>OX940802.1:14287569-14821071 GCA_954870605.1 Acer campestre | reverse complement strand
ATTCACTTTCTCTTTTACTTGTAAGATGCAGCAAGTATATTCAAAAATCAAAACTCCAATAAAGTTGTTCTTACTTATCAATAACAAAGAAACAGAAGCCCTAACTAGTACTTAAATGTCCAAAGATACAATACAACAGAAATTCAAATAAGATTTCAATTCATCTTCATCTTCATACCAATCAGATTGATATCATCCTATTTATAAAACAAGAATACTGATGCAGCAAACAACGTTTTCAACTCTATGATCTATCCAGTGAAAATAGTTACTTTGTTCCACATCAAAATCAAATCTAATTTGTCTTACTTATCAACAAAAACTGCCTGTAACAGAACAAACAACTCTAATAGATGTCCGACTTATAAACCACTAAAAAGTACAATAGGAAACCTATAAATGATTGAAAACAAAATTTGAATACATACTCAAGCAAAAAGTGGCAATCGAAATTTCTATCTAATACTGCAAACCAGGATATGCCATTGTAATGGATATTGGTGCTATTAGTTAATACTAAAACTTCATTTACAGTTGCAACGCAGCGCTACAAATTTTGAGCAATAAAATCACATTCATGATAACTGAAAGAATTACCTGTTGACATTTCTTTCCACAAAAGGACGGACTACTGGAGTCATCATTTATAGCATCCTCTGCCGGAATACATGATTGATGATCTAAGAAAATTTTAAAGTTATTAATGTTTTCCAAACAAAAGTAATCTCATTAGGAAATGCAATGATATATATAAACCTATGAGCAATGAAATTTTTTGGAAACGTAATCAGATTGAGACAATACATTTTTCCTCACACAAACTGCATATGAGTAGTGTTGATATGGCCGAGTCATCATGATCAACCATCAGGCATGTATTCTCATCGATTGCGCCGCAAAATTTACATAAACAATAAACACAATTCCACTTGCCAGAAGGAAACCTCTGCAGTATAAAGAAAAAACCAGATACTCATAAGCTAAAATAATCGAAAATTAAGCTATTACTAAATGTAACATCAGAAAAGATGAGACTCAAATTTATAGCCACGATGTCATTCCTCACTCAATTATTTCATATTTACTCTTGAATATATCAGTAGAACCTGCCTGTCAGCAAGAAACCAAAGCCTTGAACCAAAAACATAGCCTGGGATGTGATCTATAAATCCCAAGAAGACCAGATATAGTCATGCATCCGAATAGAGAACTTATACTAGACCCATAAAACACATGACAATAAAAATAAAATAAAAAGTAAAATAACATCTAGACACAGTGCTATATGCCAGACAAAGTAGACCATTTTCACCTTCATACCAAAATGAAAATGCACCAGCATCAATTTGGCATGAATTTTGATGTTTCAAGACTGTCTAAATATGCAACCAGTAAAAACAATTCCATATGATAACTATGGATAAAAACTATTTATTTGTATGCACTTCAAAACCTATACAACGTGTCACAGTGGAAAATAAGATGAGGCAACATATTTGTCTACACATATATTATCCATATGCTGATTGATACGTACTTTTATATCCAAGCAGCTTTGATGGAATGTTGACGGGCAACTATCACAACAGATCAGGTCTCCACCATCTCCACAGATACCACATGTATCATCATTTGGATCCTCACCACCAACGTCAACAAAATGAAAACCTTTCCGTTCAGACTCATCTTGCTTATTCCACGAATCTATAATGCATTGCAAGAGGGGAGTTCCAGACTCCAAATAAAGGTTTTGAAACGGATTACAAAGATCGGTTCCAGCTCCTGCATGAGCCTCGAATTTTGAAATACTAAAGATTTCAGCACAACAGTCACAGCGGATGCCATCTCTTGTAATCTTACCCTGCTGCATTACCTGTGTCTTTCTCTGATTGTAGTATTCCACTTTCCCATTAAGTGGTACAGTGCCTAAATCAATCATCCAAGCAAGTACAGTTCGCTTCCCTTCATATGATACATAACCATCACTATCACAGTCTGCCCCCTCCACGGACTTGCGGACCAATAGACGACATCTCTTCCTATTTTGAGCTCCTTGTTTACGATTCCTGGCAACTGAATTACCTTGTTTGCCATGTGAAGGTTTGCCCTTGGTTCCCCTTTTCAGTGACTTGCCACCTGAACTTGCTGCAGAATTTGGTTTTCCTTTAAGTAGTTTCCGTTTGTTCTTTCTCTTCCCAATAATTGGTTCATCATTTGCATCCGAATCCTTCAACTTTTTCTTCGATTTTTTCTTATTCTTATCACTCCTGATCTTATTAACCTCCTTTCTGAGTATTTTAAGTTCATCCTCCGGTATTGGATTGAATGTGAAACCAGTCTTACCGGTATTAGAATTGCCACCCGCTTCATAATGATTTTTAAGCACTCTGTAAGCTAAGGTGACTGACCAGTGAGTTTTTCCTTCGGGATTAACATACACTGCATCATTGTATTCTCTACCATTTCTAGGCCGGTATTGAATCGTCCAACCTGCACCCAAAAGAAGTTCTATGATTCTCTCTCTCAACAATTGTTTCTCTGTTCTAGTGCTTGACACTGATATCTCCTGATTAGCTTCCGTGCCTTTCTTCTCACCCCGTTTCTCAAATTTCACCCTTCTAGTTATTCTCGTCCCATTTATCTTTTTTCCTTTACCAAAGTTAGTCTTCAAAACCCCGTTAGTCCCCTGGTCCTTAGGAGGTCTCCCACGTTTACCTTTCAACCTCTTCTTGCTTCTGTCATGATCAGATTCATCATTGTCTTGCTTCTTGTTGCTGGGTCTACCACGCTTAGTTTTTGCCGCCTTCCTCTCATCCCTGTAAGATCCATCAGTTTTTGCCTTAGGCGGTCTCCCACGCTTAACTTTCAACTTCTTCCTTTCCTCACCGGAAGATGCGTCGCTCTCTGGTGCTTTAGGGGGTCTCCCACGCTTACCTTTCACCTTCTTCCTCACCTTGCCATCATCAAGCTGGTGGGATTCTTCCATTCCCATGTCAACAACAACTCTTTCTTTCTCATACCCACCATCAGTCCCACTCTCCACCCGAGACCGGGACCGCAACACCCTACCAACATTCTGCATTTGATCAATCTCCTTCGCTCTCTTCTTCACAACACTGTCACCTTCATTCTCTACAGTTACACCATCTACTCTACTCTGCTTCCTCTCATTTCCATCTAATCCATCCTCCACGGGTTCATCGTTACCGGAATCGGTTGTCTGGGTTACATCATCATTCAAATCAAAACTATGTTGCTTGATATCATTCCCTTTCTTTGCTCGCCCAGGCGAAACCTTTTCGGTCTCAGGTTTCGTCGGTGTATTTCCGGATCTCAATCCCTCTTTCATCTACAACAAAAACAATAAAAGAAACCCTAATTTAAAAACTTTACTTTGGTCTCAAAACAACTTCACTCTAGTCAAACCAAAACAAAAGTAGATAAACTCCATTACTGAAGATATCAAGGTTCAGCAGACCCAAAATATAAAAATAAATAAACAAAACGTTAGCCGGATACCCGGATCATAACACGCAAAAATCGAACCTTGAAATTTGAAAAAGAAGAAAATAATAATAATAAGAAGAAGAAGAAGAACATCATCATCAAATAAAATTCTAAAAACCCAAGAAGAAATGGCGGTAGATACTTACCAATGCGGCCTGGAGAATGAAATTCTACGATTGCGCGAAGTCGTATCAGATAAGCGAAGTGAAAAAAGCTTGTATCGAATGGAAATGGCGTTACAGAAATTGAAGTGAAGTAACGGAAGAGAGAAAAAAAAAAGGGGAGAGAAGTATTTGGGTATTTTTGAGGTTTTAGGAGAGAGGTTGTATTTTTATTGAGCTTAGACAACTGTGACACTCTCACTGGCGTAGTCGTAGACTAGGATGGGCGGGATCGTCATTCTATATTGTCCGGGATTTTCAATTTCCCTCCATAAAAAGCCTTTTGCTTTTCCCAATTTAATTACAAATCCAAAAACATGGAATCTTGTATACAGGACAGCAGGACTACTGTCTACCAACCCCACCAGATTATTTCTGTGTATTTGCATACAAATTTATAAAGTCAAAAAATAAATTAGATACCATATATTAAATTGTATATAATTAATTATACATGACAATATATAGTATATAATTACAAATAGATGTTGGATATCTGAATTTAGGTTATTGCTATAATGTTTGTTAACTAAATATACGTTATTGCTAATTTGCTATATATGGTATTATATAATGTGAATCATGTGATTGAGGAGGTCAAGGGAGTTTGACTCAAAAGGTACATGGGGGAATGTTGTGCGGGATATTATCAAACTCCCCTCTCTAGTTTACAATATTCCTTGATTTCCCTCACTAGTTTCATTAATGTTCAAAATCCCTATAGATGGTTAGATATACAATTAAATTTGATATTGAGTAGGCACTGACAACCTGCAAAATCAAAGTAGGATGATCGACAGACACTTGGGCAACCGGGGTGGTGTCAGCCAAGTGGATTCTAACACTCAAGTTAGTAGATGAACTAAAGAGCAAATATACTACAAATTAAAGATGAAGCAAATTAAGCATGTTAAACTTTACTCGACAATCGATAGTAGAGCACAGATAATGAACGTAGGGATCGACGTGGATTGCGGGTTGAGATGTTATACGGAAATTGACTGGCAATTGTGAGAGACTTGATGTCGAGATGAATGAATTGAGTAATGATGCTTCAATTGGATCGTTAGCTTATGTGCGAGTGCGACAACAATAGATGTCGAGTAAGTGGCAATTTTAAAGTGTAACGTAAATGTCATAATTGTTAGGGTTATGCTCAATAGCAAGAATGTAATGTTGTACTTGACAATCTTTTCATATTAATAAAGTGATTTCTGTTAGTTAACAAAATCTTATATAGCATTTATTATTATAATTGTCAAAGCAAATAATCATAAGGTCAAAAGACTATAAGAAAAGAAGAATTGTTCGTACATCTGGATATGTATAAGGTAGACACAATTCTTTAGTTAGTCTTGAATAACGTTCACAACTTAAGTTAAATGTTGGGCACATTTATCTTGTTAAAGTTGTAGAATTCTTTTACTAGCATTTGAGTAGGATCAAATGTGCTGTGATGAGTCTAAAATCATCACAGGGTTTTCGAGTAAAAAAATCTAGTGCACTGGGTGCATTGAACCGGATCACAATGAAATACTTTTTCTAGAACCGTCAATAGATAAAAGTCTTTTCATTATCAGGACAATCGGAGAGTCTATCTTAATCCTAAGATAAATGATGGACTTATGGTTGCAAGTGTTATCATTTGAGCTATCAATGAGTACGATTATATAACATAGTCTATCCTCGATAGTTTTGTGGTATTCATTTGTTAATTGATAGAGGACTTCATTTATAGATATGGACATCGTGGCTCCATTTATTAAATGTGAGTAGAATATCATCATATGGATGCTTTGTAGTTTTGGATATGTAATTTTAACGTTGAGTTTTCAATAGTGTCTATTGAAAGATGACTTCTGGACAAGTCATAATATATATCCAAATTCTAAGTGTGGTCATATGAGTAAATATGGTAATTTGGAGAGCTATAGGCGGTTTATGAGCTCTTGGCGATTACTGATATTCTTCATCTCCCATATGATTGTCTATGGTATGAATGAGTATAGTCAACTTATTCCATCTTTATTTAAGAGTGCAATTTTAGTTCTTTAGTGGAATGAACTAAAATTAATAAATTGAACCTAAGTGAATCATTTGTTGATTGTGATTGGGTTATGTCTATCGGAGCTTAAATTTAGATAAGCCCACCAAGATCCCCAATCCGCAAAGACTTGCATGAATCACTTGATATATTCTACCGGACTATTTGTGAGTCCATTTAGAATTGTATTTAATATATTAAGAATATAATTTACACATTATTTAATTAATGGGCTGTTTAATTATATTAATATATTAATGAAAGGCATGTGAGCTTGTTTTTTTTAGTAAGAATGGGTCTAGTTCACATGTGGACTTTTTATTAAAGTCCAAATGGATTAAATAAAATAAGAAAACAATATGTCAGCCCAAGTCTCTTGTCATGGGCGGCAATAGGTAATAATTAGCCCATAATATTATTTTATTTTATTATTTAATTAAATGAAAATTAATTAATATGTTAATTAATTATTTAATTAATATGTTAATTAATTATTTAATTAAAAATCAAATCTTTTTCTGATTAGGAAATATGTTTCCTAGTTGTATACTACTATTAGTATTATACTAAATATAAAAGACTTTATTTGTTTAGTCAAATTAGGAAGTCTTTTATATAGTCACAAATACACTAAAAAGTTGGATTAGGGTTTGAATTCTAAAGAAGTATTTGTATCCTATTTGGAAAAGGACTTTAGTGATCACCTTGTTGGACAAGGTAAGAATTCGGAAACCTTAAATTAAATAGGGTAGGATTTCGGCCACCCTAAATCATCTAGGGCAGAAAATTCGGTCACTATAAATATATAGTGAGAATTTTCGGCCAACCCTAGATTTCTTTTTTGAAGAATTTATTTTCTTTGGCTAAAGAGAAAAAAATAAAAATCCTACTCTATTACTAGTGAGAATTCAACCAAGGTGGTTTGTGAGAGAAGAATTGTTCTTGCTTCGATAGTGTACTAGTGATCTTAACATCAAGAGATCTTGTACACACTTTCGAATTAGGTTCACGCGAATTTCAATCTTACGATTGTGAATTCAAACGTGACTGGAACATTCTTAGCAACCTTTTGGAGATTATAGTGACTAACAAAATCAGAAAAAGTGTTTGTTTATCCATTAAAAGAAGGGAGACCATGCTCCTAGGTGATTCATGTTCGTAATCGGTTTTGGAAGATCTAGCGGATTACCATCGACGTTAGTCAATCAGATCACGTGACAAAGGTATTTCATCTTTTCATATGTATGATTAATTAATTAAAGGGTTAAGGTTCAATATGGAAAAAAAAATTAAAATCTGCTAAACTCTTTTTTAGTCTCGCTTCCGCTGCGTGCACGTATTTTTTCCCTACAATAACTATAGAATGCTTATCGCGTGAGTAAACGTGTGCATTTTAGAACCCCTTCAAATGAAGGGGAATTTGGTATTTGTAGCCGGTGGAGTAAGCCAATAGAAGGCTCCATTGATACGATTCCTTAAATCTCGACCCAATATCGTGGGTTGAGATGTTCGAATTATCTCGAAAATCTCGAATTCAAATATCATTGACTAACTCAGTGACATACACAGAATCTCTGACTTGGTCAGGGTTCATAGTTGATCTGGACCTGAGTTGAGTTTAGCTTTTGTTGAGCCTACCCATTCGTGCAACCTATATTCAAAAAATGTATAACTTCATATCTGGACTTTTGAAATTGGGTTGTAGGTCGAATTTGGACGACTACAATCCCCCTTAGTGTAATTTATTCCCCATTATCCCCAAACGTTTGAACAAATACAAGTAAATTACTAAGATTATAAATTTCTATATTCTTAACAAAGTATCCATAATAAAATAATATAATTGTGAAGAGAATTAATAATATAAAATAAAACAATAGGAACAGGATCGTCTTCTTCATCTCTCCAATTCTTCTCTCTTTAAAAAAAGCATTCTCTCTCTTCTTTGTCTTTTGTCTGTTAGTTGACGCGCGAGAAGCTCCAATCTCTTCCTTGTAATAGGAGATCATTGCTCTCTCTTTTCTCCCCCATTGAGGTGGTGGTTGGAGGTTTGCCACTGCTACCTAAGATCGGTATTCTTCATCTCTCTAATTCTTCTCTCTAAAAAACAATTCTCTCCCATATATCTCTCTTCTTTCTCTCTCATTATCTCCCATCTCTTAGACGATAGTAAGGATCACTAATCTCTTCCCCAAGAGAAGAGATCATCGCTCTCTGCTTCTTCTCCCGCTGAATGGTGGTGGTTGGAGTACAAATGTGTCATTCTCATTCAACAATTAAATACAAAGGGCAAAATAGTTTTTGTTAACCTAAAATTCGCACTGGTTGTGAAATTTCAATTAACACCCTCAAACTGCTACCTGGTAGGCTGCAACGGGGTAGGTATCTCTAGGTACCATGGTTTGTACGAGTAAAAATTCTGGAGGAAGATGCAGTAGGTAGGGGAAAAATCACCCCACCTGTCGGGACTTCAAGCATTGGAGAAGATATGGTGCTCGGGGTTCCCATGTTGGAGTAAGGGCTTTTGATCCCTCTTTATGGACCCCGTATCCCGTACTCGATACTCGATACCCCGTATCCCGTCCCTCATACCCCGTATCTCGTATTCTCTTCTAGATCTCATTTGTGATTCCCTGACCCAGATAACAAGCAAGCAGGGGATGGGATAGGAGTTCTTCAGTAATGTAGATGTGGTCATGAAAGATAAAACCACCTCGATTCTTCTAGCTAATTTGAAGATTATTTCCCCTTCTTTGTTTGTGATATGTCGCGCAGATGGGTGGATGCATAATAAAATAGATAGAAAAGGGAGAATGACAAGTCTCTTGATATAAGTGAACTGGCCTAGGGGGAAAAAGCATCAAGCATGATCATATGCTGAAAAACCCCTAGGTAGTATCCAATGGAGAGAGATCCTTTATATATTTATCAATAAGGCATGCTCCAGGGGGCTTATATAAGTAGAAGAATAATACAACATAAGTGCTCCAGAGAGCTTACAATAATAGGTGGACGTAGGCCCTTTTCTCTAATCAGTACAAAAGAAGAAGAAAAGAGAGCCTTCTTGGGGAAGAAGCAACCGTTCTTTCTGGGAAAAGAAGCCCATCCTCTGTCGAATGTCATGTCATATATATAGGTCTTATTTCTTGTTGTTCACTCCCCTAAATTTAATCCAATGACCTAGCAATTTACGGGGCATTCCACATTGATAGGCGAGAAGATCGTGAGGTTGATTCCCCAGAATCAAGTGATTCCTTTTAGAACTGAAAGAGTTGACTCCACTTTTATATAGGACTCTTGAATGGCGGGAACAAGGCAATTTCCTTGTTTACTTAAACACTGTCGTATTCAGTCTGTTATTTATAACTTGATCTTGGTGTGGTCTAGCTCTTCCTTGGTGATCTGCCAGATGGTGGATTACAACCTCCCTTGTTGATGCCTTATATGCTAGGTGGTTGAGAGGAGTTTGGAGGACCAATCACAGGGTACCGTGGGGTACCAGGGTACCGCGGGGTACTGCGAGGTCCCGCGGGGTCCTACGGGGTCTTGAGGGGTACTACGGGGTATCGGGGTACCGCGGGGTCCTACGGGGTACTGCGGGGTACTGTGGGATACCACGGAGTATCGGGGTACCGCGAGGTACTACGAGGTACTGGGTTCCCACAGGGTATTCGGGACCTTGACTTCCATATTTCTTGGTACCTAGGGAACCAGGAGACCTCGATCTAGACCTCGATAAATAGATAGGTGTGTTGATCTTGGTTCCTTTCCGGGGTAGCTAAATGCTTCTTGCTGCATCCTTCTACTCTATATGATCTTGGCAAGGATGGAAAATTCTTCTTTGGACCCCTGCCAGAAAAGGTGGTTAACAGAAGTCCCCTCTAACTTGAACACCGATACCTAGTTGGGGTTGGAGTCAGGATATGTAATACTTGAAGAATTTTGCTCATCCTTCTTTGTTTGTAGTCATTACTTGAAACGAAAACCGTTCTTTGCACACTTGGCTTTAGGCGAACCATGGTACTAGTCATTCTTGCAAAATAGATGAGTTGTGGCGGATCGCTGAAGAGATTTCCCCTGGTATTCCTGTTCTATGAATTCTGGTACTTTGGCGAAAAGGTCCTAGTAGGCAACTAAGGCCACTTTTGCACTAGGTCTTTGTATGGCGAATCTGTGGCACCAGGCGTCCCGTATAAGGGATTCTTATCCTTTTGATGATCTGTCCTGGTAGGCAACTTAGGCCATTTTAGCACCAGGCTTCTTGGAGGAGGGTATTCCCCGACCAAGGCAGCAGGAGCGTCATAAAGCTATTTCCTGGTCTTGAAATGGAGAAGTAAGGAATCTGGTACCCTAACAAGGTATCTCGACCCTACTATAAGTCTGTTCTGGTAGGCAACTTAAGTCATTTTAGCACCAGGCTTCTTGGAGGAGGGTATTCCCTGACTAAGGCAGCAGGAGTGTCATAAGGCTATTTCCTGGTCTTGAAATGGAGAAGTAAGGAATCTGGTACCCTGACAAGGTATCTCGATCCTACTGTAAGTCTGTCCTGGTAGACAACTTAGGCCACTTTAGCACCAGACTTCTTAGAGGAGGGTATTCCCCAACCAAGGCAGCATGAGCGCCATAAAGCTATTTCCCAGTCTCGAGGTGATTCAGTAATGAAGATCCTCCTAGAGGGGTTGACCCTATCCAAGGCATCAGAAGTGCTATGTAACCCTCATGGTCTTGACTCGGTAATGGAGATCCTCATAGAGGTGTTAACCCGGTCCATGGCATAAAGTATTACTACACAAGAAATCCCGGTGTTCAGGCGTTTTTATCTTAGATTGGTAACCCGATCAGATTTCTGAATATAGGGGTCATCGTCCCTCCCTTGGGTTTGTGAGAGAGAATAGTGAGCTTTCAGTCCCCAAGTACCACAGCCAGTTTTTTTTTTTTTTTTTTTTTTTTTTTTTTTTTTTTTTTTTGGGGGGGGGGGGGGGGGGGGGAGGGCCTGCTCGGGGTAGACAAGAGTTTTCAATAATCATAATAAGGCTTGAAATTCCTCTGGAACAAACTGGAACCTCGATTGTTTACTAGGGCGTTGAGTGGCCCGGTGTAAGAAATCAGGAACAGATAGTCCTCCTTTGATGGTACTGGTGCAGAGATATGTTTTGGGATCCTAGAAGTCCCTAGCAACTGAAATAAGGCTCTGGACTCCACTCGTACTAACCGGAACCTAGGAGGCTCACTTGGGCATTGAGGGGCCAGTACAAAAATGAGGAGTCTCCTACTTGATACTGGTATAGAGGCTTGCTAGGGCATCAAGAAGTACCCCGCACCTAAAATGAGGCTCTGTACTCCACTCGGACAAACCGGAACCTAGGAGGCTCACTTGGGCTTTGAGGGGCCCGGTACAAAAGTGAGGTGCCACTGCTCTTCTACCGATCGTGCTACTCCTTCATTCCCAAAAAGGCAGCCCGCAATGCCTTGTTTCCTAAATCCCGCGTAGAAATTATGGGCTGACCTTTGGGCAGTAAAATGGTCATAACTCCTTTAGGAAAACTTGAAATCACAAACCGTAAAATTCTACGGAAAGCTAACTTCTGTATCTTTCCAACCATATAAGGCTCAAAATCCAGTTCCTTTGGAGATGATACAGTTTAATTCTTGAAGTTGACCTATCAGCAGATGCTGCCCGCATAGAAATTCTGGCTGACCTTTGGGTAGTACAATGGTCATAACTCTTTCAAGAAGATTCGAAATCACAAACTGTAAAATTCTACAGAAAGCTAACTTCCATATCTTTCCAACCATATAAAGCTTGAAATCCAGTTCCTTCAGAGATGATACAGTTTAATTCTTGAAGTTGACACATCAGCAGATGCTGCCCGCATAGAAATTCTGGCTGACCTTTGAGTAGTAAAATGGTCATAACTAGTTCAAACAAACTTGAAATCACAAACCGTAAAATTATACGGAAAGCTAACTTCCGTATCTTTCCAACCATATAAAGCTCGAAATCCAATTCCTTCGGATATGGTACAGTTTAATTCTTGAAGTTAACCCATCAGTAGATGCTGTTTTCTCAGGCCTGATCGAAAATCTTTCAAATTGCTTCCAATTATCTTCTAGGACTTGAATAGCTGAGAACTAGGAGCTTTGGAAGAGTGGATCTGGTGTCATGAGGGGATCTGTATGTATAAGTGCTAATCTAGTAGATCTGATGGATAGGAGCTTTATCGGTACCGGAACTAATCTTCTGTAAAGAAGTAAAAGAGGTACAACTCTACTGCATAGGAGCTCTAGATGTTCCGGAGCGGGTCTGCTGGATAAGAGATCTACCGGTAACGAAGTTGCTATAGTGGAGCTCCACAAGTATATGAGCAGGTTTGTTGTATAAGGGCAACATAGTAGGCCGGCTCCACTAGGAGTCCCACACATTATATTTGCTCCACATCAAACAAAAGTTGTCAAACGACAAAGTGAGCACCACTCGTGGTGCACATGCAGTACATACAAATATGGAGAAAGGGTAAACCACATGAATAATCTGCCACAAGTAATGACTCTATCATCTCGATAGGAGAAGGTTGAACTTGCATGGTAGTAAATTACTTAGACCTCATGGATCTACATCATGATGCACTCCTCATGTTCAACGTATTTAAGTAGGAACATATATATAGGCGATGATTTAGTTCATATGATTCATGCAAATTTTTTATAAAATCATACTAGTAATAAAGGAACTAGCAGGGTGAAACAAAGTATCATGGTATAAACATGTAGTGAATATAGCAGTGGAATGCATTAAATCACATGTAAAGTGATAATATGTAAGAGATAAAAAAATATACACTCATGTAGAGACAAGGAAGCCACGTTGGTCTAGTGAACTTCCCACAGATGACGCCAAAATGTTAACCAAAAATTCGCACTGGGTGAGGAATTTTAATTAACACCCTCAAACTGCTACCTGGTAAGCTACAGCGAGGTAGGTACCTCTAGGTACCATGGTTTGTACGAGTAAAAATTCTGGAGGAAGATGCAGTAGGTAGGGGAAAAATCACCCCGCCCGTCGGGACTTCAAGCATTGGAGAAGATATGGTGCTCGGGGTTCCCATGTTGGAGTAAGGGCATTTGATTCCTCTTTATGGACCCCGTATCTCGTACTCGGTACTCGGTATCTCGTATCCCGTATTCTCTTCTAGATCTCCTTTGTGATTCCTCGACCCAAATAGCAAGCAAGCAAGGGATGAGATAGGAGTTCTTCAGTAATGTAGATGTGGTCATGAAGGATAAACCACCTCGATTCTTCTAGCTAATTTGAAGATTCTTTCCCCTTCTTTGTTTGTGATATGTCCCACAGATGGGTGGATACATAATAAAATAGATAGAAGGGGGAGAATGACAAGTCTCTTGATATAAGTGGACTGGCCTAGGGGAAAAAGCATCACACATAATCATATATTGAAAAACCCTTAGGTAGTATCCGATGGAGAGAGATCCTTTATATATTTATCAATAAGGCATGCTCCGGGGAGCTTACACAAGTAGGAGAATAATACAACATAAGTGCTCCAGAGAGCTTACAATAATAGGTGGGCGTACCGTTTTCTCTAATCAGTACAAAAGAAGAAGAAAATGGAGCCTTCTTAGGGAAGAAACAGCTGTTCTTTCTGGGAAAAGAAGCCCCTCCTCTGTCGAATGTCATGGCATATATATAGGTCTTATTTCTTATTGTTCACTCCCCTAAATTCAATCCAATGACCTAGCAATTTACGGGGCATTCCACGTTGATAGGCGAGAAGATCGTGGGGTTGATTCCCCAGAATCAAGTGATTCCTTTTAGAACTAAAAGAGTTGACTCCACTTTTATATAGGACTCTTGAATGGCGGGAACAAGGCAATTTCCTTGTTTACTTAAACACTGTCGTATTCAGTCTATTATTTATAACTTGATCTTGGTGTAGTTTAGCTCTTCCTTGGTGATCTGCCAGATGGTGGATTACACCTCCCTTGTTGATGCCTTCTATGCTAGGTGGTCGAGAGGAGTTTGAAGGACCAGGCACAGGGTACCATGGGGTGTCGGGGTCTAGCGAGGTACTGCGAGGTCCTATGGGGTCCTGCGGGGTACCGCAGGGTCTTGAGGGGTACTACGGGGTACCGCGGGGTACTCGGGACCTTGACTTCCATATTTCTTGGTACCTAGGGAACCAGGCGACCTTGATCTAGACCTCGATAAATAGATAGGTGTGTTGATCTTGGTTCCTTTTCGGGGTAGCTAGATGTTTCTTGCTGCATCCTTCTACTTTATATGATCTTGGCAAGGATGAAAAATTCTTCTTTGGATCACTACCAGAAAAGGCTGTTAACAATTTTCTTTCACGTTTAACCGTCAACATTAGGGTCAAGGAGACAAATTTGATGTATTTATAAAAACTAAAGGACTACAAGTGTTAAACAAACAAACACATTTAAAAAAATAATAATAAAAAAAATTGATATTTCATTAAAAGTTAAGGACTAAGTTGTTTATCCCCTACTTAGAAAAGGGTTGTGTTAACCTGTGCCTTTAGAGTATCTCCAACAGATCCCTAAATCAAGCCCCTTAACTTAATTAAGGGAGGAACTACAATTTTTACCGCTCAAAGAGATCACATATTGACTCCCTTAATTATAATCTAGTGGAGCTCACTCCCTTAATTAAATGGGCACCACATATAAAGAAAAAATATAGTTAATGAATATATAAAATAATAATAAAGAATAAGCTGGCTCCACATAAAATAATAATAATAAATTATAAAAAAAAGCCATTTAAGGGAGTATTGTTGAAACACATACTCCCTTACAACAACATCCACCCTTAAATAAGGGGGTCTCCAAGGGAGACTCTTGAAGATGCTCTTAGGGCATAGAATAACAATTACCTTATTTCCATAAAAGGAAACAAAAGCACAGGTCAATTAGTGCATTTAGAGCATCTTCAATGCTATTATGCATTTGGAGAAAATGAAGTGCCACATATGATAGATATTTAAAAAGTTAGAAAAATCTCTTCAATGTTAGAGCATCTTCAATGCAAACATGGGTTGTGAAAAAAATTAGATACCACGTAGGATGAACATCCACTTTGTTAAAAAATTCATCTCCAATGTAACCTCTCTAATACAACTTTAAGCTGAGGTGGCAACGTTTTTTTTAGAGACTGTTGATCAAGCCGAAATTGGTATGATTTTGGCCCTCATTTCCGATTCTTTTTGTTTGATTCTCGGGCATTTCCTCGTGTTTAATGGTGTTAAATTGAGTGTTTCAGGTTTTATCAGGTTTCAAGAGCAATTGGGATGAAATGGAGGATTTGTGTGCAAAATGGCTCTCAAATGGGAAGAAACAGGGCATTTTCGCCACTTAGACAAGAGGAGGTCGCTACATGGGCGCCATGGCGACAAAGGATTCTTCAAGACATCAGAATGTCGCCATTTGGTCATTACTTGGTCGCCATGGCGACAGAAAGTCTTTAAAAGCATCAGATGGGTCGCCACTTGGGGGTCGCCATGCCCCTACAAATGGCAACCTCACTCTTCAAAGGCAAGGTCGCCACTTATGGTCGCCATGGCGACCTTGATTGTGCAAGTGGCGACCTCTTTACATTTTGTGGGTCGCCACTTATGGTCGCCATGGCGACCTTGATGTACAAGTGGCGACCTCCACACCATTTGCTCATGGTCGCCACTTGCTAGATGGCGAAAAAGATGGTTTTCATTGCGACCTTCGCATCTAACCGTTTTACGCACCAAGGGTCGCCATAACAACCAAATAGCGAACTTAGCGCCATATCAACGAATCAAGCAGTTATCAGTACATGTCCAAGAGTGTGTATAAATAGAATGGCCTTCCATCTTCAACAATTAGATCTTGAGAGAAGAGAGCATGAATTTACATCATTAGAGATCTAGCTTTCTCATCCATGACACACCATACCTCATCCTCCATTTCTCTCCTTGAACTCATCTAATCTCATCCAAACCTTAACACAAAGCCTTGATTCCTTCCCTACATCATTCCTATCCCACCATTTCTCCACCAAAATTCCTTTGTCACTTTCCACCAGAACACCCACATTTCAAGACATACCCTCTACTTCCATTCCTTGCATTTAGGAGCATAGAGGAGAAGAATGATCAAGCTTAAAGAAGGTGACCCAATGGTTATTTCCTTACTATTTACTTCTTTTCATTTATTGCAAATATGTGTAACTAAACCCCTAATCTAGGGGATAGATTTGAGGATCAATTGGTTGTGGGTTTTAGCATAGCTTGTAATGAATCTCTTATGTGTTCTATTCATTCAAATTAATAGATTTATTCATTCAAATTAATAGATTCTATTCATTATGTAATTGACTTGTATATCACTTGTTAATTGCAATCTTGAGTGGAGTAATTTGTTATATATTCATATGTGGATTGACACTCCTTGTGTGATTAAGAACCCATTGAATAGGATAGATTAGTGGTGGGTATATCAACCCCACTAATCTAAGCCTTTAGTGGTTAACATAATGAGATTGGTACATTAAAGTAGCTATTTAGCATAACCCACATTCAATTGTTAATCGATCTATTCCCTAGTTATCTTATTAATTGTTTTCATCATTACTCTTATCAAGGTGTTGAGTATTCTATTTTTCATAACATTTTTGTATTTTCATTATAGTAGTTAGCATTGA
Organism: Acer campestre; assembly: GCA_954870605.1. Taxonomy (NCBI): domain Eukaryota; kingdom Viridiplantae; phylum Streptophyta; class Magnoliopsida; order Sapindales; family Sapindaceae; genus Acer; species Acer campestre. The sequence continues at coordinate 14,804,645 of OX940802.1, read as the reverse complement.
TGGTTTTAGAAACCACACATCTATCAAACACTATGATTTATTTTATTGTTCAAAGATTAGTCAATCTATCTAATTAACTCTCCATATCCATGTGGAACGAACTTGCTTACCATTTTACTATCAAATCACATTTTAAAAGGATTAAGTGGTTTAAAAGAGTTTTCAAGAATCAATCAAAAACTATATCATTTTTGTGAGTGCACAACGGCTCATCAGCTGTCAACATGACTCTTTGATTTTATATGTTGGACAACCATCTTGTTGGCCCAATCAGCAACCACTCTTGTCTTCTACTTTATTTTATTCAACAATTCTAAAGTATATTTAAGGAGACTAATAATAAATCAACATGTCATTAATAACATGTATTTTACAAGTGAAGTATTGGAGACCACTTTTTCATTTGGATGTCTATCAAGTTTAGTCACATGTCACATTACCATTGGAGATAGAGATGCACATTTTCCCTCGGATCCCTAAATCCCCACGTTCCCATCTATCAAGTTTAGTCACATGCCACGTATGAAGCAATTGACTTAACAATGTTAACATATCACAATTTTTTCAAATACAAGCCACATTACCATTGGAGATAGAGATGCACATCTTCCCTGGAATCCCCAAATCCCCACATCCCCATCCCCATTTGGGGATTTTTTTTTTTTTGTTGGAAAAATGGGGAAATGGGGGGTGGGGAGGTGGGGATGATTTTCATCCCCAAATTGAAATGGGGATGGGAATGAGGTCCCCTATCCCCATTTCTCCCCTAACTATTTTTAAATTTTTTTAATTTTAATTTTTAAGTTTGTGTTACTTCAAATATGAAGTTGGCTTAGTTTGAAACTTTGAATTATTTGAAACACATTATTTTGTATTTGTACTAATGGATTTTATTTTGTAATTGTAATGGAATTTTTTTTTTTTTTTTTTTAGTTTAATTTTTAATTTTTAGTCAAATGGGGAAATGAGGAAATTGGGGAATGGGAGAAACGGGAAAATGGGGAAATGGGGAACTGGGGTTGGGAATGGATATACCTCCCCCCAAAATTCACGATCCCCATTTTTCCCAAATGGGGAAATGGAGGGGGGGTGGGAGCAAGGGTCAGGGTAGTGGGGATGGGGATAGGGGGACCTATATCCATCCTCATTTCTCCAATGTGCATATCTAATTATAAATGCTCTTATTATCTATGTTGAATATCGAGATGATGCGGCAAAAAAAAAAAAAAGTTAGAGAATATGGAGTTAAGTTTATAATTCTAGAAACTTTCAAGAAATGCTGATTAGGATTTCTAACTTTTTTTACCAAAATAATTTTAACATTTTCTCCATCCCACCAAACAATTTCATCCCAAACCATTTTTTTTTTTCACTTTTCCTCTGGTTCCATTTCCACTTCATCTCCAAGAGTTTTTTCAATAGCATGTGTATGTCAGCATGATTTAACGAGGTCTTGAAAGTTCTCTGCTCCGAGACTGGTTGGATTGTTGAAGAAGAAAGTACTACATACCGCAAGGTTTACTTTTATTTATTTATTTATTTAATTATTTAATTTATTCCCCTTTTTGAGTTCGTCTTCTATATATTATATGTGTTTGTTTTCATTTATTTTCTTAGATATGCATCCATAGACACTTTGGTTTCAGATTTAGATTTCATGGTCATAAGTGGAAATGGGTTTTTATTAATTTTGACTTTTTTTCCCGTTAGAGTTGTGTTTAATTAAAGCAATTTGTGGGGTTTTTTTTTTTTTTTTTCTGTGTATTCACTGGAGAAGAAAAAGGTCACATGTCAGCTTTGAGTTTCTTAAGGTGTTTGAACCACTCTTATTTGTATTGAGTTTGATTCTTGTTCGTCTTTCTATGGAATCCAAAACAAAAAGTTCTTTTATTTATTTATTTATAAATTTCTTCTTGTTTGGATCCAACAATGATTGGATTTAGAGTGAGAGTTGTTTATTTTGCTTGGTTTGTGTGGAAATTTGTTTATTTTGTGAAGAGAATGAACCCTGAATTGCCATTTTCTTTGAAAACTAATTTGCCATTTGCACTTTCCCACACATTGGTTAAAAATCATAGAAAATTAAATATGAAAAAAAAATGGAAGATTTGCTTAAAATACAAAATAAATTTACATTCTATAATTGAATCTTTTCAAACGACTTGGAATTTGAATGTCATAATATTGTTGTTCTTTATGTATGTATGTGATAGTTTAATTTTATAGCATTTATGTTACTATAATGTGAAACCTGAATTTCAATTAAAGGTTTAATTGGTTGCATTGAATTTGGATTAGGACATGATGAATTGGTGATCATGTTGTACTATGTAGGAATTTAGTACTGATTATACAAGGAAAATTGTATTATGGTGTAAGTTTAGAAACTAATAATCAAAGGACACAAGATTATCAAATTTCCAATAACAAGAAGTTAAGCTGCTACCAAGAGTCTCTCTGTTACTTTTGTTTAACTTATAATTCTATTAATTTAATGGTATTAGGGTGTAAAGAGTTTTCAAGCACAGATAATCTACACTATTTAACACGAACATGTTAGAGTGACCCTTTAATAAAGAAGACAAGTCCCAAAGACTCAAAGTTTCCATTGGTCATAGGGTCTGGTACCTCAAGCAAAGTTTGTTTAGTCAATTGACTTAGATGAGTTTTTTTTTTTTTTTTTTTTTTTTTTTTTTCAAGATTGGGATGAGTTCAGTCTATAAAGGTTAGGTTACAATGTTGATACATCTAGTCATAAGTAATTAAACAGTAGAAATGGTAGCTGCATTTCCATAAACTTTAAATTTATAGCATTTTTGTTACTATAATACAGTGTTCTAGTAAACACTAGGCACTAGTCGGGCGGTGGACCAGCGCCTAGCGTCTAGGCAAATTTCTAGACGGCCCATTTTTTTTGGCTTTTTTTTTTCGTCTTTTCCACCTATAAAACCAATATTAAGACTCATATTATGATCAAATTCAATCAAAATAATCAATATCTAGTCCAAATCCACACAAACCAATAATAATATATTAAGTTATTAACAAATCATTGTATTCCAAAATCCAAATCAATCAAATTGGCAAATTCAATCAAAATCATCAACATCTAATCTATTCCAAATCCACACATTTCACATTTCACAATCCAAGATTCCAATTTCATATTTCACAATCCAAGATTCCAATTAAAGTATTGACATTTAAACAAAAATCAAAAAGCAAAAGCAAATCAAACTCCAAAAGTCCAAAGTTTCCAACAAATTCAAGTAAGAAATTAAAAATTTAAAAGCAAATCCAACAAAGTGACATTCAAAAAATCAAAAGACATATAAGTATCTAACTATCTAATTCTTCATCTTCTACTACATATTCTTCCATTTCAAAGACACCATCATCATCAGATTCGAACTCCACATTTTCTTCGACCACTTCATTGTCGGATGCAAATTCATCTTCAAGATCTCTCACTTCATTTCTACCACTCCTTCGAGGTTCTATGAATTCATCTGCCCCGGCCACTTCTCCAACTAATGGCATGGTAAAGCCCGAACCAAGCTCAATTTCATCATCACCATCCTCAACAATCCATCATTGTGCATTACTAGCATCATTTGCTAGTAGTATATCTATTTTTTTCTCGGTCCCCCTTTTTCTCTTGTCCATTAATCTAGAATTAAATTGGACATACACTAGATAGTTCAATCGAGTTGTATCTAATCGATTCCTTTTCTTCGTGTGTATCTACAAATAGTCAAATACAATACATAAAGTAAAAATGTAAAATAAATAATTATTTAAATATTTAAATATTTAAAATTAAATTTAACTTGCTAGTTAAGTAATTATTACTTACCCCTTCAAACGTGCTCCAATTTCTTTCACACCCGGATGAACTAGAGGTTAAGGAGAGGATCATTTTTGCTATTCTTTGCAAGTTTGGTGTGTGAGCTCCATAGTTAGTCCACCAAGTTACTACATCAAAAATACAAATGCTTTAAAAAAAAATACTAACTACTAAAAAAGTAAAAAGTAAAAACTAAACTACTAAAGTAATAAGTATTCATAATTATTTAATATTTAAGTACCTGGATTGTAAAACTCGTCATTCTTCTCACATCCTTTCATTGCCAATGACCTTCTGAAAGAATCATCTTTGTCCAAATACTTCCCAAACTCGATATTCACTAAGAGATTTTGTTTTTCAAGGTCATCAGGATATAAAATCTCCACAAATTCACAAAACCCATCAGAAACTTCATTAGTATAAATGCTTGAAGTTGGGCCCTTGAAGAAATAGTAGGGATTCAATACGTAGGCCGCCAAATGTAATGGAAAATCAAGCTGACCTTTCGATTTTGTATCGATAATTTCAAAGATTGGCTGGCAATTACTCTCAACATTTTTCAACGCCCCTCTAATCTCTTCCTTAGCTCTTTTTAGCTCCCCATATAAAAAGCTCATTGATGGCTTTTGGTTCCCATCAACTAATCGAAGCACCCTTACCAAAGGAGCGAAAACCCTCAAGCAATAATTCATACCATTCCAAAACACGGTACTCAATACAGTTGAGTAGGCCGCTTTTCCCTTAACACTCTTTGACCATTTGCATTTATCCCAATTGGAGCTAGTAAACATTGCTCTCAACCTATCTTTTTTCTCTAATATAGATTGCAATGTTAAGAATGCTGAGGCAAATCTAATAACTCCCGGCCTTACTATATCCCTCTTCCTTGTAAATGTTCTCATTAATGTCAATGTTATGTGGTGGGCATAAATGAAGATAGTTAAACTCTTGGCCGAATCAAGTGTTTTTTTGAACCTTGGTAGCTTTCCAATACCTTCAAGCATGAGGTTAATAGTGTGAGTAGCACATGAGGTCCAAAATATAGATGGCATCTTCTCCTTCAACATCTTCGTCGCAGCCATATTGTTGGATGCATTGTCGGTCACTACTTGCACAACATTTTCAGGGCCAACTTCTTCAATTGCGGCCAACACATAGTTAAAAATGTGTTCACTGGTATGTGCCACATCAGAGCTTTCTTTGGAGGAAAGGAAAGTGATGTCTTCCTTGCAATTCACACACAAATTCATAATGCTTCTCCTTTTCCTATCTGTCCAAGTGTTCGTCATTATTATGCACCCATTAATCTTCCATGATTCTTCTTGTTTTTTAAGGGCATCTTTGGTTGACTCAAACTCTTCCTTCAAAAATGGTTCCCGTAATTGCCATTGACTTGGTGGTTTGAAGCTCGGTCCAAATCTACCAATCGCCTCAACCATTGCAAGAAATTGTCATTGTCAATGGTGTTAAACGGAATCCCTGCTTGATACACCCATTTGGCCACATATTTTTGCGTAGCATGTGTCCTTTCTTAAGGATTGTATCATTTAGGGTCCGTTATTGCATATTCTTTCCAGAAATGGCGGAACCAGGGTTGACAGGGCTAGCAAATCTATCCATAGGGCCAAGAATATTAGGGTTTTTCATTGGCCCTAACCCTTATATTTCCTCTAATTCTTCTTCATCACCAATATTCACCTCAGCTCTTAACACTTCTTCTTCCTTTTTCTTGTTTTTTTTCTTGTTTTTTGCATCTGCGATCGCTTGTCTACACCTCATTTGATTATCACTTGTTGCCATCCGGCACGGCACAACATTCCCTTGTATGTTGGTAACATGCTCTTTCAAATGATAAACTCCCCCAGAAAACACCTTTTTACACAATATGCATTGCACTTTATCTTGATTCTTCTCATCAATCAAAATCCCAAACTCTCACCCAATATCATTTGATTTCTGTTTCCTTCCGATCCCTGAATTGGCGTTAGAGGCAGCCGAAGATGAATGACCGACGACATTAGGGATGGTATTACTATTGGGCTCTGAAGTCAGGTCTAAAGTCTAAACTAGTTAACTCTAAACTCTATACAGAAATTCTGATTCTCTAAAATCAAATCAAAATGTGACAGCAATAAGCAATTAAGAATTAAGCAATAACCAATTACAATTTATTAATTTAAAAAAGTAAAAAATAATACAACACTAAAAGTCTAAAACAATAAAACATGGCAACCAGGCAACCAGCAACAGTCCAGCACACAGACTAATAGAGCAAGCTAACCCAATTACCCAACCAGCAGTTCAGCACACGCCCACAAACTCACAAAGGCACAAACAAACAGAACAAGTTAACAATAGAGCAAGCTAACCCAACCACTCAACCAGCTAAAAAGGCTGTCAAAAACTCAAAACTGAAAAGAATAAATTGCTGTAAAAGTGTAAATAACTAAATATGTAATCAGTAATGTAAGTTAAACAAATTAAAAAAAACACTAACAACTAAAATTTAAATTTTAAAACTTCAAACATTAGTCATTAGATATTCAGATCATTAATTCTTCATCACAAGTCATTTCAGTCACTAAAAACGTAGAACCAATTTGAAACTTGAAAGAAACCTCAAACGGTCAAACCTTTAGTGAATTTGAGCCTCACTTTTAACTTTTTAAGTTTTAATTTTTAAACTTTAAAGTAATTTCTAATTTATAAAATAAAATAAGTAAATAACAACATCAACAATACAACATGCAACTTCCAGTTCCAGCTTTTATCGGAACTTAGAAGCGTGGAGAAGGAGAAAATAAGAAATGGAGATTGGAGAACAGAACATTGAAATAAATCAATAATCAATAATTCAATATTCAATAATCAAATAATATATAATCAAATAAATAAATAATCAAATCAGTCAATACTCAATAACTAATAGTTTCGGTAAAAATTAAGCATTAAGTATTAAGTTATTAACTAATATTCTAATAACTTAATAAGCATTAAGCAAAGACCCAAAGAATAGAACTTATAGAAGGAACTAGGAAGTTAGTAACAGACTGGTAAGACCCTAGATGAGTTGACGGTGGCGACTAATGGCGCGGCGACGACGAACGGGGATGGAGGAGCCTGGTTTGGTCGGAGAACTGGAGAAGTGAACTGAGAGTGAGAAGAGTGTCAAGAGTCGAGAGTTGATCGGTTTGGTTTGTGCTTTTATGATTGCCAATTGAAACTTTGAAGGAATAATGGAAGAAATATGGAAATTCAATTGAAAGGCTGGTGAAAAATGAAAAAGGGTTTGTGATTTGGGGAAGAAATTGGAATTAGGGATTTGGATTTTGATTTGGTTCGTTTGGGATTGAAATATTGAATTGAAAGGCTTGTGAAAACTGAAAAGGGGTTTGCAATTTGGGGAAGAAATATGAAAAGAAGAAGAACGGCGACGTTTTGATGGGTGTTATTTTTTAACAGTGTTTGACTCAAAACGACGCCGTTTTTGCACAACCTAGTTTTTTTTTTAAAAAACAGTCTAGGCAGAGTCAACGACTTTGACTCCGCCCGGACCCGATTAAACAGCCAGACCAAACTAGGCGGCCTATTTTTTTGGTGTTGACCGTTGATCGTTGACTTCGCGTTGACCGATTTTTTCTGCCGATTTGGACCAGGTCGGGATGCCCGACCGTCGCCTAGACCGATTTTTCGAACACTGCTTTTACTACAAAATCACATGGGAGTGCACTTTCATTTATAAGATCATCAAACAATTGAAATCTATCTAAAACATTGATATTATTGTTAGTACCAGCCAAACCAAAGAAAGTATGTCAAATCCACAAATCTTGTGATGCTAAAACCTCTAAAATGAGAGTTGCGACTTTTTTAAAACCATTAGTATATGTACCATGCCATCCCGTGGGATAGTTCTTCCAATGCCAATGCATACAGTCAAGACTACCAAGCATTATAAGGAAACCTCGATCTTCTCCTTCTTTGAGTAACCTTACAATATCATTCGTATTAGGTTTCCTCAAATATTGTGTTTCAAAAACCCTAATTACAGCATCACAAAAATGATTAAGGCTTTCAATTGCAGTACACTCACCAATTTGAACATATTCATTAAGGAAATCAGTTGGACAACCATATGCAAGTATCTGTGCAGTTGCTATCATCTTTTGTAAATGACTTAAACCAAGTTTCCCAACTGTGACAATCTTTTGGGTAAAATAATCATCATTAATCTCAATTGCACGTAAGATACGATTGAACAGTTCCACATTCATTCAAAACCTACGATGAAAATGCTCTCTCGTATATGTTGATTGCTCTCCTTTGAAGTAGTCATTGATGATTTGGTCATGTCGTTCATCCTGTCATGACGAATATAGTGTTTGCCAAGAGTAAAGCCACATGATGTCTTTTACACATCAATGTTGTTGAAATTATGATAGAAATATGAATTGCAGCAGTTTGAACCAAATTCTAACTCATTTTAGTAGAGTTCATACTATCAGCTAATAGGTCTTTGGTGATAGAAAATGATTCGTCGCTTAAAGATGAGCTATCGGAATCATGTTCCATACTTGATGAATACATTGACCTATCAAAATTATTTTTTATATTAGATATATATATTTAAATAAATAAATAAAAATTATTTACACACTTTAGTGACTACATATCTATTTTCTCAATTCTAGACTCCGTTTTGTATTTCGGATGTCATTGTTAATGTTTTCGATAACCAAAGCTTAAGATCATATCAGTTATTTTATATGCTTTGCCTTTGGTCTGATACAATAAAAAGGGTGGTTTGTGGTTGATTTTTATTTTCGAAGACATTATGAGTGTGTCATCTGATTTGGATTCTATGTTTTTTAGGTTTAAGATTGTTTTAGACTACAATTTAGTTTAGGTAGTAACTAGTTGATTTTTTATGTGGTATTGTTTGGTTTGTAGAATCTCTGTTTTTCTTTTTCTTCTATTAATTTATTTGCTTGCTAAGAAATTGAGGAAAATTAACTAAATGATAGGTTATCATTTTTGCCTTCATTTTTATTTAGGAATTTAATCAAACACTTGGTGTGCAAAAGACAATAAACTTCTTTGCTCTTTCCTAAGAGTAGAAAACAACAACAAATGAAGAAGAAATCCAATTGAGAAATAAAAAAAAAAAAAATTTGAAATTTAAACAAATGATTTTACCAGAACTTGATAGAGGCTGCAAGAGAATATGGTTGGCTAGATAAAGAAGTAGAGAACCGATGTTTTTGTTTCGTTGAAAGACAATTTTTGTTAGTTAATTTTTTTAACTGTCAAATTAAATAGGAGAGAGTAGTGACAAATGTCTTATGGTGATTGGTTTAAAGTTACTCTTTAGATAATTGCATTGGAGAAGTGAATATGTATTTCTACAATTTCTTTGACAAGGTGGATCCATATTCTCTAGAAATGCTAATGTGTCATCAATTAGAAACTCAAAATTGTATACTAGCATTGGAGATGCTCTTATTGTTTCATTATCTTGTTACAATAAATGCAATGTTATTGTTTTCTTTTACAGAAATAAAGTAGTTGTTATCATGTGCCCTTATGACATATGTTAACACTACCCTTTAGAAAGAAAAAAAAATGTAAAGAGATGAAATTGGATTGCAATGAGAAAATCTTTTAAAAATATTTAGAAAGAAAAATGAAGAATTCTGAAAACTAAAGGGGGAAGGAAAGTAATAATATTCTTTTTTTTATGACCCCTCAACACATGTTGTATTGGGATTAGGATCATCTGCTATGTTTATCTTATCTTTTTCCTGATCTAAAGCACTTGAGAATAAGACTTGTATTTAAAAATAATAAAATTGAAATAAATTACAGTCATTAATTAGCTCAATAGAGGATCCAAATTCGTTGTATTGTTCCAAACAAGTTTTTCAATAGTGTTTTACTTGTCCGTTGTTCTTTATAAATGCTTTGAAACCATTTGAGCATCGATGATTAAAATGGTAGCAAAACACACATTAAAATCTCAAGACTCAATAGAGCATTTCAATTCACATAACTAAGCATTTATATATTTGGGATTATAGGAACAACCGAAAATGTTTAAATATATTATATCATTACCGTAAACACTCTAGCTCTAACTATCATCGTCATTGCTTTCAAACTTCAAATTAAACATCAACTTTGAACTAGAATTCGATCATCCTAAAACTACTACAACAAGAAGTTCATAAACAAAAATTGAGCAACATAAAAAGAAAATAATCATAGAAGAAAGTTTTTGGTAAAGCACAACCCTTGTATATGGCCATGCAATAAGAGAATCTTTTAGAGCTCACTTCTTCTTTCCACCCTTTGCAGCATCACCGGCCTTGGTCTGCACAATTAACAATCAAAAATTAAAATGTAAACCATCCTAAATTGTACACTTCAAGTAAAAAAGAATCTGGCCTACAAGAAAATTGAATTTCTATCTTATTCACTCCGTTAATCTTCTTGGATCGGTTCTTCCTTTCTTTCAATTGCTTTCTTGATTTCTCTACTTTGTATCTAGCCCGTTTTGCAGAAGTTATAAAACCTGAGTAAGTGACAGTTTACATAGTTGTATGACTACATCGGCATGTACTCACGAGTGCAGCCACAAATCCCATTAACCTCATGCAACAATAACAAAATAGAATGAGGTAATCATCTTTTGACAATTGATATATTAAAAACTTAAACATTGTTTCATAGCACTTAACACATTTTATGATAGAACCTATAAATACAAGAAAATCATTAACTAAAGTTTGTGGACACTTTAACAATGTAACTCCAATTTCCCGACAGACCATAGGAAATAGCATGTCAAAACTAGCTCACCCGTTTTGGCTGATGCATTAAAGCCCTAAGACATAAAAAGTAACTCTCACATGTTTCCAACTGAACACATGGGTTACATTGAATATGATCGTGTCTACAGGATAGTAAAGCAATGACAAACTGCATTAGATAACCATTTACCTTCCAACTATAAAAATCCATATACAAACTCCAACACATTTGAAAACAACATGCATGAGCATTCCGTTTAATTCAATTTTTTAAGCAGTGTTTGAATGATCAAAGTGAAGTTACAACAAATCACTCATTATGATTATAAGCAAATGGTAACAACACCAAAACTATCCCAACAGCATTTAATAAGATGTACCGTACACACCAAACTCGAATGCAATAAAGATATGATACAAGATTTATTATTAAAAAACGTCTTAACCACACTAACACAACCATGATTTACAACAAAAACAGACAAGGAAATCAACTTACCCTAACTAGCCTGTATTTTGGCTCGTACTTTTTAGTATTCTCCGCTGAATCATAAATCAAGCCAAATCAAATGGATTTCCCCCCTCCAAAATGTGTTCTGAACTTGAATACAAAAATGACATTTGGATCATTCACATCATATATCCTCCCAACTTTTCCTTCAACTCTGCCCATGTAATGAGTAATTAAGAGGGAAAAGAACCAATCAAACGAACAGTTCCATGGCAATCAAACACAAACCCAACGATTACTCACAATACCATAAAAGGAAAATTGGTGAAAGAATTAAGAAATAACCACGATGAAGGTAATATGTGGAATAACAATTACATTAAAGCATGATTTTGTTAACATACATAGAACTATAGAAGCATTATAATTGTTTTCTAAATTGAATTTCGAATTTATCTCTCATGCCACAAATAACAAAATTTCAAGAAAAATATATTCTACATCCTAACAATTACAAGCTACAACAATAACCACTTTACTATTAACTCCCAAATTAGGTATTCAACTTCTTTAGCTAAATTCACCATATCTACGTTCTAAATTCAACAGCGAAGGGTTAAATAACAAAGAGAGATCAGTAAACCTTGGAAACATTTGGGCTTCCTGGATGCAAAACATCGATCACCTACATTAAATCAAAACAAAAATGTAAGTGACTAGATCGAAGTAACGGAAAAATAAATTAGTATTAGGGTATTTCATTTTAGTTTAACCCACACATTAGATTGGTGTTTAAGTTGCTTGGACTCCAAATAACAGAATAAAAACAAAACATATATCAGTTTCATTTTACTAAAATGTGTATTGAACCCAAATGAGATCAACAACATATAAACACTCACAAATTGTTTCCTGATAAGAAGACGGTTAGTCATGAACTTTCTCGTAATGCCTTGCTATCTACCATAGCTATGTCATCGACCTAATCCGTGAAAAAAAAAAAAAAAACATATAAATATCAAGATGATTGAAACAAAGTCATCACAAATTATCAAACATTTTTTTAAAGAATTAATACTTACTAATGCGTCTTCCGCTTTCATGCTGTTCCTACGCCGCCCTTGCTCTATTGCTGTGTCTTTGCAATTTGACGACAATGAAAAGGGTTTTAGGGTTTAGAATTTATTTGCGTTGGACGACAAATAGTTTTAATTGGGCATGGCCTCTCCCTCTCAATTTTTTTTTTTTTTTTTAAGAATTACAATAACTATTACAATAGGACTGTCGGGACCTACTGAAATCAAACAATACATGGGTGATCCGAATATCTACTCTCAAATTCTTTTAAATTTAATATTCTAAATACAACCCACTTTAATGTGTTAACCCAAACCGAACCGACAAAAAGAAAATAAGGGGACATAAATAATCCCCGGAGATTTGTTTAAACCGCAATGTTTTTAATAAATTTTTCAGAATATACACAACAGCAACAAAAATTCATCATATAGATCACTTAATTAAATTGCAGATTTTTATATGTAACAAACTTTTGACGCAAAATCATAATTAACAGTTTTTGTGTCTTAATTTTTTTAATGTGAATAAATAATGAAAAATCGGGTATACCTTTTTTTTTCTTCATTGTTTTTTCTTTTTTAATTTGGGAGAGAGGGGATATGGTATTGGAACTTCCACAACAACTTTATTGTGAGGTGTGATTACCGATACCAAAATATATCTTAATATTATTTATTCATTTTTTAGCATGAATAAATTGTTCACGAAAATAAAGATTGACATGTTGGGTAGAATGTAGAAACTATAGACACCCTCATCATTGTCAAAGTAATCAATATATATGATCGAAGGTGGTAATTAATTAGGCCGCATAGAATAATAGGACAAATTTTTTTTGACAATATCTATTTACCTATCTAGACCATATATTTTTTGAAGCTTTTTACGGCCACTAGTAAGATTCGAGCCGCTGACTTGGAATTCATTTACCTAAGCCCCAAGCTCATTCATCTACTAGCAGAACTACGCCCCTAAGGGCAGAATAATAGGGATATTCAACAGCCAAAGTTAAAGAACAAATCAAAACAATTAAGGAAATTAAAAAAGGAAAGAAAAATATTGGTTATAGGATCGTGTATATGATCTAATAGTAATAATACAATCATAGATGATTAGTGGTGGCAAAACGGGCCGGCCCGGCCCGTTAGGCCTATTTCGCTTAACGGGCCGGCCCGTTAGGCCTATTTCGCTTAACGGGCCGGCCCGTTAGGCGAAAGGGTGAGCCCTGCCTGGGCCCAAGCCCGTTATGGGACAGGCCGAACCCTTAACGGGCCAAGCCCAACGGGCTTCAATATTTTTTTTAAAACATTTTTTATATAATATTATTTTTTTATACATTGTAATAATTTTGTGTAATTATTAATGTCATAATTTTAATATGAAATATTTGTCATTTCATACAACACTTAATTACTTTTTGATGAATAATATTTTTATAATTTTATAATTTCGTATTAAATTTGTGGTAAAAAGTATAAATTATAAATCATGATTGCCTCATTAAAAACCTTACCAAGAAAAACCCAATGGGATAAAAACTTGGTAAGGGAAAAAGAGTGCAATCGAAAAAAAAAATTAAGTATTTACAATTACATTAGCTCGTCGGCTGGTTGCTACTAGAACTCTCTTCGATGGTTATGCTGGAGAAGTCATCCATGAGTGGGAGATATGTAAATATATAATATATAATGTATAGTGTATAGTATATTAGTATAATAGTATATAGTATATAAATAATATATTAAATTACAAAATAGTTGAAAGAGTGAGTGAGAGATGTTGGAGATTGTAGAGAGTAGAGAGAATAAGAGAGGAAGGATTAGAGAAGTAGAGAAAATGTAAAGAATGAGGTGAGGGTGATGGGGGTATTTATAGGAAAATGTTAGGTTATGGTATAATTGCAAAAAAACTGTAAAAGATTTTAAAAAGTGTAATTTTTAAAATTTTTGGATATTTTTTTTCCTCCCCCAACGGTCACCTGGTTAATTACAAAAGCTACTACTCAATTCAAATTTTGAAATTTTTTTTTTGAATTATGGCGGGCCCTAACAGGCCGCCCGCCGGCCTGTTAGGGCCCGCCAAAATTGTTTTTTATAATTTTTTTAAGCCCGTGGGCCGAGTGGGCCTTACCGGGCCCGGCCCGCGATCTGGCCACCTAGGCCCGGCCCGGCCCGTTTTGCCAGCACTATAGATGATGAATTGTGTAATTAATTATAATTTTGGTAGGAAAAATTTATTTTACCCATTCATACATATCCTCCAATTTAAAGGGTATGGAAGAAGTAAGGAAGCGCAAGAGTTCTACAAAAGAGCTCATGAGGTGCCTATATATCTAAGAATATACAAAATCTAGTCACAGATGTATATATATATATATATAGAGAGAGAGAGAGAGAGAGAGAGAGCTGTATTAGATTTATGGCCGATGTTGCCGTGTTGATCGAACATGACACCAATTTATTTTACCCATACATAAATATCCACCAATTTAAAGGGCATGGAAGAAGTAAGGAAGAGTAAGACTTCTACAAAAGAGCTCATGAGATGCCTATTTATATAAGAATATACAAAATCTAGTCACAAATGAATATATAGAGAAAGAAAAATATACCAATTATTTAACAGAAAATGTAGCTAGGACATATACATAATACAATATTTACATACATGATACATAGAGGAAACTTATCATCCTCTTGGGTTATTTTTTTGTGCAAATTAAACTAGCAGTAATCTTCATTAATATTTTGACGGCGAAGATGAAGATGATGATCAGGCGTGTTATGTGACTCTACCAGTATAGACCATAAGACATGCACATCTTCGCATTGGCATGACTTCACATCATTGTACAGGATGTATAACCCCCTTCCTGCAAATATGTGTATTGTTAATGAAGATAGATGGAAAAATCTCAATGAGATTGCTGATATCCAAGAAATTAAAGAGAATATGAGAGCAAATTGCATGTGATTAATTAATGGAAGATACATATATATAAGGAAAAGATATTAATAATTACTTGTTCTACGAGTGGAGTGGAGACGATCCCAGAGCTTCTTCAAAGGAGAGAGGAGGGAGTGAAGCCACCCCATATATTAGAGAAGTGGTGTGGTGGTGGTGAGCTTAATTGGTTCACGGTAGGTGAAAGGTTGGAAGGAATATAGAGAGAGAGTGAAAAAATTAAGGAGTTAAAACTGTTGGGGTCACTTGTATTTTACATTTGTACTGTTCCTTCAGCTTTCTTCTTCATTTCCTTTACTGGGCAACCATGCAAGAAAACATGTCCTCTTGTTGCTATGTCTTTGTCATTAACCCTTTTAATTTGCTCTCTACTAAAATATCACCTTAATTAATTATATTCATTCACCAAAGCTACCTGCACCAAAACCATTATATATATAAAAGAAAATTATCAAATTCTGGATCTTGCATTTAATTTTTATACGGGATCACTTATGTGACAATCAGTCTAAAGTGCCATAAAACTGATTATTACACATACATAAAGTAGTCTTTATCTAGTGCTGGAATGTCACATGTTTTTCGTGTGAGATTGACTATGCAATGTTACATAGTGGGATGTATAACATCACAGATTGACACTATCTTTTTTGAGAGTGTATACATATGTGACATTACATAACCCAATTATATAACATTATATAGTCAATTCCACACAACAACAAAAAAGTGAAGGAATTAATCCGCGCACCTAAAAATTTAATTTATAGGTACATCATATTTTCTACTTATTATTAATCCTCTGCCTTCCTTTATAGTTTAATTTTCAAACTTCTAGACCTCATTTATTATAATATATTTCACTAACTATAGCAGTAGAGAACCGAACACTTGTGGATCAAGACACATTTTGTTTATGGCCCTTATATCAGTTGGTCATGCTCACCCACTTCAACAAGCATAGATTTTTGTCCTCATTTGTTATTCTTATTCTTGCCAGTCAAGCTGCTTCTTTGACTTCAGTAGTATGTTTATAATTTACTCTTTAAATAATTAAATGATATGAAAGCTAGTCATACACTCATACAAGCAAAAGGTGCCAGTAAGTAGCTTCTTCGGTATGTTTTTAGACACACACACATATATATATATATATATATATATCATTTTTCTATTGTCGGTTCGAACTAATATAAAATATTCAGTACCTTGTATGTGAACCATTGGATTTAAATTATTTAACTTTACAGTATGTACTTATTAAAGCATCTTTAAATCCAATGGTCCACATGTAAGGAATTGATATATTTTATATCAATTCGAACTAACAATAGAAAGAATATATATATATATATATATTTCTCGATAACTTTTAAAGGATCTGAAAAATGATTTTCAATAAATCTCAAAAGATGAAAATATGATATTGATTTAGTGGTAAACCCTTAACACCTACATCCAAGAGATTGTGGCTTATGGGTTTAAGTCATACCCTCTCCTCTCGTCAAGAGATATTGTAATAGTTAAAATATATATATAGTCTTTTTATTGTCAGTTCGTCCTGATAATAAATATATCAGGACGAAAAATATGGACCGTAGATTATGGAAAAGTTTTGACAAGTGCATACACTTTGAGTCAAAGTATGTAAATCTAGTGGTTCACATTTTTCGTCCTGATATATTTATTGTTAGGACGAACTGACAATAGAAAATTTGTATATATATATTAAGATATGTTATATGTGTTATGTTTAGTATATCTAAAAATATTAATTTGGAGAAATATCACACATATATATATATATACATGAATTTCAGTACAGTACAGGGACTATTAATTTATATCTTAGGATCTAGTAAGACAAATATCCTTTGATAATTATCTGTTCGCATTTAAATATTTAATAGCCTTTTTTTAAGTGGTCCTTAGATGTTAGCTTTATTTATCTCTCAAAGATTGGAAAGAAAAAGACTTTTCTTTATGATCTAGATCATGTACATCTGAAGTGTTGGTTGTTCTAATTTTTTATTTATTTTTTACTTTTTATTATAGTTAAAGGTCGTACTATTATAGGCAGGGGTAAACCCGGGTTTTCGATTTTTGGGGGCCAAGACAAAAATTACATATTCAAATTAACACAAACACCCATTTACCAAATGCCATCAAGTTAATCCGTTAAATTTAACGGTTGGCTAACCTTGACTCGTGGAAAACCAAATATACTCCTGGCGTATCATTCCAAACATAAAATATTTTTAATTAAAAAGTGAAAAATCAATTTTTTTTTTTTTAAAAAAGGATAATTAGTTTGCGGAAACATCCTTAGTTCACGGAAGAGCCTCATCTGCTAACTATAGAAGGTCGATTTCCTCTAGTTGGAGGTGATCGACGATGATCTCTTTCAATAGGAGAAGATTGTCAAAGATTTATTGTTTCCTTCAGTGATAGAGATCCATCGCTGATAGATTATTATTATTATTATTTTAATTTTGATTTTTTAATTTTTAATTAAAAACATATTTTATATTTGAGATAATGTGATGGAGGTATATTTGGATTTTTAAGGGTCAATGTTAGTCAACTGTCCAAAATTAACAAATTGACTTGATGGTAAGAAGTATTTGTGTTAATTTATGGCATCATTTTGAAATCTTATTAGATTTAATAAACTAGGGGTAAATTAGTACAATTAACCCTAAAAAAACAAGACTAACAAGGCAAGAGGGGCCATTTAACTTGTGGATATATAATATGAGTGCCGATATTTGCACCCATAAAATTTATTAGTAAACCTATATTTTATTAAAAATTTTAATTACAAAAATATTCCAATAGAAATTTACCAATAAGGACAAACTACATTAATTAAAAGTAAACTAAATACTATATATACTCATTGATTACATTCATAACATCAACTATATTTCTTTATTAAAAAAAACCTACCTTTCAAAAAAAATTTATGATAAACCGTAATTAAACTTTAATTTTATACACTCATTAATTACTTCCATGTCTTCAACTATATTTCTTTATTTAAAAAAAAAAAAAAAAAAAAAAAAAAAAAAAAAAAAAAAAAACTTATGATGAGCCCTAATTTTTAAGATAAATTATAATTAAATTCTAATTTTATTTCAAGTATTAAACTTTCTCATCATCACATGATTATCATATGGTTTTTGTCTTTCTTTTATGTATAGTAATGAACTTTATCGATAAACAAAATATATTATTTTTAATGATAGTTGTAGATATTAACAAGTTTTTTTATTTTTTATTTTTTTATTTTAAGATAGCTGTAGATATATATATATATATATATATATTAAGATAGATGTATAAATAAGAGAATTCCAGATTGAAAATTTCTTGACCAGATATACGATTCTACATATTCCTTTTCATAAAGCTCCTACATTCGAGATATTTCCAATAGTAAATTGTACAATCATTAAAAGAGGATTTGATTCCAAAAATAATATGATTATATATATATATATGTATATATAAATTAGATGTGATAATAATTTAAGAGTGTTTATAAATAATATGTATTAAAATGAATATATTTATTTCAATGAGGGTACCATTAGCATTATGATGAATGCTTATAGTAATATTTATTTTTTAAATTTTAGACATATGTGTACTTATAAAAATGGGTGTACTAATAACTTTTATGAGTATGAATATCCGCAACCATATAATATATTTTATAAAAATCGAAGAAGTCAATAGGGTTAAAATATATAGTTAATGGATAGTTTATTTTTATTGGGTTAAATATATATTTAATGTATAATTTATTTTTACTGGATCAATGGATAGTTTATTTTACCGGATTAAATCCAATGGTTTTATTTATTTATTTTTAAATGATATTTTATATAAAAAGTAAAAAGAAAAAGGAAACTAAAAAAAAAAAAACTCTCATAAGTCATAACTTGCACTGTAACAGTACTTAATCAATTATCCTTTATTATATGTTATTCTCATACCAGTATACCACTATGGAGACGTGCATTGTACAACACCCTTCATTCAAATGTATATGAGTAACTAAAGCCAATCGTCAGTGGTTTTCTTGATATTTACTAAAACTTAGGGATGCTTTTGATATTGTGCCTTAAGAAAAGGAAGTGAATATGTGATTGGGCTGTAACTTGTAGATAAGCCCATTCAATCTCTAAACCGGGTCTCTGTTTAACCAATTCCCTAAAGTCGGTGAACCGGCGACAGAAACGGAGCCCCGATATGCATGAGAGCTTTATTATCGATTAATATTTACTATTGCAATTCAACATCTCATTTCTTCGCATAATAGATAGTTATGGGCCGCCCATCTTCCACAATCGAAATCCCTGATAGGCGACGCCGTTATGACGACCCCCAAAACGGCCGGTATGGCTCGGACTCCGACCATGCCGTCAATTATCGCCATCGCTCCCGCTCCCGCTCTCGCTCGTATTCACCGAAATATGCAAGCCCCAGGAGGAGAAGAAGTCCAAGCCCTAGGAGAAGAAGTCCAAGCCCTAGGAAAAGAAGAAGTCCCAGTGCCAACCACTACCAAACCCTAGATTCGTTGCCCAAAAGATTCGGCAAGAGCAATCGCGATTATCGAAATGGGAATGGTGTGGAGTCCGAATCCGACGAGGAATTGAAGGGGCTGAGCTTGATGGAGTACAGGTTGCAGAAGAGGCAGAAGATGCGGAAATCGTTGAAACACTGCTTTTGGAATGCCACGCCGAGTCCGCCGAGGAACGAGAATGATGATTCAGATTTTGAGGATGAGAAGCCTGGAGATTTTTCTGATAAATATGGAGTTGATGATTCCAACGGCAAAGAGAAATTGAAATCGGAGCCCAAAATTTCTGAGGGCAGCGATTCTGCTTCTGAATCGGATGATACGCGTTCTAGGAGGAAGAAGAAGAAGAAGAAAAGGAGTGAAACCGAGTCTGATAAATCGGACAGCAGTGAGGTTGGTTCTGATTCTGAATCGGATGACTCGAAGTCTAGGAAGAAGAAGAAGAGAAAGAGTTCCAGTTCCAGTTCTAAGCATAGAAGTAGGAAATATAGTGATTCTGATGACGATAGCGATTCTGATGAGGAAGAAGGTAGAAACCGGAGGAAGAAAAGAAACAGGAGACACAAGAGTAGTAGAAGAAGCAGTAAGAGAAAGACAAGTAGAAGAAAGAGCAGATACAGTGATTCGGATGAGAGTGAGAATGAGGAGAGTGCATTCAATGAATCTGATGCCAATCAGTCATCAGATGATCCTAAGAAGCAAAAGCTTTTGTTGAGTTCAAGGTCTAAACTGAGTAACAAAGAGCGAAAGTCTGGAAGTGAGAGTGATGAGAGTTTGGATCCTGAACAGAAAATGGATGAGGTTAAGGAGACTGAAATCGATGATGAGCTCGTTCAATTTAAAGAATTGATTGAGTCTCAAAAGAAACCTGTGTTAGAAAATGACCCTGTGGTGGGTCCAATGCCCTTGCCTAGAGCTGAAGGGCATATTAGCTATGGTGGTGCACTTAGGCCAGGAGAAGGAGATGCTATTGCACAGTATGTGCAACAAGGGAAGCGTATTCCTCGAAGAGGTGAAGTGGGTCTATCAGCCGAGGAAATTCAGAAGTTTGAGAGTCTTGGGTATGTGATGAGTGGTAGTAGGCACCAGAGGATGAATGCTATTCGTATTAGAAAGGAAAACCAGGTTTATAGTGCAGAGGACAAGCGGGCGTTGGCCATGTTTAACTACGAGGAGAAGGCAAAACGTGAGCATAAGGTTATGGCTGATTTGCAGAGACTTGTTCAGCGTCACATTGGGGAGGATGTTGGTCCTACACATGATCCTTTTGCTACAAAAGACAGCGGTGATACTTGATGTCATGTATGTTAAATGTTAGCTGTGCTGTTTTATTTTATCTTTTTATTTTTTATTTTTATGGAGTATGAATGATATCGAGATTGATGCAAATTTTACATTAAATATGGGCTTGTTAAGTTTCATTTATATTTTGAATAAGTACTTTCTCTGCAATGCTTATTTCAAGATGCTATGCTGTATTGCTGTTTATTGTCATTTATATTTTTGTGTGTCTAGGAGTTGGTATGACTTGTTAGAAGGAAATTGTGCTATTTGTGAACTTCTTTGGGAATGCAGAGTCGGAAATGCTGATGTAGTTAGTTAAGTTTCGAAAAACAAGCAACTATAAAAATGGCCACTTACAGGAGCTTTTTACTTGACAAAACCTACTATAGTTTTTGTGTATGACCTAGTTCTGACATAAACCAAGAAATTGTATGTGCATGTCTATTGTGAATTTGTGAGGAATAACGTACCTTAGTTTCCTTTAGTTTAGGATATAATCCAGATAACAAAACTGGGACTTTCTTTGTCTCGAGGAAAAGTTACACCCTGATAGATAAAAATGAACATTTTTATTATTGTTTCTCTTTTCTCATTGTTAGATCAAATATGTGGTTGCTTTAAAAATTCTTACTTGGCTGTATATCATGTTTTTGTTGTTAGGAGTTGGATTTGAATTTTTATGGAAAAGGCAGACTGTAACCAAAACATTTTTGGATTTGGGAAGTTGGAAAATATATGATTTCATTTGAAGTTGCTTGGAAACATGAAATTTAGTGAAGATAACCTGTTGGATGAATAGCGTATAGCAATTTATTTTCAGGATATTACTTGATAGTTGACAACAATAAAGAGACTCAAACTTTGTCAATGATATTGATTGATAGATTAAGCAAATTTTAGTTGTCACACAGTTAGATCTATGCATTTATTTGCTTTTGAGTTTGTTGTATCATGGAATGTAGAGACTTTTGGTAAGAAAATGTATGTACTTGGAGGCTTTGGGACAAATTTTGTTAATTGGCATTTCCATGTTTTATTAGAAGTTGATACACAAAATAGGGTTACATCTGGCCACATTGGTTAAGTAAATAGTAGATTAGTAGTTGTACTTTACATATCATTTTGTGATAAAAGAAAGAGTGAGATCGAGATTGAATAATGTAATTTTTGAGGAAAGTGAGGTTTAATCAAAACATGGATTCTGGGTCTGAGAAGGAGTTATAGACTTTAGGCCACTGAAACAAAATGTTCTGTTAATGAGGATTTCAGTAGCATAAAGATCCTCCTTAGAATACTTGGGATTTCTTGTTTGAGGAAATTCAATTTTATTTGTAGACCACTTAATTTTAGTGTTATTGGTTTTTGTTAAAGGGATTGCCGGATTGGTGGTTTTCATAGTGTCTCCAGAAATGAAATAATTTGTTTGTGTTTGCCACCAACTTGCTTTAAAAAAATTAAAAAAAATTCCCCCTTTGGTCATTGAAGATGGCGAGGGTTTGTTTAAAAAAAGAAATAATAAAATACGTCAACCTTGGTAGCAAGAAACTCTTGGGAGTTATATATGCCAAGGGGATTTGAACTCATGATTCTTAGCTCAACTGTTGGGTTTACCATTTAGGTTATTTTAATATTTTAGATGTAGCTTTATTGGGAGTAGAACTTCAGCTCCTTAAACATTTCAAGTAATATCTAAGCTGGCGATATCCTGAGAGTATGAGAAATGTTTCATTGCGCTTGATGTGTGCACTCAATCAAATCATGTCATACCGACATGAAAAACCAATCACATGATATATGTGTACCATATGGCACAATGTTAGTGGGTTAGACATATTATGCCCAGGCGTATTGAAGCATTTCTCACCGAGTATTGCCAGGAGTCATAAATGTCACCGAATCATATCACTTGGACAAGTAGCCATTCACATTCATCTCAAAGAAAAAGTGAGTTGCTTTCATGCTAAGGTTGCTTGCTCAAAGAAAAGATTATTTCAAGTTTCATTGACTTTTAAGACTGATATTCTTGTCTTCTCACAACATTTGAGATTATATCGGTGAATGGTATTGTTCTATTAGTAATTCAGTACTGTTTTTGCTGATTATTGGCATCATGTTTCTTAGATTAATATGGGCAGTCCGCAGTCATGAAATGTTATAATAGATATGTTTTAGAAATGCCCAGGCATGGGCCATTCTCTAATAAGCCTCTGGCTGTTTTCCTTTCTTGCTTCTTGCTAATGTAGGTCCAATTGACTTTGTCCTCTTCTTGGGTTGCCATTCTTTTATAAGCCACGAGGCCCACGAGCTCAAAGAAGAGCAGGCACATATGCCAGTATGCTACGCTGTGTCAACAAAACTAAGAAGCCACCCTGGAAGTCCCTACAAAATCAGCAAGTGGGATCTTGTGTATTTGTGTTGCATTATCTTCGGTTATGGTTTTCAAACTCCTGTGATTTTGAAGGTTTAAGGTTTACTTTCATTCTAATCTGTACTGTCTCGTGTTATTGGATAACGCTAATTCGAAAGCCCCACCCAGATACCAGGGTGACCTTGTATATTTGGAGTGCTGCTTATGTTTGTAAATGCAAATAATTAGAGGGAGGAGACTTTTAAACATTGTGAAATTACCGGATTAGGTTGGCGTAAGAGTATTATTAAATTTTTTACTTATTCACATATAAACCATTGTCATTTCAAACGCTTATGTGAGTGAGATTTGATCTACGTACATTTTACATTACATTACTATCAGAGATTTTATTAATTAAAAATAAAAGGGTAACTTACCCTGAATATATACATAATTGTACTAAAATCGATGACAATATCATAATAACAAAGGTACGGATATTGACACTCATAAATATGATAAACGTACTTATATTTATAAGTACACACATGTTTAAAATTTAAAATTAAAACATTACTATAAACACTCATCTTAATGTCAATAGTACCATTATTTAAATAAATGTTTTTATTTCAATACAATTTATTTATAAACCCTTTTAAGTTATTAACATATCCAATTTTACAAATGATAAATTTTTAAGTTCTCCAGACTCGAAAACACGGTCTTTGAAATTCTTAAATTCTTAAATTCTTAAAATTTGAGAATCTCTACTTCATGCCCATTTCTTGCTATGAAGATGTTGCCCAAGAGGAACACATAATTATCTCTCCCTAATACAAGCATACAAGTTGGAGTTACGGCCAAATGAATAAATATGGAGCTGTGATTTAAGTACTTCATTCTCACTAATACTTGATCTGATGGGTTTAGTAGCAGAGAAGAGTGATTTTTGAATCCCATTGTGTCAACATGGGCAAGATTTCATCAATATGATGCCATGCAATGGGATGTATCTGATAAGGTGAATTAAGGCAGAGACTGCCTATAAAAGTAGCAAGCAATTTATAACCATAGGTGTAAATCATTCGGCTTTGCATGAAATTATAACTATAGAAACTTCTATCCATAATCCTGGTAAAAACTTATATTTAGAGTAGCACAAGTCTCTGATCTCATTATATCTGCTAGAGATAACATCACAAAAAGTTATTAGTGTTGTTGCGTGATATTAAAGTAAATGTAGGCCTTAATAAAGCCCGTGGAAACCAAATTTTGGCCTTAATAACTTGTGTTACAATGCATAAAAAAGGTGAACATTTAGTGGACATGAGAATCTAGTTATGTAACCTACAAAAAATTTGGTCCCAAAGGCTGCATGAATCAATGCTTGATAAGTAATGTTACTGTGTTTCCCTCCAGGATTCTATAAGTTATGAATCTAGGAATTTTTTTTTTTTTTTTTTTTTAAACATTATTCATAATTGGACAGCGGTGCTAATGTAAACGTTTTGGTTTTGGCTTTCTGAGTAATTCTTTGTATTGGATTGCACTCGTCAGCTATTTGAATTGTATTTTTATGGTGATGTATTAAAAAGTGTGCTAACTATGATATATATTATACACAGGTTTTTCGAATGTCTGTATTAGCATATGTATATCTGTTAGTACTAGGGATTGCTATTCTATCAGTTTATCGACATATGCATGTTCATCGTGCTTCTGATTAAGAACTTGATGTAGTAGTAGACTGGCATTCTATCCGGCCGGTACCTGTGGTTAGACGACTAATAGTTATTGGTTCTGATTTGATTGCTTTGATGTGAATACAATTTGAACGGGACTTGTATATAAGTGCATCTTTGTCTATCCAGTTGTAGCCTGTTTGAAATCTAAAGCAATGAAACGAAGGATTTGTCAGATGCTATCATTTCTGAGTAAGTGTATTGAAATACACGGCCTGATATTTTTTATGTACAATTTCTAGTATTTGTTTGTTTTTATTTTATTTTATAATAAAGTGATACAGTTGAAGATATTGGTGTAATTAATGGGTGTAAATAGTATTTTGTTTATTTTTACTTAAACTAATTTGTCCTTATTGGTAAATTCCTATTGGAATATTTTTGTAATTAAATTTTTTATTAAAATATGGATGTATTTATCATATTTATGAGTGTCAATATCGGCTCCCTAATAACAATGACTACCCGTTGACTACGGTTGGTCACTAACTGGTGAAAGGCAATTTGGTATTTTACAATGTTATTAAATAAAAAAGAAAGAGAAATGCTATTGACAATCTATTAATTATCTGTTTACACTCCATTTCTAAAAACACTCCAAACCATTTTTTTAGAAAAACAAGTTTTTTTTTTTCCTTTGTTACAACCCTAAAATATCTTCTTATTCTTTTCAAAATAATTTTTTTCTCACAAACAATCAAACCCTCCATCATTATCATCACCAATTTTTATTTATTTATTTATTTTTATTATATATATATTAAAAAAAAAGTTTTCCTGTTATCCAGTTCAATCAAATTTGAAATTAATTTTTTTTTTTTCAAATACCACCCACATTCAATCATCACCATCACTAGAAATATATATATATATTATTTTTCTTTTTTTCCCAAAAAAATATATTTAAAATTATTTTTTACTCGATAGAATTTTTTTTACTAACTTAAAATCCAAAAGAGAAAAATTTCTATTTTCAGAGATTGATTTCCAAAACAGTTTTCTTATTGTTTTGGTCTCCTCATTTTTCTTCATTTTTATTCTCTATTTTATTTTTATTTGATTACTTCACATCTCTTTTCCATTTCTCATTTCAATTTTTTTAAAGAGAAGTATTTAAAACGAGTAATATTAAAATAAAATGGACTGTCTTTAAAAATTTATTTTTTAAAATGGAGTGTCTTTAGAATATAAGTGCTAAAAGATAAATGGGATAATTTTGGAAAAAATGAAGTGTCTTTAGATTTTTTTTATTTTTATTTTTTAAAAATTTAAATTTTTAGAATGAAGTGTCTTTAGAAATGAAGTGTAAAAAGAAAAATATTGGATTGTAATGAGAAACTCTAAAAAAGAAAATAGATTGTCCAATTAAATTTTTCCACGTAAGCCCTAAAAACTTTTATTAATTAGAAAAAAAAAAAAAAAAATCCTCTTCTGCACACAAACCAAAATAACCCGAAACACCTATTTTTTTCTTCACCATCATCCGCAATTTTCTTCTTTTTCTTTACCCATCTTTTTCTTATCTATCATCACAAACATACTCCCCAAAAAAAAAAAAAATCACTAAAATTTAAGAAAAAAAAAAAAAACATAAATCTTAAAACATCTTCAATGCAAAAGTGACTTGCATACCAAAAATCGTTGACATGACAACAATGTCAAGAGATTTGCTTCATATGTGGCATAAAGATAAACTTAAATTCAGGAGCAGAGCCAGAAATTCAAGATTGGGGGGGGGGGGGGGGGGGGGGGGGACAAAAACAAAATTACGGGACCAAAGTAAAAAAAAATTAAAATTCTGTAACTATTTTGTAATAGAAACATTTGATTTTATTTAATTAAACCAAAATTTTAAAAAATGGGGTATAAACAGACCGGTAGGGGGTGTGCCAATAGCACTACTCTTCTTATTAGACTAAGACTATCTCTAATGCATATACCAATGCCAATGCCAAATTTAACACGAAATATAGTGAAATGTCATATTTGACACATCATTTTAGCATTGTACTCCAATGCAAAATTCTATTTTTTATGCTATTTTTTATTTTTTTTTAATTATTTAAAATTATAAAAGTCAACAAATACAGCCAATGCATTGAATATTTTGTTAGAATTGTTTTAATCTCAATTTTCCTTACCAAATTTGTTAAATTAAAAAGTCAACAAATACGACTGCATTTATTGCTGCGCCAAAATTGACACAGCATATGTCAAATTTGACACAGTTTTTAGCATTGCATTGGAGCATGCTTTCTTTACTTTGTGCTAAATTATAGCATTGATACAATAATTTAGCATTGCATTGGAGATGCTCTAATGTACTTTATTGTTTTGTGTTTTGGGTAACTTTTATTAAAAGTTTTGAGTTGAGTTTTTTCTTTTTCTTTGCCTTTGGGAAAAATCAGAGATCCCATTGTTGGAAATGGAAATCCCAAATCTCCATTAAAATAGATTTCGAACAATGCAACAAATTTGTGAATTGATTTATCTATATGATAATTTAATTATATTTGAATTATTCATTGTTTTGTCTAGTCGATCAGATCTACAATTAGTTGGATGTCGACGAGGTGGGCACTGGCAACCTGAAACAAGAGAGAGCAGAGCTGTGGCGAACCATACAAGGGGGTGTTCCCTTAGGGAACTCTCCGACACTCAAATCAGTATATTAATCGATTAGAGTTAATTGAAATCAAAATAAGTTTGGAGTAACAAATTGTTGAGCTCAATATATTAAGTCGAGCTATTTTTCGATGTGGGTATCGATGGTTTTGAAAGATCAATGCCTCGAGGGTTCCTTGACTCGATGTGGATCGATCAAGGGTTGGGTCGATCAATCTCTGAGAAAGATTAAGTTGACCTCTATTGGAATGTGGAAAGCAATAAATGGGAGGAGAGAATTGCAGAGCTATATTTTTAGAGCTTTCACATATATCAGTTGTGAAAAAAAAAGGACCCTTCTCTGAGAAAAGGTCCGGCTTTTATAGGGAAGCCTTGGGGTCTTCATCACTCGGGCTCTTTATGGGTGCGTAGATCACAGACCTTTAATTCGTCCGTTTTGATTCATCTAAATCTAACAATAAAGGTCTTGTCAGACGTTGGGATTTGTGCAACGTCTGACTTGATTGCAATTCAAACCATCTTTGACCACGTGTTTACTTTGGTCGAATTCTCTGATGGGTCAGGCCCGGCTTTGGTATGTGCTGGTTTAATCAGTTGGTCTTTTTTGAGCCTCTTAAAGCTACTTTTATATGCCTGAGGCCTATTTTTATCCTCTGTTGAATCATGGGCCTGTTTGGCTAGGCCATGAATATATTTTGATCACTACATTGTGGAAATATCCCAAAAATATACAAAATTTCCTCTCAATTTTTAATCCCCATTAATGGAGATTCCAAATTTCCTGTAACGGAGATTATGTTTTTCCTAGTTTTTTAGTTATTTTTTTAATTCATTAATAAATTTAATAGAATATCGATATAATTCAAATAGAAGTGCAAGGGTAAAACTGATATTGCCCCTTTTCCGTGGTTGGTTAACGGTGGTCGAAGGTTAGTCAACGGGTACCATATTTTCTCCGGTTTTATGTTATTATGTATATAATCAGGGTATGTTTGTGTAATTTACTCTTGAAATACATACCAACTTTCTAAAACTTAAATTGAATACTGTATGATGTTCATGTTTTGAATATGAATTTAAGAGAGTGGAATTTTGAAGATTGCTTCGTCTTTCAAGGCACCGGCAATCAAAACTAAAGTAATGGGTCTGTTTCTCAAATGAGAATCAAAGGTTTCCAAGTTCCAACTATATATTGTTTCAATGTTACAACTTTCAAGACATACATATATTTGAATAAAGAATTGTCCAAGCACACAGATGACATGTTAAGCCAAAAGGCCGAGCTTCAGGTTTGAAGTTGCATAGCCTATCAGCATCTGTAGAGCTTTAAAGAATTGATATAATTTATGAGGTTGCAGTAGACAAAATCAGAGAATATCCATCTGATGATGTTACATGTTACCAGGCAGTGAATGGAGCCATTATAAGAGGTAACAAAAGAAGACCTTTTCAACTTTATGACTTGAATTTTTCAGTCGAGTATCCAATCTTGAATGATGATGTTTACTAAAGACCATCACATAATTGATGAACGAGGGCAATAAATTATAGTTGGGCAGGTTTAATCCTCGACAGCTCTGTAAAATAGACTCTCTTTTTTGGATACATGAATTTGGTTCCTTTGATTTTTTCATCTTAAGTCTTGCATTCAAAGGAAAAGATATAAACTTTGATCTCTTCCAAGTCAAATTGTCCTCCTTTGTACAACATGAAATTGAAGTTTGGGGGACCCAACGGTGGGTGGGAGCCGAGCTAATTAATTTAGAATTATCACGATTAAGTGTACGTGAGATATCTATGATAAGAATTTGCTTCCAAAACAAATTAACCCTCCAATAATAATAATAATAATAAAAAGAAGTAGCTAGCTTGACTGGAAATCATAATTAGCGAGAGTCAATTGATGAGCAGAGACATAAGAACATGATTAGGAGAACATGATGAGTAGTTTTCAACAAGTCGATAAAAAATAAAAAAAATAAAAAATAAAAACCAATTAATTTCCACAAGACGTGTAGTATATGCATGTCGATGCCACGTTAACGTAGGCCACATGGGAGAGGATGATGGGTGGCTTATTGTCACTTTTGATCCCCCGACAAAAATGGGTTTTGTAATCTTTAATTTCTTGATTTAGATTTTTTTAATTTTGTTTATTGTTAATGTATAATGCTTAAAGAATAATTAACAGACCATAATCATTATTGATTATTGTATTAGGAGCGCTTTTGGTGGAATCCAGTTGAGTTAGGCCAGAAGTCCACCTAATCAGATTAGCATTCATTGAAAAAGAATAATAAGAAATAATTAACACAAGGGGGGGCTGTGGAGATTTAATTGTTTCAACTTCTTCACCAAGATTCAGTTCCTGTGGGTCCTTAGTCTTCTCATCATCAATAATGTTTGCCACATTTTAATAATAGTAAATGGGTTGGAAAATTTTCTCATAATTATTTATTTCCAAAGATTTTATCCAACCAAGTTTTTATTTTTTTTTTGAAAAAAAATGTTGTATGTACTGATGAGAGAGATACAGGTTAAAGTAGAAAACTAAAATCTCAAATTCATTAAGGCCGTGTTTACTGTTCGGAAATGAAAATCAACTTTCATTGGACTCAAGAAATGATCTTAATTCCCTAGGTGGAAGGGGAAATTAAGTTTCATTTTCCTAATTTGTATGTGAGGTTCACATAATTGAGATTCTCAACAGTTTTTAATAAACTCTATAACCAGAAATAAAAAAATTAAGTGATCTTTTGAGATTTCTGAATGATAAACATACCCTCTAAGCTTTCTAAAATAGTAATTTTTTTTGTTTGAAACATTAATACAACCTTTTATGTAACAAAACTAGGGGAAAAGAGTGAATTGGAATGGGGACAAAGATTGGACAGTAAATGCTAAACGTGAAATCAAAATTGGAAGGACACTAGGGGAAACTGAAAAGAGTGATTTTTTATTTTATTTTTTATTATAATATCTATCTAGATCAGGTATTTTTTTGAAACTTTTATTATTGATAGGATTCGAGAAACTGATTTAGGAGTCATTTGCCTAAATTCTAAACTCGTTAATTTACTAGATGATCAGTTACGTCCCTTGGGGTGAAAAGAGTGAATTTGAATGAGTACAAAGATGGGATGGTAAATGCTAAACGTGAAATCAGAATTGGATAGACACCAGGGGAAAAAAGTGAATTTTTTTTTATTTTTTTTTTGACAATATCTGTCTAGACCAGATATATATATATATTTTTGAAGCTTTTGACATTGGTAGGATTCAAGCCGCTGACTTATGAGGCATTTGCTTAAATCTTAAACTCATCCATCTACCGGTTAAACTAAGTCCCTCGAGACAAAAAGAGTGAATCGGAAAGGGGACAAAGATGGGACAGGAAATGTTAAAGGTGAAATCAGAATTGGACGGACAGAAAAACCGCGAATACGGTTTGATAATGAAAATGTCTGGGAATATCGAAGATAAAAAACCAGCTTCTCAGTTACTTGTTTTCGGTGCAGGTGCCTGTTGGGATCAAGTCAATTCTATTCTTTCGTCACTCACAAGTTACAAGTCACAACATGGCCTTGTAATCAATACTACCTAAAAACCCCTGCAGCTTATTCCCTAAAACATTTCATTAAAGTGTTTTATAATACCAAATCTTGATTTAGCAATAATGGGTTTTTAAAAATGACAGTCTAGAGATAAGAGAGTAGAGCAAGTTCAAGGAAATTGGAAAATTTATTGAGGTCAATTCTGTGGAAGGTGGGGGCAAGAATCAAGAATTGGTCCACCCCCCACGACGCATGCCGCATGAGTTGCCTACTCAAATGGATATATACTATACGTCGATACTTATTGTTATTCATTAATATTTGTTTCTCCTCCATGTGAGTTGTGACCGACTACGTGTGCTTTCATTTATTCAACAAACTTGCTACCTTCCTTACAAGTTACAAAGTTGCAAATATGTATCTATATTCTTCTCCTCTTACAACTTTATACTTTATATTGCAATTCTACAAATTGATGCATCGCTCTACTGGGCTCCATTTTAATAAAACGTACAACTACAAATCCAATGTATCCTCCCATTGACCTAAAATAACTGCACATCAAGACCGCATCTCTTTATTACCAAGTTTCTTAATTTTTGAGTGAATGTAGTTGGTAAGATAATGAAGTTTATATCGGTTCGTTCAATTCGATAATATGTTATATTTGAACCGTCCATGGTATATTTAAAAAAAGTAACAAAACTCGTCAACACCCATTTTTTTTTTCTGATAGATATATAATTGTGAGATCATAGATTACAATATAAAATATATCATATGAAAACAACCATGTAACTTACCAAGATGTGAGAGGCCAAAAAAAATTTTAAAAAAATTCAACAACGGCTTACTTACGAAGGTTGATTAATAAACACATAACAAATCAATCAATTTAATCAATTAAGATTGTTATTGGTATCACTATCATTATAATTATTATGTTTTTTTTTTATTTTTTATAATATAAATAGAAAAAAGAAAGAAAACAGAGCAATCACACATTCACACAGTAGATAATGATGTTAGATAATGAAACCTTGAAATGGTAGAAAAAAATAATAAGAGCGCCATATATGGAGTGGCAAGGAACGTGACAGAGCAGTATTAACAGTTGTAGTATCTTTTTGATTTTCTCTTCAACACCACACTTTTTCTTTTCTCCTTTTTCTTCTATTCCATTCCACATTTCCACCACCATAATAATTATATTTGTCTCACTTGGTAAAGCTAAATATACAATCACATGAATAAAAAATTAAAAAGAGAAAAGAGAAAAGAAAAGGTAAAGTTAAAAAATTCCAAGGCGAGCGAGGGAAGTGTTGATTTGATTTTTGTTTGTGTTTATATGTTAATGCCATGTGTTGTGTCAGTTAAAGACAAGTCCATAATGATTCTCTTAATTATGGACTCTGGACAATTTATTAATTAATCCAATTAAATCTCACTTTGCTTTATAAAAAAACCACCCTTTTTTCAACCGAAATAATCAGTTTCCATTTTCTTCTTTTTTTTTTTTTTTTTTTTTTTTGCACCAATTCTCATCCCATGTGACTTGAGAGTTGAGAGCTCTCTTTATCAATTATCAAATCAAATGGTGTATTTGGCTTATATTTTTTTTTATTATCATTTCTTTTTTGGGTTATTTTTGGACATGGACACATTGACAGTGAAGCAAATCTAAGTTCTATTTCTCTGACTCTTTCATGTGCAACTGTGTAAGCTCGGAAGATCAGACCAGACCAGACCAGACACACCCAGATCAGATTAAAGCCTTGAAAAGCTGATCTCGAAGCGTTTGGATGATGGGTTCTTGAGTTCGTCTTCAACTGACTGAGAGGTATATACAATAGAACAAATGTTTGTGTTGTGTTTTTATTTCTTTTGATCTAGCAAAGAAATTAAACATCGAATTATTAGTAGAGTAAATGATGAAGGACTTTCCTTCTTGTTTTGGTGAAAATGGAGTTCAAGTTGCCGATTCATCTTCATCAAGTAGTACAAAAGCTGCTCAAAACTTGGTTACTTGTGTTTATCAGTGTAAATTACATGGTCATTCTTGCTTGATTACTGTTACTTGGACCAAAAATCTTATGGGTCAGGGTCTTAGTGTTGCAATCGATGATGCCTCCAATCAGTGTCTCTGTAAAGTTGAAATAAAACCATGGTTGTTCTCCAAGAGAAAAGGTTCCAAAAATTTAGACATAGATTCTAATCAACTTGATATAAATTGGGACTTATCTTGCGCTAGATTTGGTTCCGGCCCCGAACCACTAGAAGGGTATTACTTATCTGTTGCTTACAATAAAGAATTGGTGTTACTTCTTGGTGATTTGAAGAAGGAAGCATGCAGGAAGATTGAATCTGTCCCTGTTAATTCAAATGCCATTTTTATTGCTAAGAAGGAGCATATTTTTGGCAAGAAGTTTTATGGTGCCAAGGCTCAGTTTTGTGATAAGGGTCAGATGCATGATGTTACAATTGAGTGTGACACCATAGATGTTAAAGACCCTTGCCTTGTGATCCGAATCGATAGTAAGACAGTGATGCAAATCAAGAGGCTCAGGTGGAAGTTCCGCGGTAACCATACCGTTCTGGTTGATGGCCTCCCGGTTGAAGTGTTTTGGGATGTCCACAATTGGCTATTTGGTAATGCTATGGGAAATGCAGTTTTCATGTTCCAAACATGCCTCTCTGCCGAGAAGTTGTGGGCAAGCCAATCTATTTTTGATCCATCTGTATTGACCTGGTCTTCTTCTCAGAGGTTTAGAGATTACCAATTACAGGGTCTTGGTTTCTCATTGCTGTTGTATGCATGGAAAAATGAATAGAAGTTTAGTTTTTATTCTCAGAGTGTTAACAGATACTTCCAGTGATTATTATTACTATTTTTTTTTTTATAAGTGTGATTGAAAGATAGAGTACATGCAATTATATAAGTTTACCAATTTGTTTTCTCTTGTTTCTCTTCTTAGTAAGTCGTATATTATTGTGTAATTGTATAATCCTAAAAACCCTCTTGGTAGCTTTTGATACGTTAACGAATCATTGTTTTTTCAATTTTCTATTATCATGGAGAATGCCTTTTAGCTGGGTTTGCAATTTTGCTTACATCTCGGACAGTACTAATGCGGTATCTTCGCAAAGCATTGCAGTAAGATCTCTTTCTCTAACACTAATCACTGCCTTTGTTTGAAAGGAAATAGAGGTTGAACATTAACCGGTCAAAAACCTTGCTGTTGCAGGCATTTAATTTTTTTAGGCGGAGTGTGAGCTGCAATATTGACTGATGCAGACTAAGGTAGTCCAGAACTACATGACAGCAACTGGGCAGGTGTGGTACATATGTCCCCTGTGTGTTTACTTAAATGTCGGTGCTAACTTAAATTTGAATGTTGGTCTCTATCTTCAAGAACTATGAATCTCAGTTTGTAGATGTTACATTTGTAGAATCTTTATATGTTCAAAGTAAATAGCTACTTGGTCTTCTCATATTTGCTTGAAAGTAGAACTTGTGAACCTTTATACATCCCTATATGGAAACTCTCTCAATCTAATTTGCAGCTTATTGAAATGTGTTTCTGTGCTATATATTGATCTGTTCCATCGTAGAGTACAATATAACCTCTTCATCTTCTTGTTTGAGGTCCTTGTAGTCTTTTAGAATGTAGATAGAACCCAACTTTTCCTGCTGAGAACAAATGAAATGCAGTAACCAGAGCGCCACAAGGACAGGAGAAAAGATAAGAACCCAATCCAACTTTGTGCTCTGTGGTAGCTTGAGACTAATTATGAGTTTAATCAATATAGAATATCTCATGATTCTCTATCTTTCTTTTGGAGTGCTTGAGTATATGTTGATGATGAATCTTAGAAGTATATATCAGTCTTTTGCTCTTTAGTGGCTTTAAAATTATAAAATACAATTGCTAATAGGTAATACACTATGGAAGCTATTAGTCATCCTTACCGCTTTTATGATGACATGCCACTGAACATTAACGCTGCTGTAGCCTGTTCCATTGTCTTGCGATTTGCAAGTCTCCCCATCATAGAACATGCTTCCGACCACACATCCCATAATTTTTCGTCATACCTTCCAATAGCTATTCTTTGCTAGTCAATCTGGACACCAGACAAGTCCACAGTGTAGATTCCTGTGTGTCGAAAACACATCATTTTATTTATTAACACTTGCATTGGCTTGTTTTACAAGTGTACAGAAATTTGTTCATTGAAACCCAGTAAAATTCCCATTATATATATTGCATGAATGTTAGTACAGATTTGGTCTGGAAATGGAGGAATATCACCGCTTATATTCATGGGTTTACACTTTACACATTGTAGCTGTTGGTTTCTTTCTTGATATGGAGATGCAGAACACAGTATTACATGATTTGGAATGCAAGGCCATCACCTTGGGATTTTTTCTCTTCACATTAAAACATTAGAAAGACATAAATTTACAATTATTTCTGACAGATTTTATTAAAAGGATGATTTTGCCTTCTACCATTAACTTCTAACGGCTCCCTACTAACGGTAGAGGATGTTTGTGTCATTTTTCACTAAAGGTCCACACGGGTGTAATTAGACATAAAATGCGGGGATGTTTGTACAATTAGTCTATTATAAAAGAATGAAAAAAAAAAAAGAAAAAAAAGGAAGAACGTGTATGATCTCAAATGAAAATAGATACTTCTTCCTACAAATTCACTTAAAATCGTTCCTGCAAATTTAGAGTTTGTAATTGAGCTATTTTTCAACGGGTTATGTAATCTGCAGCTGCCTGCAGATATTTTAAGTGAAAGAGGGAAATATAACTTTCTCAGACCAGTATTAGTAAAATAAATGATAAATTTATAAAGTATATCGGTAATGATAAGTTTATTCGAATTTAACGAGATCAATCACTAATTATAGTTCGAAATTTGTTCGGATTTGACGTAATTAGTTCGAAATTTGTTCGGATTTGACGAGATCAGTTGTTATAAATATGGTACAAAATGCAAAAGAGAAATGCAATAGCGTGTGAACTAATCGATGTTGTTACAAACTTTCTATGGTTCGTGAAAATTTATAACCAATGCATGCCGGAACTAGAAGAGTGGAAGGTAAATATATATATATATACACATATTTTCTATTATCAGTTCGTCCTGACAATAATTATATCAGGATAAAGAATGTGGACCACTAGATTTATATATTTTGACTGAAAGTGTATGTAATTGTCAAAACTTTTCCATAATCTATGGTTCACATTTTTCGTCCTGATATATTTATTGTCAGGACGAAAAAAGAATATACATATATATATATGTATGTATGAAGGCATCAGAAAATAGGCGAAATATAGGAAAATTCTCGAAAAATAGTTCTAGTATTCGAAAAATTCTCAAATTTTGTTCATAGGTAGATT
Organism: Acer campestre; assembly: GCA_954870605.1. Classification (NCBI taxonomy): domain Eukaryota; kingdom Viridiplantae; phylum Streptophyta; class Magnoliopsida; order Sapindales; family Sapindaceae; genus Acer; species Acer campestre. The sequence goes on along the minus strand of OX940802.1, from coordinate 14,767,923 downwards.
GCAATGAACTCATCATTCACAAAAAAAATTAGATCAAAATTCATTAAAATCGATGTATTTTCATCAAAGTCCTTACCGAAATTAAAAGAAGGGGTCCTTCATGAGAGACTCACTATTTATATATATATATATATATATAATATTATAAATAAATAAACTGAAATGCTCAGCCTATGCCTTATCTCCTTAAGAATCATTTTTGGACCAATATCATTTAGCCGTTTGTGAGACTTTTTGTTTATGGTATTGTTTAAAAAGATGGCAATAGGGCGGGTTTGGGGCGGGGTGGTCTTCCCCACACCCAACCTCATTTATTTTTTGAAAACCCATCCCTTCATAAAATCCCTCCATAGATGGAGCGGGTTGGGGCGGGGCAGGGTACAACGATGAGTACTTTCCCCATCCCCACCCATTTACCCAATTTATAATTTTTTTATTTATTTAAATAATAAATATATAGCCATTAAATATGATATGATATATAAAGTAGTAAATAATTCCAAGAAACTATTAAAAAACATCTCATAACATAATTCTCACAAATAAATTCAATCATTTTCAAACATAAACATAAAGTATAAAGTCAAAATGTTCAAAAATCGTAACGTTAATAATCTAATAGTTGCATTTATTTCTCTAATTCTCTTTTCTTTAGTTTGTTTCCACCCCATGTTTTCTTGTATGTTTACACAATTTTCTCTTGATAACACCAGTATTGGGTCTTCACTTTCTAGTGCATCTGTAGACATATTTGTGCCTACTTGAAGTAGTGATAAACGAATTAAATTTAATTCAAGAGTTGAGAATTATTAAAGTAATAAACTTGAAGAAAAAAAAAAAACCATTGTTATTAAACTTTTAATTTTAAATTTATTTGAGAAAGAAACTTACTGTATGTCCTTTTGCGTTTGAGGTTGAAGCTTGAATGGTGAACTTTGAGTTGTTTAAAGGATTAGAGACTTAGAGTTGAAGTTAGTGGCTAGGGATTTTTTTTTTTAATAGTATTTTGTTTTGTCACTTTATGTTAAGTAACGGTGAAGAGATGTAAAGTTAGGGTTAATGTATTAATGTATATATATATATATTTAGATATATTTATTTTCTTTGAAACTACGTAGTTTAACTAAGTATTATTTTAAGCGGGGCAAGGCAGGGTGGGGAGTATAAAACCCATCCCCACCCCATACCCATTGTGGGTTAAACTATCTATCACTAGTGGTGTCAATGTGGGCCGGCCCGGCCCACATGTGCCGGGTCAAATGAGCCCGTTTATGAAAACGGGCTTGGCCTGGCACGGCACAGGAACTTGCTGTGCCGGGCCGGGTCGGCCCGTTTTTATGAACAGGAGGCCCGGCACGTGCCACATGTGCCGGGCCGAGTCGGCACGTGCCACAATTTTTTTTTTTTTTCATTTAGATACTTCAACGGTAAAAAATAAAAAATAAAAAAAATTAAACGTTCGGCCTGGTGGGCTTGGCCCGCCGGCCTGTTGGCCCGTTTCGGGCTGGCCCGCCAGGCCGTAAAACGTGACCCGGCTCGGGCTAGTCTGGGGGCCGTGTCTGGCCTGGCCCGTGCTACAAGCAGCCCGTGCTAAGAACGGCCCGCCAGTCTGGGCGGGCCGACCGTGCAGGGCCCTCCAAGCCCGGCACATTTTGACACCACTATCTATCCCCATCCCCGCCCCATCCCCACCCCCACCCCAAAAGTGCGGGTCCCCGCGGGGCCCCATCCCCACTAGGAATTTTGCCATCCTTAACCCTAACACAACCTAATCAATTTTACATTTGCAATAAGCCATCTAAAATGAAAAAACAAACATATTATAGTATCTTAATTTATAAGACTTGTTCATATGTCTAACAAGTTAAGATCTTATAAAATTTTAGATAAAAAAAAAAAAAAGGCCCTTAAGAGTCCTCATCTAATCCGAGAATCCTTCACATATTTTTGTGTCGGATCAACCATGTAACATTATATTGTATTGGTATATATAACGTTACAAAGTGATACGTGTCACTTTTAAGAGTGTATACAGATTACTCTATAATATTAAATCATCTCATTTATTGAATGTGAAGAAAGGAGTGTATGCCCCACTGAAAAGTGCCTATGAGCTTGTCCATATTGTGTAAGTCTTCTAATTCTTCTTCGCTTTGAAAAGCCATCATTGTAGTGAACAAAACCAATAAAGGAAATTCAATTATGATTTTTCAAAGAGTTTGTCAAGGAAGCTGGTCGTGGAGGAAAGGGAAACTTGCCTCTAGATGGCGCCCCATCGCTCGTAAAAACAGAACCTTGGGACGGTAAAGACGGAAAGATAATCGAAGAGGATGAATTCTCCCTTGAAGAACTCATGGGTGAAGAAACTGCAAGCAAGGATGAGTTGTGATCAAACTTGAAGCAGAAAAGAGAAGGGAAGTTTGATAACAAATGAAAAAACATAGGCCAAAAACGATTTTGATTTTATGATCTCTTACATTACATATGATCATTGTCATTGTGTGGTGAATCTTACTATTTAGAAATGACTTTTTTTTTTTTTTTTTTTCATAGTTAAAATGGATTTCGTAATGTTTAATTATCCAAGTAGAAATCATATACTGGAAACCTTACACAGATAGTTCTTCAAAAAAAGAAGTTAAAAAGATAATTAGAGATCAATGACTTTATTATAAGAGATAAATTAAGATATCACATGATACATATATAAAAATATAAATGTTAATTAGTAAATCCATAAAATATAGTGAATGAATTCTTGGTCATCAAAACCTATTCGTTGTTTTCTTTCATCTTCTTCATACTCTCCCAACCCTAGCGGTGCCGAAATACTGGTGGTTTTCTGAACATCTCATCCCTTATGCTGCCACGGCAACGTTGCTGGGCCTCGCATCCTCTGGTGTAATGATTAACAGGTGGTCCTTCGGTGCATAGCTCCGGATGTTTTGGGCCACATCCTGGATTTTGACCACGTCCAATAGCTCCATAGCTGATATATTTGGCATCGGCTTCTTGTACAAAGAGCATGCATGCTAAAAGCATGCAAATGCCGAAAACGATCAATTTCTTCGACATGTCTTAGATATTGATTGATTTTAGAAGTGGTACTGTGAAATATAAATTATGTTTAATGATTATGTGTTGTAGGTAATTAGTTAATGTATATGCAAATTTATATAGAGAAGTGATATCTAATTATGGCATTTATATATTGTTATACAGTTAAATATGGAGGGTATTGAGTCTTTCAGTTCTTCAACTTCTTCCATTTCATTTTTTTTTTTTTTTTTTGAAATGGGAAAAATATATATTAACCAACAACCAAAGGGACGGAATCTGCCAAAACAACAGACTCCAAACAACAAGGGAGGACATTAGTCCAGAAACAATTGGCATCAGACCTTAAGGCAAATTTAGCCAAGGTATGAGCAGCCTTATTGGCATCTCTAGGAACAAAAGAAATGAGAATATTAAACTGCCTAGAAATAGCAACAATATCATCCAAAATAGAACCAAAATCAGCACGGGAAACACAACCAGAGTTGATAAGATCCACAACCCATTTAGCATCACTCTCCAAAACAGTAGGGAGGAGATTATAGTCAACCACAAGCTGCAACCCTCTCAGAATGGCAGCAGCTTCAGCCACCGAAGGAGAGAAGCACGCGGTGAACCTTTGCGCAGAGGAAACAGAGACCACACCCAGCGAGTTACGAACAATTAAGCCAACCCCAACCAGCTGATTCTCCACCAGAATAGCAGCATCCGAATTGATCTTATTGATACCAGGAGAAGGCACAGACCATTTCCGAATCTGATTGATAGAAAGAGAAGTGGAAGACGAAGTCGAAAGCAGATTAGCACATCTAAACTCATCAAGAAAACTAGAAGCCCAAGCCACCACATCATTTAAATCGACCTTAGAATAGGAGTGGACCAGCTGGTTTCTCCAGTACCAAATTCTCCACCACACAATACACAAAAGCTCCATTTTCTCCAAATCAAGAGCATGATTATAGAAAAGGAAGATATCCTTGAATTGCACAGCATCACCCCATTTGGTACCTGCAATGAAGCCACAATCAGAGCGAATACGCTTAAGCCTTTCACAGCTCCATAAGGCATGAGTCGTCGTCTCAGGCTTCTTGGAGCAAACAGGGCAGAGGATATCAGCAGGAATACCACGCCCAGCAAGATTAACCACAGTAGGCAGCCAGTTTTTACAAGCCTTCCAAATAAAGTTTCTAACTTTCGGGGGAACATGGATTTTCCAAATTGCAGCCCACCAATTGGAATCAGCAGAACCAGAAGGCCGGTCAAGACATTGGAGGGATTGACCGAGATTATAACCACTCCTAACCGTGTACTTACCATCCTTTTCATAATGCCAAATGAGAGAATCTTCAGTCCTTGCGCTGATAGGAATACTCAGGATAGCTTCAATCTCTTCAATGGGGAAGGAGGACCGAATTAAGGGGATATTCCAACAGCCAGAAGGGGTAATAAGAGCACTAACCGTGGAGTCCAGACCAAGAATAGGAGGAGAATGGATTTTAAAGGAGTGCGGGGCGAGGGACCCATCGGTCACCATAGATTGAGATCGAAGACCGAACACCAACCTGCCATCTGGAACCTGACACAAGAAGATCTCGTCCCCAAAGAAAACTCCTCCAAACAAAGGAACCAGAAGCACAACTATCCACATGAAGGAAATCGGTAGTAGGAAATACATTCGAGGTTTCTTTTTTGGGACGGGGGAAGACTTGAACTCATAACTTCATGATGTAGATGTGAGGGGTATACTACCAGGCCAATCTCATCTCGTTCTCATCCTGATAATAATTATTATTTTATATTGGTATATTGGTGAACTTTGTATCAAAATGTATCAAAGTGAGAGAAATATATTATTATTATTTTACTAGTGAAGTATATATATATATATATATATTAATGGGCTGTTTGTTTTTTTCACCTTAACACTTATTGCCTCTTATATCTTAAATTAAAATAAATCAGTTTGTTTGTTTTTTCAATTTATATCTTATTTAATGATATATATATATATATGTCTTTTAGAAAAAGTAAAAAATTTTGACTTTTAACTTATTAAAAAAGTGTTAAAGTAGAGTTTTTTTTTATAGTAAATTTCTACAAATGTTCTTTATCAATTCATACATTTACAATTTTATCCGCACATAACAAAACCTTAAAAATCAATTTTTCAAAAATTTCCAATTTTGAAGAAACCCTAAGTCTAGAGATAGCAATGGGGCGGGTTTGGGGCGGGGTGGCCTTCCTCGTACCCAACCCCATTTATTTTTTGAAAACCCATCCCCTCATAAAACCCCACCATAGATGAAGCAGGTTGGGGCGGGGCAGGGTACAACGATGAGTACTTTCCCCATCCCTACCCATTTACCCAATTTATAATTTTTTTTATTTAAATAATAAATATATAACCATTAAATATGATATGATATATATAAAGTAGTAAATAATTCCAAGAAACTATTAAAAAACATCTCATAAACATAATTCTCATAAATAAATTCAATCATTTTCAAACATAAACATAAAGTATGAAGTCAAAATGTTCGAAAATCGTAACGCTAATAATCTAATAGTTGCATTTATTTCTCTAGTTCTCTCTTCTTTAGTTTGTTTTCACCCCATGTTTTCTTGTATGTTTACACAATTTTCTCTTGATAACACCAATATTGGGTCTTCACTTTCTAGTGCATCTGTAGACATATTTGTGCCTACCTGAAGTAGTGATTAACGAATTAAATTTAATTCAAGAGTTGAGAATTATTAAAGTAATAAACTTGAAGAAAAAAAACCGTTGTTATTAAACTTTTAATTTTAAATTTATTTGAGAAAGAAACTTAATGTATGTCCTCTTGCGTTTGAGGTTGAAGCTTGAATGGTGAACTTCGAGTTGTTTAAGGATTAGAGACTTAGAGTTGAAGTTAGCGGCTAGGGTTTTTTTTTTAATAGTATTTTGTTTTGTCACTTTATGTTAAGTAACGGTGAAGAGATGTAAAGTTAGGGTTAATGTATTAATGTATGTATATATATATATATTTAGATATATTTATTTTCTTTTAAATTACGTAGTTTAACTAAGTATTATTTTAAGCGGGGCAGGGCGGGGTGGAGAGGGGTGGAGAGTATAAAACCCATCCCCACCCCATACCCATTGCAGGTTAGATTATCTATTCTCATCCCCGCCCCATCCCCATCAAATTGAAACTCATCCCCACCCCAAAAGTGCGGGTCCCCGCGGGGCCCCATCCCCATGGGGAATTTTGCCATCCTTAATTGTTTTACCTTTATGGTTAGGGTTAATTGCAATAACATACCCTGGGTTATTGCATAAAGGTTTAATAATCAACTAATTGATTTAATTGTTGTATCCCCCCATTCCTGTTAGTTGAATCTGTTAGAGATAACGGTTGACTGATTTTGTTAAGGGTAAAATTTTCATCATCTCATTTTTTTTTTTTTTTTGCTATAAATATGGAGGGATCATCTAGATCTCTTCCATTATTTTTAGAGATCTGAATATGATTTCTTTAATGGAGATCATTGACAACCTCCATTTTATAGAGGTAATACTCTAAAAATGAAGAACCAGAACTCCATTTTTACTTAAAAATCCTAGTAGCAACCAAGTGAGCAAGTGATTAGAGAAGATGATTTTGGGAAGAGGGCAAGAGAAGGTTTTGAAGGTAAAGAAGAATTGTTAATGAAGACTCAAGAAAAGAAAGAGGCTTTGAGGAGATTCAAAGGAGCTTGACCGAGTTGCATCGAGTCTTTCTTGACATGGTTGTTTTAGTTGAAACACAAGGGAATGAATCAATGAAATTGAAGAGAAGCTGCATCAAGTCTTCAAAAGGCAAAAACTGTTGTTTACATCAATGGAGGCACAAATCGGTTGCTCTTGTTCTTGTGAAGAAAAAGATATAGAAAAAAGATGCTGCTTTGCTTTTTGTTTGCCTAATTTCTATATTTGCATCTTGAAATGATTTTTTGGTTGGATTGAGATTCTTATTGTGTTGCTTACATTGACACTACAACAAATTTGACCTATAATTACGAAAACTTTTAGGGACGAATTTTTTTTGTCCCAATAGGATGTCTATTGGGATGAAACTATTGGGACAAAAAAAATTCGTCCCTTAAAAATGCAAACCTGATAATACCTTTAGGGACGAACAAATTTGTCCTAATATAATGTCTATTGGGACGAAATAAATTTTTCGTCCCTAAAAAGTACAAATCTAACAAGACCTTTAGGGATGAAATTTTTTTGTCCCAATATAACGTCTATTGGGACGAAATATAGACTGTCTATTGGGACAATTTTTTTTCATCCCAATAGGTTTTCTTTTTATTTAAAATAATAATAATAAATTAATTTTGTTGAAATTCTTGATTTTTTTTTGAAGTTTTCCCTTAAAGATAGATTAATAATAAATTACCATATAAATTAGAAAATGAGGCAATATGGTTCATTTTGTTTGTCTAAAGTGGTTCTCTATCAAGATGAATTTTGTGTTGTCTCAATAAGTTATTCATAAGGATCAATAACTAATAGTCTTGACATGTTTTCTACTATTTTTTTAAAAAGGAACCGAACCGTTGTAATCGAAACTAGGGAACCTGATCGGAATCTGGGAACCGGAACCGGAACCAAAACCGAAACCGGAATCGGAACTGCTGGTTTCAAATCAGGAACTGACATTGGGATCATGTCTAATTCCGAGTATGATTAACGATTGACCATTTGATTTGACAATATATGATTTTAACTAAATAGTTTAATTATATGTTATAATAAACCTTTTTTAATATCAATTTGTTTATCATATACAAAGAAAATTTAAATTAGTGGAATCAATCTACAAATAAAATTTTGATTGAAAAAAAAAATCAATAAAAAATTTATAACAAGTAGAGGTTATATATAAAAACTATGCTTTAATTAGCAAATTCAAAGTAGCAGCAAGGTCGATAAGGCTTGTCTTTCTCATTATTGAAAGGTTCAACACACCATGAGAACAACCAATTAATTATGATTGGGGTGTGATGAGATGGAGCTGGAGTGTGAGTCGATCGTGGGTGTGTGCGTGGGTTGGCGGGTCGTGGGTGGGGTCTCTTTCGAAGGCAACAAACCAATTTTATTTTATTTTTTAAAAATTTCGTCTCAATAGCTTCTTTTTTTTCTTGTAGTGTGAGGAGCAAAACAATGTTCTGGTCTTTTTTTTAAAAAAAAAGGGAATTTTTTTTTTCATTTTTTATAATGATTTTTATCTCTTCATTTTCCTTTTAAAGATTTTATTATAAATTTATTTATTATTTACAGATGATTATTTAAAGAGTAAATGGTATCTCAAAGGTGATAGGGGTAATGTTAATAGTCATGTCTTCGCATTAACCTTCAATGCGTGTGGAATGCACCTCATACGCAACTAGTCTTCTGTAATCTTGTTGTTCGAAAAGGCTTGTATTGCTGTATAGAATTCTTTGATGAACTGAAGCACATCTTCATTGGTAGACCATGGAAAATAGGCATAATGTTTAATACAATTAGGAAATTCTATTAAATTTATACCATAAATTTAAATACGGTTATATCATTGACCACAATTATTTTTATCAATTTATTAAATATGACCGGTTCTAATACAATATATTATTATAAAGATATTACTCCGAACATTATTTATGGGTTAATACACATTTTAATGATATAGGTTATTTGATTAAATGATATTATGCCCATATTTATACCCCATGCAAACCTAGAAAATCCTCTATGGTTAGTATCCATTTTGCTTCGACAACTACATAGAACTCAACAAGCACCTTCATGTAAAGGGCTACACATTTTGGTTTTGAAGCCGCTCAATGTAGGAAAGGGTTACACCATTATGATGAGTGAAAGTCGTCATGAAGTGTATATGTTTATATTAGAAAAATCAAAGAAGTGTTGAAAAGAATCAATAAAAAAATAAAAAATAAAAAAATAAAAAATCTTTAATTGAAAGCCTAAAAAAAAAAAAGGCTTAAAGGAGTATAGTTGAAGATTGAGAATGTTCGAATTGTCAAATAGAAATGAGTTAATGAGCCATATGCACACATACACTCATATGTTGAAATCTATTCTCTTTAAAGCGAAAATTTCGGATGATAATCAGTTTGACCTAGATTGGAAATGCTTTAGATGGATAGGTGTTGATATGGTTTGCATGTTGATATCTTAATTTCTCCTTGTATATATGCTAGAAGCATTCACACACACACACATATTTTGCTATAATTTACGAAAATTATATCAATACAATTAGTCTTATCATGTGCTAGGACTCATTAGTTGAATAAATCTAGGATTAACATATTTGATTTTGTATTTAAAGCTAATTAGGATTTAATTGATTATTGATTGATTACATGCTCTAAATATATGCTAGAATATTCATTGATCATTTTCTTATGAATCTAGCATGTCTTTGTTTGTTACTAAAATCTCGAATATGTGCTTAATGTATATATTGTGATTCAAGTTTTAGTTGCATGAATAAATCTAGAAATTGAATGTGTTTGGTGTTTCACATGTTCTAATATTTTATTCATGTATTGTAACTAGACAATTTTTATATTTGATCTTTCATGACTATGTCTAGTTCCCATAGAATGTGTTAATCATCATATATTCTATGTTGCATGTGTTTGCATCATTTGCATTACACTTAGATCATTTGTCTTGCAAAAGGTGGAAGTCTTGACTAAGAGTGTGAGACTCCGAGTAGTCAAGCAAAAGTCTTGACTAAGAGTGTGAGACTCTGAATGGTTTTTAACCTTGGCAAGCTTAACTACCTGAGTTGATAAGTGATAGACTCTAACATGTTCAAATTACTTCATACTTCACTGTAGTATCTACATAAATCTTACTATTATATATAAAATATTATAAACGTTAATGGTTAATATTTAGGTAAATTATATCGAAATATTAATATATTGATAAATGTAAATTTATCTCAACAAACATAAACATTAATTATGGGATACATATTGGTAATTTATCAATTTATCAGTCAAAGTATAACAATCACATAGTTATAATAATGTTTATAACTTGAATGTCTTAAGCAATTCAAATAAAATATTCCTTGTAAACATGTACCCTATCGATTTTTCATATATTTCCAAATACGTTTAACATGAAATTTGCTAATAAATACTTTCTATACAGACTTTAATACTTCCATGTGCCTGTTTTCTGAGCATCTTGAGGGGTCAAATAACTCGTGTTCATGTATGATGAACTATTACTCGACCATTTATGTATGTACTTAGCTTTTTTAATTAAGAACAAAAATTGAAATTCTTTTTCTTTTTCAGGGTGCACTTTGCATTATAATTATAATAGTAGGGGTTATATCATCGGCCATTGGAAAACAATCGGCCCTCATCAAAATCATTGAGAACTTGATCGGCTGAAGGTTTAGAGAAATTTTGTCAACATTTTATGATATAGAACAGATTGTGATAGTTGAAACGGCTATCTTTCTCTGTTCTCCATTTCAATTTTGAGTTAATGTCGGATGATATATGAATGAATGATTTAAACATGTTTACACCAACTTAGCATAATTGATGGATTGATATGGAGATTTTCATGTATGTTCAAGAAATAATCAGAGATGACTGCATGAAATGCCTGCAATCACAATTAAAGAACCCATAAGAGACACAAAATCACATGAAAATGAGACAAATGATAGGGATATGAGGGCCAAAATATAGCACATTTTTGGTAAGATCAAATACCCCCAAACCAAACCTTTGCTCGTCTTCGAGCAAACACAAGACAAAGCAAATAAGACACAACAAAAAAACTGACTCGATTTAAAATTTTCCTAAACACTAAACAAACAATTCAAATGGTCACATGTCCAACTGGTGATGAGATACAAAGACGCATGATAGAGAGAAGTAGATATATGCGACATGAGCTAAAGCAACTCGAAGGCACTAAAGGGAAACTCGTACGAACACGAATCCCACACCTAAAAGCACTCTCGTATAGGGAACCACTCACTTCCACACCTCGAGCATAATTCTCTTCAACTCTAAAGCTCACGTGGAGTCTCTCTTTTCTTTCCGCTTATAGACTTAAGTTCACACACATGCAAGATATGCAAAGATAGAATTTATGCATAGGGATCTAATGCATTGCATACAATTTAAGCATTGAAAAATTGTTACTTTATAGTGAACTAGCAATAGGTATGAATGCATGGTATTTTAGTAAAAAAAATTGATAGACAAAGGACACATGAGATAGAAATATAATCGTTGAAGTATAATTGTGGGTATACTACTTCTTACACTTAGGAAGATTATACAAGTTACTTATCAAATACACATTTTAATCAATTGACTTGTAAAGTTTAAGAGTTGATAAGCAAGATTAATGATATGGGTTAAATATTGTAACCATGAAATTGATATTGTGGAATAATTGTCTAATTAATTATCAACTATAATTTGAGGAACTATTAAAAAAAATTAACTATAAATAATACTCATGATTTAATATTAATACCTATATTTGATAATATATTTAATATATTTTTATCTTCAACCATGACTATAGCAAAAACTTATTTTTGAATATCAATCTCTTTGAGAGCTACTCACTTGAGAAGTAATGATCTTGAGTTAATAACTTTCATTGTTTTTAGATCATGCACTTGATCTTTAAAATCTTGTTTTTCAAAGTGCACTAACGCTTCTCTCATATGTTTAAGTTTGAGTAATTGAGTTTGAAAATGTGTAGATTTTTGATGCATCTAAAAGTTTATTGATTAGTACATGATAGATGACCTATGGTTAGTATCTATTTTGCTTCGGCAACTACATATAACTCAACGAACACCTTCATGGAAATGGCTACACATTTTGGTTGCGAAGCCGTTCAATGTAAGAAAGAGTTGGCTACACCATTATGATGAATGAAAGCCGTCATGAAGTGTATATGTTTAAGTTAGAAATATCAAAGAAGTGTTGAAAAGAATCAATATTTTTTTTTTCTTTGATTCAAAGCCTAAAAGAAATAAAATATATATATATAAAAGACTTAAAGGAGTATAATTGAATATTGAGAATGCTCGAATTGTCAATAGAAATAGGATAACAAGCCACATGCACACACATACTCATATGTTGAAATCCATTCTCTTTAAAGCGAAAATTCCGAATGATAATTGGTTTGACCTAGATTGGAAACGCCGCTTTAGATGGATAGGTGTTGATATCACAATTACTCCTTTTATATATGCTAGAAGCACACATACACATACACACACATTTTGGTTATTATGAGATTTATTTACGGGTCTGTTTTTTTTTTTTTTTCAAACTTTTTAAAGGATTTTTTGTCATGGCTCAAGATTTTCAAACTGTGCTTAGGTATATCATACACATATTTTGGTTATTATGAGATTTATTTACGGGTCTGTTTTTTTTTTCAAACTTTTGAAAATATTTTTTGTTACGGCTCACAATTTTCAAACTGTGTCTGAGTATATCAATATCTCCTTATCTTTTGTATACTTCTTGCTCCGTTGAAGCCAATCGTGCGTTTAGAACTTTCATGCTTTCCTTCGTGTCTTTCACCTCCATCCCTAGCTCTTGTATCATCTTTTTCTTCCTCTGCTCTCTAGTACACTGCTCCATCTTTTGTATATTAATCATTCATTCTTTGACCTCAATATATATATATATTATCAATAAATAATTATTAATTTTCTAATTTGTATTTTTACGACACAAGTTAACATAATTTATATTGAACATGACAAAGAGGATTTTCCCAATTTTTCTAAAGCCAAAATGTTCAGAATATGGTACAATGCAAATGATCAAAGATTATAACCCAATTTCAAGAAATATTATAAAATTACCTAGGAATGGACATGTCTCTATTGATTTGGAAGAAGATACAAACATGACTTTATGAATGTTCATAAATGTAGAGATAGTTAAAGTCCTAAGATATTAAATATTATTTTATTATAGCTATTGTAATGACATTTCTCTTAAACACATGTATGAAACGATATTGTACATGATAATGTTTATGGAAAAAATTTATGATTGATCAAAAATATATTTTTAAACCCATATCAAATATCATTATGATATATTAGATATTCACTATGATGGTTAATCAAGTCTAACACATGATTATAAATATATAATAAAAATATATATTAGTATTTCATATGGACTACAGTTTTCATAAACATAGTAATTTATTTCATATGGATTTTAATAACTCATTTCATCATTATAGCCCTAGGTTATTTATCATGTACGTTCACACACTTGTCAATATTATACATGATATCAACAATGTCCCTGTCTCCTTAACATATGGTTTTACTACCAATGGCGATTTAGTAAAAAAAAAAATTCCATAATTGTGAAAATTGTAATTTCAGAACTAAGATAATTGTGATTTCGATTTTTTTCATATAACAAAATTTTCAGACTTATAATTTTATCGTAATTAGCAGCATACAGAGCTTAATCTAACTTCTCTAACCAAATCTGTTAACATAACACATTGAACAAGTTCAAGCTTCTTCGGGACGACGAGACCCAAGTTATGTACCCATGAGCCAAAGTCATTGATCGCTAATTTATATTTGTGTACATGCTTATTATTATTATTATTATTATTATTATTATAACATTAGATTAAATTTGCAGGTATTTAGCCATTAACGTAATAGAATTTTTGTTAAACACATAGTATCAAAAATTTAGCAATTAACATAGAAGTAATTAAAAGCATTGTGAATAACAACCCAATTGGTAAAAAGTACTTATTCCGCAAGTGGTATATATATATAAATAAAATATAATTAGATGTACCCTTCAACAAATATAAATTTACCTTGAATGCATGAAATAATTTTTTATAAGTTGAAAAAATCTATTGAAGGCCAATGCCAGATTTAAGAAATTAACCATTGTTTGTATCATGTATAATAAAAATAATAATAAAATAAGATGAATATGAACAGGAATTAGAAACTTTATTTATTATAAAATTCCACTAAAACCACATAAAATTAATTTGATATCCAATTAAAGGCTAACTTTGTACAATAACATGTACCCAATGCCAAAACAAAATATAGTTTTAGGAATTGCAGACTTTATCTCAGCATCTGTGAAGATCGTAGCACTCCAGTTAGGTGTCCTTTGATAACTTCTTTCACAACAACCAGTTGCCTTATTCACTGTAACTAGTCCAACTTCCATAGCCAAATCCGTTAAATTACATGAACCTATCAAGTTTGGCTTTTTCAAAACCCTAGCAACAAAATCACTCACTTCAACTCCAGTAACACATGAAAAACCATGTGAACTGTCCTTTCTACCAAGTTCTACAATTGCATTAACAATCATATCAACCCAAAATATGAAGGAATTGGTATCAACAACAATCATATCGACCTCAAACAAGAAGAGATTTGATTACGACCACAACTACTATCACCCTAAGCAAGGAGGAAATCACATAAGCAAGACCTCCACACATGAATAATGACTATGTTATATTAATTGATTTGTAAACAATATTGTAACTATTTGATATTTGATTGTGTTAACATGATATCATATTTGGCAATACAAATAAATTGAGAAATATCCATGTCAAATACTCATTACATATTATGTCAATATGATTGTTGGATTTTTAGTAATTGATAGCCTTCAACATGGTGAATTTTTATAGGTCAAAGATATTATACACGTTTACTAAGTCCAATGCATGAGCATTCAATATCAAATTTGTGAATGTGTTATACCAATTGAGCACAACGATACAGGGACACATATGGATGCAATGTGTGTGTGTGCCTAAGCCTTGTAACAGGAATGATGTCTAAATATACATTTATTGAGCAATGAAGCATATTCCTCTTGAAGACTCTATCTTGCTTGATAAGTTACCAATTTTTCCTTGAAGCTTGAATCATCATCAATCTAAGACAACCAATCAATACAAGTGAAACATTGTTTTAATATGGAATTTATGCCAACACGACTCAAAAACCTAACAAATGGCTGAGGTTTCTGTTGAGGAGATAGATTTTCTGCTAGTTCGCCCTCAGTCTTCTAAAATGGTTTATCGTCTGATAGATCCATGAGGCCCTGGTATCTAATGTTTTCGCTACTATTTATCAAGATTTGGGGCATATAGATTCAGTGGTGGTTCATCAGTCGGCTTCTGTTGTTTTAATATGAAATTTAAGCCAACACGACTCAAAAACCTAACAAATGGCCGAGGTTTCTGTTGAGGAGATAGCTTTTCTGCTAGTTCGCCCTCAGTCTTCTAAAATGGTTTATCGTCTGATAGATAAGACGGTCCATGAGGTCTCGATATCCAATGTTTTCGCTACTATTTATCAAGATTTGGGGCCTATAGATTCAGTGATGGTTCATCAGTCGGCTTTTTTGGGTCCTTCTTCGGTTGCTAGTTTGTTTATTTCTTCGTGTGATCCTCATTCAGAACCTCCATCCATTGTTGCGGGTTTTACCATCTCTCTTCCCTTTGCTCCCTTTCGCGTTCTTCGACCGTTCTCTAGTCTCCGAACTCCGAATTCCGAATTCAAATCCGTTTTCTGATTACGAACCCAGACTCTCTCACGAACATGGACGTCAAGAAAACTTTTATAAAAGATATGGAAATCAATTCGATAAACAAAGACAATAGGAAAACGAATATTAAAAACAAATTATACACAAATGTGGTTATTTATTTCAATATAGTTGTGCCATCATTATAAGGGTTAAAAAATTTCATTCGTAATATTAACATCTATTTTTAATAAACTATATAAAATATATTGTGCTTCTCTCTTTTATTAATTTATATTGATAAAAATAAATATCGGTCCAAATTCTACCACTTCTTTTTCAACACAACAAAATTGTACACAATTTGAAAGCTTAGCAAGTAGATTACTATAACAAGTCAATATGAATATGATTAAGCAAGTGTTATAAGCAATACAAGTTAATATCAAGTAAAGAAATTTAAAAGCAAAAATCAACATAAGTGATTTTTATGTGGTAAAACCTCAAATGAGAAAACATCCACGGGCTGATACCACAACCATCGGCAAACCGCAATTCACTATGACAAATAGGAGATACACACTCAAAAATCAATTAACACATTATACACTCCCCAAGCTATCAATTCCTATTTTACCCTCGAGCTTAGTGAACCACTTTGCCTAATCCCTATCCAAGATGTGACTATCACACCTCTATGAAGCAAACAATGTCTAAATGCATAGATGAAGAGAGGTAGGGCTAATTTATCTCATGTGTCCTTTGTCTATTCCTTCACAAAAATGGGGAGAAATGTAGTCATCACCATGTGTGGGAGAAATGTACCTCTTGCGGGAGATTGTACCTCTTTGTGGATTATTGACCTTCTTGTATTAAGGGAGAGAATTCTTTTTTTAAGGGGGAGAAATGAATTCTTGTGTGTTGAGGTTAAGGAACTAAGGGAGAGATAAGGATAGAGTTACTATCTAGGCATATACATTGCGAATATTGCTTTTTAATGCATGAACAATTACAATTAGAGCAAATCTTGTATTCTTATAGCAAAAACAATTTCCTAAGATATGTGGGGCATTTTTGGAAGGAACCCATTTTATTTAAGTAATATCATTATACTTTAATAAATTTGTACTTTTAATCATTCAAATGGTATGGGTTAAAAGATTAAATGATATGGGTTAATAATTTTTTATAGTTTGGGTTTAAAATTGTAATGATATCATAATATGATAGGAGATTATAACGAACATAGTTGATTAAAACTTGCAAATGTTAACACAATGATATAATTTCTTAATTCAGTAAATACGCTTATTACGTGGAAACCCTAATCAGGGAAAAAAAAACCCATGACTGTTAGGACAACAAGAGAAAGTTCCACTATGTAGTAAATTATTACAACCACATACTTAGGATTCTCTCACTAAAATACCCTAAACCAAATTACACCAAATGCCCACTCTTTGAGATCTCTCTAGTATTTGCTAATTTGTTCCACACATAATAACTTAGCTATAATGGTCTATTTATATGAATTACAAGGAGAGAAGAGTAGACACATGCACAATGTTCTAAAGCAACTCAAAGGCACAAAAGGGGGAAATCACACAATCACGAATCCCATGCCTAAGAGCACTCTCATATCGGGAACTACTCACTCCCACACCTCGAGCGTAATTCACTTCAACTATTTGGGGAGAGAGAGTTTTTTTAATTTTTAATTTTTAATTTGTTTAATTATAGTCATTTACCATTTTTCCCTATCAATTTTAATAGTCAACACAAATATGGACGGAAATACTAACAGAAGTGGTGCTTTGACATGGTTGTTTTAGTTGAAATGGGAACATATCAATGAAATAGAAGAGCTGCATCAAGTCTTCAAAAGGCAAAAGCAGCTATTTACATCAATGGAGGCACAAATCGGTTGTTCTTATTCATATGAAGAAAAAGTACCGGAAAAAAGATGTTGCTTTTGCATTTTGTTTGCCTAATTTCTATATTTGCACCTTGAAATTATTTTTTGGTTGGATTGAGATTCTTATTACTTTGCTTGCATTGAGGAGCAAAACAATGTTCAGGTCTTTTTTCAACAAAAAAAAAAAATGAAAACAAATTTTTCTTTTTTCATTTTTAAAATGATTTTTATCTCTTCATTTTCCTTTTAAAGATTTTATTATAAATTTATTTATTATTTAAAGAGTAAATGGTAAATAAGACTTTATCAAATAAAATGTAAGGGCATTTTCAACCTTTTCAACCTAAACTTAGTCAATTATTAATTGGAATGAAAATCAACTATTGACAAGGGGTCTACTGCAATTAAGACAATTAGATGAATGTTAAGCCACTATACCATAGCTCAGGGCCCTCAGGCTGTATTATTGCAATTAACCCTTTTGGTTTTTACAATCTGGCAAAAGAGTAAAACGACACCGTTTATTCATCCGCGAACTCCGAAGATGAACTCAGGCTTTGCTCAGTACCTCTCACTGTTTCAGCTTCACTAACGAAACATAAACTTCATTCTTTTTTTAAACTTTCCACTAAAATGGGAACTACATCTCTCTTTCCTCTCTTTATCTCTTGTCCAGTGAGACCCAATCACTCGTATTCGCAGAAAACCCATCTCTCAGACACCATTTCATGGCCTGGTGTGCTAAAAAAGGCAAAACTTGGCAGCAAAACTGTAGTATTCGGAGGGAATTCAAGTGACCCAAAAGAATCTATGTTCAGGGACGAAAATGGCGCTATTGATGACATGGATGGCTATATCAATTACCTCTCTCTCGAGTATGATTCTGTTTGGGACACCAAGCCTTCCTGGTCAGCCTCTTTTCCTTCAACACCCTTTCTTCTTTTCTAATTTTACTTTATAATTCCTATCAAAACACTATAAAACTAAAATTAAAATCAATGATTATCGTTATTCGTTTTGTGTTTCTACTATGTTTAATTTTGTGTTTTGGAGTACCACACTAGGATTATTTGATATATTGTAGCCTTCATTTGTTCTTGGATTGTATTTTTGTGGGTTTGATGCCAGCTATTCTTGTTTATAATTCAGACAAATTTAGATTCTTAGTTCATTAGATGTTTCCATTTAAAGGATGATCATGATCTCAGGTGGCCACTAGAACTCCTCGTTGTTCATTTTAATGAACTCGATGCATAGATTTGATTTTCATGGTACAAGCATTTTGGCCTGCATTTACTTTCGAAAGCTAACCATTTGAGGAATCTAGATATAGTTAAACATGGGATGGAGATGTCATCTTAAGCATGTCTGTGAGAACATATATAAACATCTAGACACTAGAGGCATAATGAGTTAAGGATCCATTCACACAGTCAAATGTTTACATGAGTTTCAATGCACTATTATGGTTTTCATGGGAAGATCAAATGCATTCCAAACCGATTCATGTTTTCTAATGCTTACCATTAGAGAGTTCTAGTTGATGAATATGGATTGCAATTAAAGGTACGATGGCCAATCCCATCTAATAAACATGTTCATAAAAAGATATTACGTAGACCAAATCAGTTATATATATTTTGTTCATAAAAAGATGCAATCCCCATCATTAAAATTTTACATTGATATTGCTTACCACTGTTTGTTCTATTTGTTCACCAAGGGTTCTTAGAATTATCAAAATCTTGGAATGTTGTTTTGAGATTCAAAGATTTTCTTCCTTTCTTCCATCTATTTTAACAATTAATGAGAGTAATTTTTGTTATGGCCAATGAATTACATTACACCTGAGAATTTTGATATATATGAAGGAGTTCAGGCATGAAAAGAGAGATATAGATCTTTTCAGATGTAAATCAAATGCTCCTTTCTTTTCACATATAAATTCAGGTTAAAGATTATAGTGATCATATCTATAAATGAAAGAGTTCATCAGAAAGTTACTCTTTAAAATTTGCTCTCCGCTTACTTCTCTTTTACTGAATTTTTGATGCTAGGTGTCAACCATGGACAATAACATTGACCGGAGTATTAGTGACTGCCTGCAGCTGGTTGATTTTGCATTCGCTCTTACTTACATCAGTCGTACTTTTGCTGGTCTGCGCTTGGTGGTACATATTTCTGTATTCTTATCCTAAGGTATGATCATCACCTATTGGTTCAATTTCCTTTGCAATCTCCTCCTCCCCACATCCACTTGCCCTCACTCAAATGCACATCTAATTTTCTTTTATTGAGAATTTGCGATGATCATTCCAATTCAGTTTAAAAGTCATAAAAGAGGAGAGCATAATAGATAGATACATCGTTCAAATATGTAATATCACCTTTGTAGAAGAAGCGTTAATAGAAAAACTCAATGGAGGCATGGTGTGACTATGTACTTACACATGGTGATCCGGTGTTCTGCACTTGATTTGACATGTATATCGCTTCTTTAATGTGTGATGTACAGCAAATATTTTTTCTATCTTTAGACCATATGAGAGATATAATGTTGGGTGCAATTGCTTAAGGAATGGTTTGCATTAATCAATTTAGTTCGCAACAGAAATTTCTGGGTGAATTTACAACATGCGATGAACATTCAAGATTTTCAAGTTGTGGAAAATCGAAGTTTGCATCATAAATTTTCCCTTTTTTTCTGTCTTTCTTTTGTCAGGCATATGTAGATATGATAGCTGATCGAAGGAGTAAGGTGACGAATGGTGTTGAAGACACATTTGGTCTAAAGAAAGGCCAATAATTAATTTCAAATCTCTATGTTTGTGAAATTTTGTTATTTGTTGTAAATTATTTTGATGTTAATTACTTTAATTACTTTATGAAATTACAGATTACGTTCTGTAGGCAAATTAATTTGAAACATCATCATCAATGGTTATGCCGTTACATTCTTCTTTTTTGAGCAAAATCCTCATTTCAAGTTCTCATCAGAACCTCCCAGCATCCACAAATATGGAGCTTCGCTTTGCTAGAATTTTAGAGAGTTGTCCATTCCTTCTCGAAACAAAATTTTCATGATTTTTGCTTAACGGAGCATATACATCAGTCTCCGTCTTGATTTTTCAGGATGGATATACATCGGTCTCCATCTTTGATTTTTGTTTAATGGAGTACATCCATCAGTAGACTTGCAATGAATCGTGTTATTGTAAATTCTAGTTTGTGTTAAAATTGTTCCATCCAAACACAATCCGTTAACTTAATGAATTTAAGTATAAAAATCCAAAACCATTTGTTAAATTAACGGATAACCAGATCCGTTATAAAATGTTATATTTAAGATTTATTAAAAAGTTGAAAATAAATAAAACATCTTATTTTAAGAAAAACAAAAGTCCAAAATAAATAACTTGAAAATGAAATTTTCGTTTCCATAAATCTTCATTATTATTATTATTGAAATAGGAAAATAATTCAGGGTTTGAAGCACCGGAGGAGGACAAGAATTAGCGAACATTAATAAGTTCAATACATTTGTGAATAAATGATAACTTTAAGAATAAATCCATACCTATTAAAATTTACTAGCAATTGCCCGTGACTATTGACTAAGAAGAAAGTATAAAATGACTACTTTTAGGAATAGGGTTAGAATATATTGATATAGTTTTAGAGCTTTTAATTTAGAAATTTTTTCAATTAATTATTAAAATATATAATTATAGTGATATTTTTTTTTAGGAATTTCATAACTTGATTACTAAAATTTATTAACTCAGTTAGTAAATACAAATATTTTTTAAATAAATTTCATGAACATATATATATTTTTAAAAATCTTATATTAACGTATTAAAACAGGATTATAACGAATTAACGGTTTTTTAAAAGTGAACCCAAAACCAACTCATTAAATTACGGGTTTTAATGGGTTGACCCATTAACAACCCAATCCGATAAACTAGATCCATTATATTACTATGGGTTTTTGAATGAGTTTGGGTTATGTTAATGGATCATGTGAAATTTTGATAGGTCTATATCTTTTTCTCGAGCTATTTCAGGAATGATCTCAATCATGTATCGAAGAAAACTAACTACACCAAGCAAACACTGAAATAAACAATACCTCCGCTGAGAATAGATTTGGTTCAAGGGAATCAGATATTCACAATATTCACTTCTAGTTCTATCATTTACTTTTCTGGTAATTATAATTTAATGACTCCATTGATTGAGCTTTATTGACAAAAGTAGAAGCACACATACCAAATGCTTCACCTCACTTTTCAGGAATGGTTTCTGAAAAAAGAAATCGAAATCATGCGTTTTGAGCCCAAATCCTCACTGTTCTATCACCATCAAGGGAAGCAGAAGCAATTTTGTTTTCGGTGGGATGACAACTGACAGAAATCACAGTGTCTGTGTGGCCCTCAAGCTTTTGAACCAAAGTTTTCTGCTGCAGATCCCACAAGTAAACACATTTGTCCTCCGATCCACTAACAATGTACTTGCCATTTGTCACCGAGAATGTGGATGTTATGCAGTATACTTTGTTGGTGTGACCTGTATAGCTCTTCAAGAACTTCCCCGTCGAGTAATTCCACAGCTTCTACATAAGCACAATCACATTAGTGTAATTTAAAACAAAGACAAATTAAAGCAGCAATCCAGTCGAAAAATAACATACGAGAGTGCTATCGAGAGTGGCAACGAGAATGAATTTTCCGTTGGGAGAAAACTTGGCAAAGGAGACAGCAGGATCCTTATCATCAATCAGCGGCTTCAAGCACGTGCCTTCCACTGCGTCCCATATTTTACAGCTCCCGTCATGACTCCCTGAAACTATCAGCGAACCGTCTCTGTTAAAATGCACAGACGTCACCGGCATTGAGTGTGCCCGTATCACCCGCGTACACTTCCCTGTCGTCACTTCCCATATACGAATCGTCTCATCGAATGACCCCGACACGATGAGGTTCGATTGCGGATTGAAATTCACGCAGAATACCAAGTCCGAGTGCCCGCGGAGGATCTTCAGGCACTCGAATGGGGCGCGTGCGTCCCAGATGCGAAGAGTGCGATCATCCGAGGCGGAGCATATGTAGTGAGAGTCTGAAGACCAGGCCAGGTCGGAGACGCCGTCGGAATGCCCAACCAGACGGTGAAGGAGAGAGAGTGTGGAGGCGGACCACAATATTAGGGTTTTATCGAGAGAAGCGGAGGCCAGAAGGGTTCCGTCGTTGGAGAATTTTACGCAAGAGACGGCGCGGCTGTGTGCCGTTAGGGTTTTCAGATGGCGGTAGGGTCGATACGGTGCCGTTTGGTTGGACGCCATTGGCTGTGCCTGTGTGATACAGACGGCACGGTGTTGGTTATTTGTACGAGTTGCAACTCACGACTAATAATGAGCCCAGTCATGGCGGTTTTATATAAATGGGTCCCACAAAAACTACTGCGTCTTCGTTTCCATGATATTATTGGTCCATTCAGGTTTATTAATTTTTAAAAGAGTTTCAAAATAAATAAATAAAAAATAGTTTTTCTATAGTAGACACGTAATAACACAAATTTGATTCCAAAACAAAGTGACAAAAAAAAAATTAAAAAAAAATGGTAGAAATTTCAGAATAGAAACAATACTTTCAACCGTCCAATGTGCCTACTGTAAAATCGTTCATTCAATTTGGTAATTCACGACGATTGGTTTACATAAAATAAAATACATTAAAGCATCAACTTGGAGTGCATTACCACCGATGGATAACATTAAAAGTGACTTGTGTATCAATTTTTTATTCACATTTGTTACACTGTGACGATGAATACATGAGACTGAGTATTAACATGAATACTCGAGTCATCTGTTGTTCTAAACCGTCAAAAAAGGTTGCAAATACAACTGTTTAGTGCAGGCAACTATCACAACTAATTGTGAAAGCAAGGATCATAATGATCTCTAGGTAAATCGATTTTGCAGTGATGTACAGTTATGGTGGATGATTAACAGATCAACTACTCGGTATTGATTTTGATACAAATTACACTACATAATCAACATTCTTGTGGGTAGCTGGTTTATAAAGGATGAAACAAGAAAAACAATAGGAGTATAGCAAAAGAGATCCCTGGAGGATTTGACACTTGCAAGTTGCAATCCCTAACGGAAAACCTGGCAAAAATACTGCTACGGTATTGCTTTAGAACCTCTGCAGACAGGTGAGATGTCCAACGTTAACACTTCAATTAGTTGACCGCTCTTCAATCCAGCTTGCTGTCTATAAAAGCCTTCTTCCCTAGCACATTGTTAACGACTAGTCATGAAAGCTTAAAAAATGTATTAAGTAGAGCTATTATATGCCTGAAGCAATGGGCTGTAACCTAATGGGGATAAGGAGTATCATCATTCATGATATATAGATATAAATGTCATGTTGCCAGCTGCCACACAAATTGCTTCATTTTTAGTTGCCTACTGAACACACCTAATTCACAAAGAGAGAAGAAACAAACCTAATTCATTGAGTATAGCCACGACTTCCAAACCTAGCCATGCTTTTTTATTTCAACTAAACAGCCAAAAAGTCCACTTCATCTGAGCTTTCCTCAAAAATTATATAACCAGAATCTTGTCCCTCCTCATTGCCACTACCCTGATCACTATTGTAGCTACTTTCTGATGAACTCATGAGCAATGAACCATCTGATGCATGACTACTCAGCTGTGATGGAAGGCTGATCTCACTATTGAACTCACTGTCAACCATTTGATCAATGTCGATGAAACTGCAAAACCCGGAATACCAAACACTATGGTGAATGTAATTCCATATTCCCATAACAATCTGTTATTTTGTTTTAGATTAATTTATTTAGTTATTTTTCCCTATTTCCTATTGAGAGTGATAGTGTAAAACGACGTCCGAGTAATAAATAAAGGTTCTAAGTTCCAACTAGTAAAACTGACGAGCAAACAAACCTTCCTTCTGATGGAAACTCAGCCAGCAAACAGATGTCCTGCCTTACTTCTGAGACCTGCTTTAAAGGAATAATACTGCCACATGCACCAAAATGTTAAAATTAAACAATGACGTTACTCTGACCTAACCAATCTGGAAGTAAAAATATTACCTTGAACTATAACATCTCTCGTACCAGTCACCGTCGGAAGCTAAGCCTTCCCTATTGGATATGTCCTATTAGAGGATCAAAAGAAAAGGTAAGAATAGATAGAAGCAATAATTGTGAGTTATATAAACAAATATCTATCTACCCACAAGATGTCGAAGAAACTTTAAATCTCCTCCAAGGAGTGCACTGAAAAACCGTGCAACTTCCACCTACAAATGATAATGCACAGTTCAGAGACAGAGAATAGAAGGTAAACAGGGTTGTTTCTTTGTTTAACGGGAAAGAGATCGAGATTTTCACCTCTTTGAGATGGATACAATCGCGTAAGATCAAGACCTCTAGTAGATTTCCCCCTGCCCCACTTCCAAGATTCCTAAAGTTGAACCAAATTGAAATGGAAAGGCTTAGCTTAGATGCTTTGGTGCATTTAAGAGAAATTCTTCATGTAAATGAGACAAAAAGATTCTCAACAGGTGTAGTCTGCAAGGGATATACTGACCTCAAAAAGGTTCCAGTGATTGAGTATGATGTTGAAAAATCAACATATTTTAACTTGCGAAATCCCTGCAAGAATAACCACAAAGATTGTCAGAGTCAAACTCAAGAAGCGATGTTCACATTCCCATCTGGCCATCTCTAACACCATTCCTACCTCCCCACCATATTCAAAAGAGAAATGAGAGAGGAAAGAGAAAATAATTAGGGAGAGAAGATAATAAATCATTATGTAATCCTTAAATCCTAACCCTCCAAATCTAAAGGCCATGGATTTGTTTCAATTCTTGTGTAAAAAATTGGGACCATGGATCCTGCCATATATATATTTGTTGATCTATAGTGCACCGGTGTATGGTGCGCCTTTATAATTTTAGGTGGTCATGACTTTTTTGGCATGATCACATCACATACAACTCACATGTGACCGCATTAAAATTTAGTTTTGTTTTATCGTGATCACTTGTAACTTATATGCGATAACATTATATACATGCGATCACATGCAACAATATTCGTAGATTGGCCCATATATCTATATATATACACATACACACACACACAAAACCCGAAAATAGAAGATTATACCAAGGCCCCCTCATGACTGATGTGAATATTCAAAGCAATAAAACCTAATCTCTTATCATCAAATAAAAACCACAAACAGAATGCATTGAATCTTCCACTTAAGTGATACATGCATAAAAAATAAAAAATAAAAAAATAAAAAACACACACACAATCTGCATATCATACAGTCAATTCAAGGTGATTATAAATTTCCAAGGAAGTTCCAATTTGTTAAGTATGCCCTGAAGACAAAAATAGAATTTGATAGAGCTAAAGCCATACAGCACATAGTCATTCCATTTTGTAGAATATGATACAAGTCTTAGACAACATTCAAACATAAAGAAAATAATACAAAACAGCAACTTCTAATCAGGAAAAATTATACGAAAACAGTAACAAGGATTGCCTTGTGAAAGAAGATGAGAGAGTCTGGTTATATATTTCACCTTGAGTTACATAGTGATATCTCAGAAAATGAAAGCAATACTTCACAAACCCTGCAGTTATAGATAAGATAAACCTTGTTTTCCTAGGAACATACCTTGACAAGTATGCGAATTTTATAATCTGGCAGCTTAAAACCTCTGAGAGCCAAAGAAGTTAGATGCGGACAATTATTCACCAGATCAACACAAGTTGGTGATTTCAAACTGTCATCTCTTCCTAATATTGAACACAAGCATAGTGAGAAGCAATTCAAGAGCACCAAAAAAGGAAACAATCATAAAGAAGGCCATGCACCTGTTTTTGAAGATTCAAAGAACAAACGCTCTATCAAGGGACAATTTAAGCTCACTGACATCAATGTCTGCCTCAGTTCCACATGACTGCTCAAAAAATTAAATAAAAAAAATTGTTACCAGAAGATAAGAAAGAAAAAAGGAGAGAGAGAGAGGGGGGGTGGTCAAGAAGGTTGGAATGCATGCAATGTCATGCGAACTAAAGGGTTACTAAACAGTGGTTCATTTTAAACAATACCGGGTATGTCAGAAAATATATCACATCTTCTAATAGAATATTAAGAGGATGAAAATGAAATGCAAGCAGAAAGTGTCAGCTAGCCAACAAATGAGTACAAAAGAAAATTGACCTTAGTTAACCACAATGATGCATATATTCACTTACAGATATCATTTATAACAAATAAATCAAATGGTTTTACAATGCACACTACCATCTTCTTATACTCTCAAAAATAAGAAAATTTGAAACAAACCCAGCTCAAAATAACTTACAGGCCAACTATTTCCAGATCAAGGAGTGATGGGCAAACTGATAATGCCATACAAAGTGACGTACAATCCATTCTTTCAATGTTGTAAAGGTGCAACCTTCTCAAAAGTGTACTTAAAAAAAAAAAAAAACACAATATTAACAACAAAACAAAGTCATTGCTATATACCAAGTTATATTCAAATCAATCCACTCAAACATACCCAGCAGCACCACTTTCCACAGTTAATGGGTGTAAGCAGGTCCTTGTAAGAATAAATGACTCTTTCCCTTGTCTGGTCTTTTTATCATTCCAAGAGAAACTCGATACATCTACGGAATTCCTTATGGTATAAACCAGTGACTGACAAGACCAAGGAGATGCAGTTGGGCCTGGTACTATTCCGAGCTTAAGAGATCTGTATAAACATTTAGCAGAGTTAGGCAAGAAATCACAGTGAAGAAAACCACTATAATCACTCTATGACAAAAGGAACACCTATAAAAGGAAAATCAGGTACCAGTACAACTAAATAATTATTCACAAAACACAGTACTCAGTTCTATAACAGTTATGTAAGTGTTTTTAATGATTGAAAAAGTAAAGAGATTTTCAAAAAATCTTCACACAAGATTACTTTCTCTAATCGATACCATTCTTCTCACTTGCAAACACTTGTGAACCAAAATTAGGGACATCCGGGCATGTAAAATTACCAAAAGACTTTCACTTTTCTGCATCTTTCTTTCTTTCCTCATAGGAAGTGAAGACTGCCTGAAATAAATAATCTAGAATCATCGACAGCATCCGCAGCTAACTAAGCAACGCATGCCACCCCATCAATGAATCCCAAAACGACGTAGTTTTGAGGTTTTTTAACCCCCAAAACTAAACGACATAGTTTTGAGATTTTTTAACCTCCAAAACTAAGCCGTTTTGGGGGTTTCATTAAAAGAGAAAAAAAAAAAAGTTTTTTCTCTCAGACATTCAACCAGAACAGCCACTCACTTGTCCTCCGACTCCAACCAGGCAACCAGCCTTCTCGTCTGCCGCCTGCCCATGAGTTTTACAATTCTTTAGATTATTTTCGTTAGGGTTTAAATATTTTCCGGCCGCCTAGGCTAGATGCTAGGCAGAGGGTCACCGCCCAACTAGCGCCTAGTGCATTCTACAATACCGGAATCATCTCATAAATGACAAAACTTGATCCTTCCACAAAAAAAAGCAGAAAGATTGATAGAAAGAAAAATTCCCATTTTGAACAGAAAATCATTTTACATTTTACTCTTTATCTTGCATAGAAATTACAACTATGGATAAATTTATACAACTTCAACCTCTAATTGCATATAGGTAAAATTAACATGTAAAGACCCCTCTTTCCTTCTTTCCTTTCATTCCCCTCTACCCTTCCACTACTTTCCCTTTTCCTTCCCACCTACCAAAATATGGTGTATGTGTAGTTCAAGTGGAATCTAGTTAAGTCATCATCACTAGTTCAACAAACTAAAGCACTATTGAAGTAATTAATAAGTTCAGCAATCCAATAATAAGTTCAGCAATCCAATCCAATTGATAAGTTGATACCCTTAAATGCAATAACATGATCCAACAAGGCAATCATGAAGTAGGAAATAAAAAAACAAATGAAAAATCAATGCAGAATTTCCTCACTGAAGAGATTTTCCAGCTCGTTGGATCACCGTAGACACAACAGCGTTGTTAACCTTTGGCACAACCGTTCTCAAGTCGATATTTGCATAGCACATAGGATCCATTGCACACTTGTTGAACATCGAACAAGTGACCGCAGCATAGCACAAGCTTTGAGTATCAAGCATCGAGAAAACCTGGAAATCACCGTGTAATTCAAACACTCATTTTCACATAGTGAGTAATAAGAGTAAATGGATCAAGTAAGATGAAGAGTACGTACTTTGATGGTGAGATCAGGAGGCAGGGCCCAGGCGATCGAATTGTGCTTGGAGGCGCGTTTTCTGGCGGAGCGCTTGGCGGCTTCTAGAAGGAGAGAGCCCAAATTAAGGGCGCGATCGATGAGAAGCGACTGATCGTCATCGCGAGGGAGGGATTCGAGGAGTCTCTCGAAGGAGAGGTCGATGGAAAGAGAGGGAGAGTCGGTGTCGGAGTCGGCCATGTCGAGAAACGCAGCGAGAAGGTCGTCCATGGAAGGACGGAGCATGACTATGTTAGGGTTTAGTGAGGTGAGAGAAGGACAGGGGCGTTTGGCCATTGATGGATGCTATCATGTGGCGTTGTTGTGGAGGAGGAGGGTATCGTCATCCATAGTGGGTGGACGTGAGAGATTTCGGTTTTGGAGTTTTTTGAGAGTCGGGGAGTACGGACAAGGTGTTTCCTGACACGTGTATGCTTACGTGGAAGCATTTGGGTTCAGTGACATCGCCGGCATCTCTACTACAGCTGGCCAATTCATAAATTTTTGCTTTAGATCATACATCCATGGGATCATGGGTCTACCGCAACCTAACTAAATAATAAGATGGGGAACTCTTAATATAGGAGTTTTTTCCACACTATAATTTAATGGGTAAAAATAAAATTCAAATCTTATCACATATATTAAAGGGGTAGTTTACAATTGTAATCGATCAGATCTACAATTAATTCAAATTATGCACCGGCAATTTTCAAAACCAGAGATAGGAGATCGATAGGGTACTTCAAGACCGGGGTGATCTCAACCAAATGCACTCTGATGCTCAAGTTAATACAACATTAAAGATAAGTCGAAATATAAGGAAAACGAGTGGAATTATTGCCAAACCGTGAGCTCAACGTTTAATGTTGAAGGGAATGGATGGATGATTGTATCATGTACGTCAACGTTAATCTACCGAGCAACACGTGAGACGGAGGTTGGGTGGATATAAGTAATTATGATACGTCGAATAGGGAAATAATTGTTGTGCATGAACGACTCCTTGATTAACGAAGCAGCAATATGGCAATAACATGCACTGTAGAGTGATATGGAGCTCTCGCGTTTAAGAATTGAGAAAACAGACCCTTTCTATCCCTTCTTAGAAGGGGTCTGCTATTTATAGTCGACCTATATGAGTTCAACGATTGACTCATTTACAAATGATGCACACATCTTAGGACATGTCGGGACATGATTGTCCCATTGATGACGAGAATCCTAGCGCTAATAGCATTAATGATGTTACCGTTGAGAATCTCAAGAATTAATGGTGACGTTATTGACTTACTGGCATATGGCTAATCGGTAGTTTTGACTTTGATGCAGGTATATAGTTGGGCTCTCACCTGAGTGGTTGTCCTAGACTCGAAAACAGGCTCATTAATTGTGTTTCAGAAGACTAGTATCGCGTTTGGCTAGACTTTTGGACTATAGATTAGTTTTTTAACAACTACAATAATCAACTGGTTTTAGCTAAATATGACAAATAGACAATGTGTTAAAATATGTTTCTTTTATATAATTATAACTATACAATGTCAAGTGACGTGTCAAAAAAATTATAGACATTGTCAAAATGACTCTAATTATAGACATTGTCAAAATGACTCTAGATAGTCACTTGGACTAATCACTTGACATCTGAGATGAACAATGGAGATCAAATAAAAAAAGTAATTTTTTTTTAAAAAAAAAATATCTCCAATTGTCCATCATTGTGATCACATATGTGTGAGGAGATATGTAAGTAGCAAAGGAGAATACCTCACAACCAAGGCCGGTCTTGAGCTTTTCAACACCCCATGTATGTTTACTTAATTGTTTTTTTCTTTAGTAAATATTTGTAAAAATCATTACAATAGTACTATATGTCCATAAATAAAAAAAATAAATAAAATAAATAAAAAAATAATGTGTGAGCCTTTAAAAAAAAAAAAAAAAAATGTGAGCATTTATTTTTATAAGCAAGAGATAATTGGGTCTTTCTTTTTATCAAACATATATTGACACTTTTTTTAATCTTATGTAGGTTGACCCAACCGATATATATACAGATTTTCTATTATCAGTTCGTCCTGATAAATTTATTATTATGACGAAGAATGTGGACCACTAGATTTACATACTTTGACTCAAAGTGTATGCACTTGTCAAAACTTTTCTATAATCTGTGGTCTACATTTTTCATCCTGATATATTTATTGTCAAGACGAATTGACAATAGAAAGACTATATATATATAGATATTCTATTATCAGTTCATCCTGACAATAAATATATCAAGAAGAAGAATGTGGACCACTAGATTTACATACTTTGACTCAAAATGTATACACTTATCAAAACTTCTCCATAATCTGTGGTCCACATCTTTTGTTCTGATATATTTATTGTCAGGACGAACTGACAATAGAAAGATTGTATATTTATATATCTTAAAAGAAAAAAAAAAGAAAAAAAAAAACCTTTTTTTTCGATTGTCTCACAAAACTTCCCCTAGGTTCGACCATGCTCACAATGTTCGCTCCTCACATATGTAAGTAGCACTATCGCTACTCGCATATATGTTTTGAGGATATCATTATTGAATAGCACAAATGTAAGTGACTCATTTTTCACATGTGTTTGAGGAGGTCCTCACTCAAGAGTGCAGATATACAAGTAGCACTATCACTACTCACATTTGTGTGACGATAAACTAGATCAATCTCCTCCATAAGGAGGAAACAACTTTTTTTTTTTTTTTGGATATCATCATTTTGGTCCCTATATATTCGTGAGTTATGACTTTTTTAACTGTCTTTTTGTTTTTGAAGCCCGTGGTCTCTATATTTTCTAAAATTCATCAATTTAGTCATTCTATGAGTTAGACGTTAGTTACATTTAACAGATTCAAGAGTATTTTTATCTTTAAACAATTAAGATGTCACGTGTCAACACCAAACAATAGATAACCAATTTATTTTAAATATTTATATAATATAAAAAAATAATAAAAAAGAAATAAAATTATAAATCCCAGTGTGGGATTTCCATCACTGATGGAGACCCATGATTGATGAATATCGTCTCTATTGTTAATGGAGATCTCGTCGTCGGGATCTCCATCGCAATGGAGATCCCAGTAACGGGATCTACATTGACAATGGAGATCCATATGGATCTCCATGGAGGTGGAGATCTAATCTTTTTAGATGGACGATGTAGATCCAATATGGATCTCCATCCAATTTCTTTTTTCATTTTCTTTTCCTTTTTTCGCTTTCTAACTTTCTAACCTTTTTTTTTTTTTTTTTTGGTATTTTAATGGAGGGTAAAATAATCATTCAATGTTTTATGTGACCGTTGACAGTCAAAAATTGGTCAGAGGAACTAAATTGATAGATTTTAGAAAACATAGGGACCACGAGCTTTAAATGTGGAAAGACAGTTAAAACAGTCATGACTTACAAAAACCTAGGGACCAAAATGATAATACCTCTTTATTTTTTGAAAAAAAAAAAAAAAAACTTTGAACTTTGAATATTTATTGTTTTTTAAACTTAGTATTTTTAATATTTAAATTTCAAATTACATATCAAATTAATTAAATGATCATGATCTATTAAACTCATTGGAAGTCAATTAAAAAAAATAAATTTACCGCAGGGATATTTTGATGATTTCTAAAACAAATGGGTTTGATTTGGTACTTCATTAACAGTAGGAGGTTATTTGTAATTTTGCCATCCATAAAATATATTATTTCGAGATATATTTCATGTACCAAAAATGAAGAAAATAGTTGACATTAAAATGGTTGACAATTATCATCATCAATAATCTTCTTGTCATTATAAATTATTATGATCACGTGTGTATATATATATATATATTCTTTCTATGGTCGATTCGAACTGATATAAAATATATCAATTCTTGTCATACAAGAAATTAATATATTTTATATCAATTCGAATTGACGATAAAAAACTATATATATATATATACATTGCATATGGAGTTATGGATCATAGATTATAGATAAGTGTGGATAAGTGCATGTAAACCGAGTTAAAGTAGTTTGAATCTAATCGCTCACGTTTGAGGCACTATATATATTTATTGGTACACACCGAAGAGAAAAGTTTCATATATATTTATATATGAGGAAATACCCCATTTTAGTCAAAAATTTAGAGGGTTTATTGTTTTTATCCAACATTAGTGTTTTTATTGTTTCTGCTCATTCTTTGGATGTGAAGACCTAAATGCCCCTCATTTGCCCATTTTTTAATTCCTCTCATCTCTCTCCTTTCCATCAGATTCATTTTCTTTCTCTCTTTCTCTCCTCACTCTCTCATCAGTCTTCTCTCTTTCTCTCATCTCTCTCTCTGTGCTGCCGCCACTGAACACCAAAACCTAGCGCCACCATCGGTGGGTTTTTCGCTCAAAATCCGTGCGATTTGTGGCAAGGAGGCAGATCGACAGTCGTCGATCACAATCCAGTTTAGATCAAGCGAGCCAACCCATCTCTGTCACCGTTCGTTCGATATATGAAACTCGATCGTCGGTCTTCGTTTGGGATCCACGTATGTGGTTCGATTTGGGGCGAGGAGGCAGATCGATGGTCGTTGATCATGATCTGGTCCAGATTGAGTGACCCAAACCTATCTTCGTCGTCATTCGTTCGATCGATTTTTGGTCGACCCCGTGGTGGTGTGCGCGTGAGAGTGAGAGAGATGGAGGTGGTGGTTGATTTTGAGATAGTGTTTGTGATGATGACGTTTCTGGGTTATGGTGGTTGGTGGTAGAGCTGATGAGTTATGGTGAATTTTTTTATAAAAAAAATTTGTTTTTTGTTAAATTGATGATGATTAGGATGGGTGTTGTTTAATGATTGAGGTGTTTCATTTTGTTGTGGATGGAAAGATTAGCGCGATTTTTGTTTAATGGGTATTGTTTAAAAATTTGTTTTGGGTTTGTGATTTCTGGAAATTTTGGTGTTTTAATTCAGTTTGATTTCTGGAAAGTTTTAATTTGGTGTTTTTTTTTTTTTTTTTGCCATTTAAAAAAAAAATCAGATTTTGTTTTTTCTAGATTTATTTAAACACATCAAGCCACCAATTAAACATACCACGGTAACCCAATTAAACACACCAGGTGTAAATCAATTAAACACACCAGGGCAATCCAATTAAACACACCTGATGTAAATCAATTAAATATACCATGACAACCCAATTAAACACACCACGACAACCCAATTAAACACACAAAGCCACCAATTAAAAACACTACGGCAACCCAGTTAAACACACTAGGTGTAAATCAATTAAACATACCAGGGCAATCCAAATAAACACATTAGGTGTAAATCAATTAAACACATCAAGGCAACCCAATTAAACACACCACGACAACCCAATTAAACACACCAGGGCAACCCAATTAAATACACCAGGGCAACTCAATTAAACACACAATGGAAAATCAATTAAACACACCAAGGCAATACCAAATTAAACACACCAAGAAACACAATTAAACATATCCGGGAAGAAGAAGAAGAAGATGGAGGTCTAGGAAGAAGAAGAAAAAGAAAAAGAAAATAGAGAATTTTTTTTTTTATAAAGAAGGGCAATTTTGTCCAAAAAGTGGATATTTTAGTAAAAACAGTAAAAATGATAATCTTGGATTAAAACAATAAACCCACTAATTTTATGGATAGTTTTAAAGTTCGCCATATATATATATTTATTTATTTATTGTGATGACGATAATTAAAAACAAATAATAAGTACAACAATAATTTTATTGAATAATTAAGATTATCGATAACAATCATTCTTTTGAAGAGTTTAGCTACAATACTGGAAATTCTTGGTTTTATTTATGGAAATTTTTAAATTTATCTATCCTCGATATCTTTTCTTTTCTTTTACATTTTAGTCATTAAGTTTTTCTTTGGTAGACATATAAGTGTGGACATATTTATAGCACATTTATCCACCTCATTACTTTTTGTTAGAAAATGCAATGCAATTTGGTCAAATAATGCTTACATGACAAAAAGTGATTAGATAGATAAATGTGCTATAAGTTTGCTCACGGTTATATACCTACCAAAGAAAAACTGATTATTCATTAGTGAGACCAAAATATACCTCTTAGGTTTTTACTTTCTCTCTTTTTCATCATTCCATTAGGTTTCTCTTTATTCTCTCTTTCATAATTTTCTTTATACATTTTTCTCTATTCTCTCAAGTCAAGCATTGCAAAATCTTCATCTTAAAATCATGTTTTACTCAAATACATTCTGATCTATCGCCTTAGCAAAAGCTAAATTGTCTAAGTTTTGAAAATTTTCAAGATGTATGCATACCAAACTCATGTTCATTAAAAGAAACTTGAAATACCATAAATTATTTCAGTTTTGCTATAGTTTGTCATTATTTAATGGTTTTGGATTGAGGAAATGGTGTATCAGGGAATAACAAAATCAGATTCCAATTCCAACAACTTTACTCACAGGAATTTACAAACTAGTTATAAAATGGATTTCTACATGCTAGTTATAAAATATAACTTTTTATGACAATTATAAAATGAAATTTTACGTGCCAGTTATATAATGAAACTACTGAATTTTTCATTTCAATACAAAAAATAAAATTTACATGTTAATATTAAACTAATTTTACACGCCAGTATAATTTATTTATTTTTTGAATTGAAACTAACATTTCGTAGCCCTGGAGTGATAGATCAAACATTAGAGCAACTCCGATGTTGGACAACAAATTTTACACCAATTTGGTGTTAAAAGAGTATCTTTAGGAAATATGTTTATACTACATTTATTTT
Source organism: Acer campestre (assembly GCA_954870605.1). Classification (NCBI taxonomy): domain Eukaryota; kingdom Viridiplantae; phylum Streptophyta; class Magnoliopsida; order Sapindales; family Sapindaceae; genus Acer; species Acer campestre. Next base: position 14,732,112 of record OX940802.1, on the reverse strand, counting down.
TTTATTTTTTTTCAGTCCAATGTTCCATACCAAAATTTACACAAAATATATATATATATATCTTTAAAGAATATTATCCCAATAAATCTTTAAAATTATTATAAAAGTTTAACATTAATAAATATATAATTAATAAGTAAATTAAATAAATTAAATATGTATATCAATATTTATGTCATTTTAAAGATCTGAACGAGATTTTTCCAACAATATATATTTTTTGAAATATATATTGTTATATCAAGTATGAAAAGGTTAAAATAAGAATTTTATAAAGTTTAAATAATATGATGTGATTTTTAAAATAAAAAAATAAAAAATGTTTTGGTGTAATTACATTAACACACCAACATACCAAATTTGAGGTGTTAGTGTAACTACATCAAAAATTTATTTTTTGGAGTTGTGAATTGGTTTATTCGTTGGAGTTGGTTTTTACACCAATTAGGTGTTTTGGCATCTTCATTGGAGTTGCTCTTACAACATGCCACAAAACGTTGCTTCATTGTTTCTCTTCGCCAGTCCCAACCATTATGTCGTTTGTACTTTCTATCTCTTCCAATTCTTCTAATAATTTCCTCTCTCTAACTTCTAACTTTCTATCTCTTCTAATTATATCTATAATTTCCTCTCTCTAACTTTTAACTCACTACACTCTTCTAATTCTCCCCATACTTTTCTCTCTCTAACTTCTTCGAACTCTCTTTCTTCAAATTCTCTCTTAATCTCTTCTAACTCTTACTCTCAAACATTACATGAGGTCTAAATGCTTAAGGGCAGGTTTTTCTAGAAATAGTTCCTTTAGCCATTTTTTATATTATGATTCAGTTAATTTAGAATTTGCAATAGCAAAAGGGCTATTCACAAATTTCGACATTTTTGAAATCCCTAGTTTTTTTGTGGTAATAATTAAAAATAATAATAATAAAATTAAGGGGCTGTGCATTAGGTATTTTTTGGCCTGTTTTCGTTTTTGGTTTTCGAAAACGATTTCGAATTCGCGTTTGTTAACTATTTCATTTTGCTTTCAAAAACAAAAACAAAATAAAAAACAAAACCAATGTTGAAATTGAAAAACAAGGAAAACATGTTTTTCATTTTTTTGTGTTTTTTTTTTAAAAAAAAATTGACATATATATATATATATATTTTTTTTCTTCTTCATTCACCCCTAGTTCACCAACCTCCATTCTTCTTCTTTCTTCTTCTTCTCCATGATAGAAATTTGGAGCAACCGACTATAGAACCAGAAAATCCTACGGTCAAAATTCAATCAAAATCATAGAGTTTGAGGCACCGACAATATATGAATAGTGTTTTGTCGAATGCTTTGGATTCCTTGTAGAACAAAACTAAAGGAAAGGGTGTCTTGTAGGAGTCTACTCGATACCCAAGTTAGACAATTTATGAACAAACTGCTAATTCAAATTAAGAAATAAACAATGTAGATTCTAAGGCAAACCATAGATAAAGTTTGTCGAGCCCTGGGTGGTGTCGTTCAAATAGCCTTATTTTCGCTTGGGCTGAGCGTGGAGATTATTTGAGATAAGGTTTCGATGGCTGGAATAATAGATTAAGAAAGAGATAATTTATCAAGTGAATTTTCTTGAGTCGGGAATGATTAGAAAATTCTCTAGGGTGCTATTTATAGTCTCCTAGTCTAAACCCTCAATTGGGGCTTTTCTAATTGGTTATGTGCAATTACTCTCCATGATTCTTTCATGATTTTATTGGATTCCCTAAATGTCGTTTAGAGCCAATTTAAATTGGCAGTTACAATTGCTTTATAACTGAAAGACTTAGTCAATTAGAAATTAAGTCAGTTGGTGACTTGAGTTTGGGTCATGGGTTGGTCCTTTGGGCTTGAGCTTTTGTATTGGGTCTGGAGCCTATTTTTAATTGTGCTATTTTTGGCTACCATAATTAGCCCCCTACTCTCTGAGTTGAAATATTCAACTTAGAGAGTATGTTCTAATTGATTTAGAGCATACTCTCTAAATTTGTAGAGCTCGACTTGATATAGAGTAAGCTTGCGCTTTTTGGAGAGCTCGACTCGATGTAGAGCAAAATTTGTAGAACACGCGATGTAGAGCGAGATTTGGAGAGCTCGACATTGAGCGAATTTTGGGCTCGACATGGAGCGAAAGTTGAAGAGCTCGACATTGAGTGAGACTTGGAGAGCTCGTCATAGAGCAAAATTTGAGCTTGACATAGAGCTAATTTTGGGCTCGACATGGAGCAAAAGTTGAAGAGCTCGACAAGGAGCATGAAATATAGCTTGACGGAGAGTAATAACATGCTAGACTCAACGAAGAGCCATTACATGGTGAATTTCGGCTCGACTCAACAAAGAGAAATTACATGATGAATTTCAGTTTAACTCGACGGAGAGTCATTTCATGGCGAATTTTGGCTCGACTTGGAGAATGAAATGTAACTTGACTTGCAGCGAAGGACATACAACTTTATAAATTCAGTTTGTAGCTCGACGTCGAGCAACAATTGTAGCTTTATTAATTGAAAATCAATGTAAAACCATTGACTTATAAGGTGACAACTGTAGTGGCAAAAAATAGCACAAATACTAAGGCCCAATAAAGCCCAAGGCCCAATAAAGCCCATGGCCCAATAGTCAAAGCCCAATAAAGGGACCTGTATCGGTCAAAGTCAAACTTGGACGAGGTCAAACTGTTGGAGAATATTTCATCATTTATGTAACGTCTACATCAATATCATCAAGTCTATAACGTCTCTTTCAATGCCATCAATCCTATAACATATACTTCAATGCTATTAAGTGAGTCACTTGTTAGTTCACTTCCTTCCTCCTTTAAATAACAATCCCCTCTCATTCATAAAAAGGGGGGTTAGACCCTCGAAGCTTTTGAGCAAACAATAAGCTCTACAACTCATGTTATTGTTGAGTTGTCACTCAGTCCACATAATCAACGGGCATACCCCCGTTTGACATGTCAATAGTTGACCAGCGCCACCAGTTATCTAGTCGACCTCTCTCGTGGACCCCGGTCTAAGAGGACGTTTATCGACTCTCAATTGCTGGTCTACAGATGACACCTCTGGTAAGACCTTGATCTAAGATAATCTATGTTATATAATCTATCTCTACACTGGTCTATGTTGACCTTAATATTATTATATCATATATCTCTAATTTGGTCCATGTCGAGCTACACAAGCTCCACCATCATTCGTTCTACATCCTACGTAGACATATGGTTTGTCTATAAATCATAATCTATTTTTCTTCTTTTTATCTATGAATACTTCACCTAACTGACTTGAGCGTCGAAGAATCCCCCCCAAAGGAACACCCCCTCCTGTGATTCACCACCACTCTATTTTCTTTTATTCTACAAGTTGTTAGTGCCCACTTCGACGACCTAGCTTAATTATGGATTTTTCTGTGTCTACAACAACTCGCCAACAATCATTTTTATTCTTATGGCTTGACATAGAATCATCAATCATTGCCATGGTAGTTTGACATGCAAACAGATATGAAACATAAAATCATGGATCTTTGTAGTTCAACATGCAAATTGATATCAAATGCATTTAACTTACCGAGTTATACGATGTCATAGTTCAACGTTGTGTAGTGTGACTTGGATCACTTTTTATTCGACTTTTGCTTTCTATAGCTCGATATAAAGCGTTGTTTATAGCTCATCGTAGAGTGTTAACTTGATTGTAGAACGATAACGAGATTCAAAATTTTGTAGGTGGCTTAACATAAAAGGCCAATCGAATAAGTCGAAGATCGATGTAGAGCATTTTAAACCCATCTATGATATAACTCGCGTTGTCAAACGAAACATTAACCATCGGTTCTCTTTGTCTTCGTATGGGAAGTGTTTTTAATGTTATATGGAGACATGTGGAAAGACTTTTAGCCACTTAGCAAGAATCAACAAATCATTTATAACAAAGAAATGAGTACATTAGAAGCATCAAATGACTAAAATATTGACTATTATTAAAGACCGATCTGAATTTCCACAAATTTGGTATCATAACAACAAAAGAATAACATGTCAGAACAAATTCGAAATATGCTAACCTTCCCAAATTTCTGTGATTCATTTTGCCTGTGCTTTTCAGGATCATAAAAGGTGTTTTATGCAAATTGGTCGGATGTCATAATTCGTTCATTCGAGAACACTTTGTTGATTTATTTCTTGTGTTCCAAGCTGGGTTGACAGATTTTCTAGGTTGGTGATTATTTTCGTTGCTTGCATTGGTTCGACATGATTGTACTCAAGATCCATTGGAATGGATATTTGAGTCATTTCGTTTGGCGTATAACACCTGCAAATTCGTTAGTTTTGCAAATAATTGCTCGAGCCCCACGGTGGGCACCAAACTGTAGTCAATCAGATCTACAATTGATTTTGATAGTCGAGGTGGGCACTGACAACCTGTAAATCAGCAAATAAAAGAGAAGTGGCGGCGAACCACAGGAGAGGGTGTTCCCTTTGGGGGACTCTCCGACACTTAAGTCAGTAATTTGTTCGATAAATATAGAGTAAGGAAAATAAAATAGCAAACCATATTTGTTCGATATAGTCGAATCATTTAATTGGTCGATCAGGGATTTGATCGATGTTGATAGTCAAACAATTTGATACTTGAATGCTTTGAAGAACTCCTCTGTTCGACTTGGTTATATTGATGATTGAATTAGTCTTTGTTCGAGGGTGATAGTATCGAATCAACTAGGGGATAGATCAACGATTAATGCTGAATGAGAACCACTACAAAAGATGTTAATAAAATTGAATTGAGCGGAGGAGTTTTGTGAGAGATTGAGAGCTTTCGCGTAAGTTGTGAAAAATCCCGACCTTCTTCTTTGAAAAGGGGCCTCTTATTTATAGTGAAGACTAGAGGTCTTCAATGTCTCAATCATTTAATCGAGAGTGTGGATCAAGGGGTTTTAATTGCTCGTTATGATTCGTTTGAACTTGACAATGAAGTCTGACGTTGGGATTTGTGACACGTTCAATCATTATTGATTGATTTATGATTTGATTTGACCATGTGCTTTGACTTGGTCTGATGACTTGTTGGTTAGTTTTGGGGCCCTTGAGGCTATTTGTAATGGGTTTCTACGAAACAAATAGTGGGCTTGTTTAATGGGCTAGTGGCCTAATTTTTAACCACTACACCGACACAGAATGATGATCTCACCTCCTCCGGTGTTTGAGTCGCGTATCTGCTCTCAAATCCACGACTCTCATGTCTTTTTTTTCTTATAATTTTTTTAAATTTTTTTTTTCTTTTTAAAAGATTTTAAATCCTTTTCAAATGATTTATATTTAATAAAAAAATTATAATTTATAATTAATGTGATTTTCTTTCAAAAAAATAAATTAATGTTAAATAAAATATTTAAACAAATTGTTTTTAGGTTATAATGTGAAATAATTTTTTTTTTTTTTTTGACTTAGTTGATAATTATTTGGAACGAATTATTATCAAAATTTGATATTTTTTTGTTAACCTACCGAACACGTTTTTAGTATTTTTATTTTTAGAATATAGCCTTCAACACCACCAAACGCGTTTTTGGATTTCAAAATTGAAATTAAAAACACTGTATTTATTTTCGTTTTTCTTTTCGAAAAAGAACAACCGAAAAACGCTTAGAGGTCGCGCCCTAAGGATTTCAAAGATGCCGAAATTTGTGAATTACAATTTGATAATTGTTTGTGAACAAAAATCAATCGAAGATCCATCAAAAGTCAACATTAATAAGCAGATGCAAATGCTATGGTCATACAACAAAAAAGAAAAAACGTATCATGATTTCTGAAGCATTGTACGTATTCAACTTTAAATTTCAAGCGCTCTAGAAATATATATTTAACAAGGTACATAAAATCAAAGGGATATTATTATTTTCCCCCCTGAGTTTTGCCCTATTGTTAAGACGAGGATAGGGTTTCGCCTTATTGGCCGGTCTCCCCCCTAAAAACAAAGAAACATTAAATCTCCCCCTTTTGTTAGTAATTCCTACCAAATTTTAGTTGACCGGAGGGCAAAATAGTAAATGAGTTGAGAGGACAAAATGTGTGGTCCCAAATACACCACCATTTAATAATAATAATAATAATAATAATAATAATAATATCCTCATTAATTCTTCTTCTCTCTCCAGATCACATCATCTTTGATCATCATCTTCAATTCTTCTTCTCTTTCCACGACAACTCTTCTTCTTCTCCACCTTACCACCATTTCATTTTTCCTTAAAATAAAATTAAAAAAAAAAAATCCCCAAACAATCATCATCATCATCATCTTCAAAAGCAAAAACCTTCATCTTCACCTAAACCTAAACCTAAACCTAAACAAAAATCTTCTTCTCTTTCTCTCTCTCTTCTTCTTATTCTTTTTCGTCGTCGATTGGGTTCGGATGTGGGTGTTTTCTGGGTTCGATTGGGTGGGGGTGGATTGGGTGTTGGTCGTTTGGGTTTGATGTTGGGTTGGTGTGGGTCGTTTGGTCGTTTGAGTTGGTATTGGTGGTTGATTTTAGGGTTTGTATTTGTACTGTTTGTATTTTTCTGGGTTTGATTTGTATTTTCGATTTTATGGGTTTGATTTTTTTTTTTCTGGGTTTATTAAAAGGTTGATGGATTCAAGAAAATCAATTTTCGAATTTATGGGTTTTGATTAACAGGTTGATGGATTCAAGAAAATCAATTTTTGAATATATAGTTTTATGGATATGTATTTTCGAATTCAAATCTGGTGGTGTAGTGTGATGGTTTAGCTTTTTGGGAGGTGGTGTGGTGATCTGGGTTCTTGGTTTGGTTGTTGCGGGTGATCTGGGTTTGGTGTTGGTGTGATGATGATGATGATGATGATGAATTGATGATCATGGTGGTGGTGGACCGCTGGTGGTGGTGGACCGCTGGTGGTGGTGTTGATGTTGGTAGATTTTAATTGTCTTTTTTATTTTATTTTATTTTTTCTGTTTTTTTAAAATATATTTTTTACTTAATGAATATATTGAGGGTTAAATGGTAATTATAGGGAGAAAACTAAAGGATAAAATGGTCATTTTCTTCAATCTTAACGGTCAAAGGGGCAGATAATACATTTAATGGATGAAAAAGGTAACAAAAGGGGCATATAATACATTATTTCCATTTGAGGGGGGAGACCGGCCAATAAGGCGAAACCCTGTCCTCGACTTAATAATAGGACAAACGTCGGGGGGAAAATAATAATATCCCTAAAATCAAATAACAAGACGATTTATAACAATCACATAAACACAATTACATCATGGATCATGGATCATGTTGTCATCACTTAAAAAGCAAACTCTAATCTGACTCACAAGTCATAAGCTTGCTTGCCAGTGAACTTGACCTCAATAGGATTGACATTCTTGCCAACGGACCTGAAATTCACGCCCACTCCCTGGCGACCAGGGTTGACCTTCTCAGGGTAGACACCATCTTTTGGGTGGAGATATTGGACCTCACCATTAGGGAACACCCTGTAAAACTGGTACTTGATCTTGTACTTTGATCTAAGTCTAGTACCAAGAGCCAAGCACTGTTCTTTTCTAGCCAATTTGAGCAAGTTAGGTCCTTCTCTCATAATAGCTGCTCCTCCAGTTGGCATCTCAAAGATTTGCTCTTTGGGTGAATCCCATGTGATGACATAGAATTCTTCAACTTGGGCCTTTCTCAATAACCCACCTGTGCTTCCACCGAAGATGGGTGATGGGGTATTTGGGTCCAGCTCTGGTGGGGTGAATCCTACCGGAGCCTCCTTTGTGACTGCTCCAGTTTTCTCTTCTGCGGCAGCGGCTCTGATGGTGGTCCTTTGAGACACGGAGAAGGTCAGTGGCTTGAGGGTAGAGAAGGAAAAGGAAGAGGAAGGTTTCCATGGGACCAAAGGAAGCTTGCTTGTTTTGGGAGTGGAAATGGTGGGTGTGAAGACGCCTGCTTGGGTTGCCATGGTGCACTAGATTTGGAGGGAGAGGATGTTTTCTTTGGGATATTGTAGTTGGGATTTGGGATTATAGAGAAAAACTTGTGTGAAGGAGAAAAAAGGATTTTTAGATGGGTGGTGCGGTGTTTGGGTTAGGATAACTGGATAAGGTGATATTGCTTCGACCAATAGGGTGCTTGATTTTGGTGCTTCCTCTTACCCACATCATGACTATTTTTTCACTTCTGTTTAAGTAGTCAATCGCTTACGTGGATGGAGATGCACTTGGGTGACAACCAAAAGGTCTTTAAGTTAGCTCCAACTAGGGATGACAATTAGAGATGCACATTTCCCCCGAGACCCCAATTTTCCCCGTTCCCGTCCCCATCCCCATCCCTATTTGGGGATTTTTTTTTGGGAAAAAATGGGAAAATGGGGAGGGATGGGGATGAAAATCATCCCCAAATTGAAATAGGGATGGGGATGGGGATGGGGATGGGGGGACCCCTCCCCATTTCCCCATTTCCCCATTATCCCCACAATTATGTTGAAATGGGGATGGGGGGAAGGTCCCCCATCCCCATTTCCCCATTTCCCCCAATTATATATAATAATATAAATATAATTATAATATATATATTTTATATTTTTTTTATTCTTTGAAAACCTAACTCCCTAACCCTAAGTATATATACAATTTTACTCATTTTAACTTCAAGACCTAAAACCTAAAGTTGCTCTCATTTTCTCAACAATTAGTTGTTATTGTAATGAACTTGTGAATTTTAAAACACTTTATTTTGCATTTGTAATGCACTAATGAATTTTATTTTATATTTGCAATGGAATGTTTGATTTTTCAGTTTAATTTGTAATTTTTATTCAAATGGGGAAATGAGGGAACGGGGGAAACAGGGGAACGGGGAAAAGCGGGGAAAAACGGGGAAATTGGGGAATTGGGGATGGGGATGGATATAGGTCCCCCCAAAATTCCCCATCCCCATTTTCCCCAAATGGGGAAATGAGGAGGGATGGGGGAAGGGTCTAGGTAGTGGGGATGGGGATGGGGGGACCTATATCCATCCCCATTCCCCAAACGTGCATCTCTAATGACAATAGATCGGATTGGGGATGGATACTCCAATATTCATCCCCGTATCCATTTCAGATATGTATTTTCATCTCTGTATCCATCCTCATTTCTAAGTGAGCGGAACGGATTCAGATAATCTCCGAATTGAGATAGAAATATTCATTCCCGTTCAGTCTATATCTGTATCCGATGAAAAAAAATGTAAATTTTTATAGTTTACAAAAGAAAAATTTAATTAACACGTGTAATAGTACATTTTATCATATTTAAAGAGAGAAACAAATACATCCAATAAATATCAAATAAAAATAATAATAACTTATATAATTAGAATTCATAATTACATAATAATTTTTTATATTCTTACAATATTAAAATCTATAATGGATTCAAATGGGGATGGATATCCATAATCACCGAAAATAAAATGGATATTAAGATAACATATATCCCCAGTACCCACCCTATCTCCGAAATAATAGTATCTATCGCTTTGGGGGCAGCTATTAGGGATGATAAAGGGAAAGTGATTGCAGCCCTTTCTACTACCCTGTTGGGTTCTTTCTTGGGGGATATTGGTCACTTGATGGCTCTTCGAGAGGGCCTGAAGTTGGCCAAGTTTTACAATATCCCTGTCTCTATAGCTGAAGTTTCTTCCTCGGGTGTGGTGTCTTTGCTAAGTAGCAGTAAGCCTAGTTTAGGGGACACTTTTTTTATTATTAATGACATCAAGGCTCTGTTTACTGAAGTGGGTATTTGTAAGTGTTAAGCCTCCTCTAGCAAGGGGAATTTCTTGGCACATAAACTTGCTTCGGTTGCCTTCTCCTCTATTCAGGAGCGTTTGTGGTTGGATCCCAACCCCTTGCCTTTAGTTTCTGTTCTGTAGTGTTGTTTCTTCAATTCAAAAAAAAAAAAGTATCTATCCCCATTTTAATGGATCGGATTCTTACAGATATCCGTATCGTGGATCATTTTCCCATCCCTAGCTCCTACACAAGTACACATACATCCAAGTTCCAACTCATATCTCGTGATGTGTCAAAGTGAATCAAATCACTGTAAATGTGATCCAATGAACATCAATATTCTTCGAATTCAGAACAAATGGGGGACAAATACAATAAGTCAGATTTTGAAGAACCCCTCGAGACAACGGGTTTTTGAGTCTTTGACAGAACATACCAGGCACTAACAAGGCTCTAACAGATGCAGGAATGTAATTGATAGATACGAAGCAAAAGAAGTTAGCTGGGAAATTTAACCTAAATTACTTATCACTCATGTTAATCATAATGTCACATTTAATCAATAAAACCTCTGTAAATTAATAACGATGAACCATTTAAAATTTATTAATTAATAGAGTTTTTAATTAATCTGACTATCTGAGTATTAATTTATCCCATTAACCCAAAAAAAATTATTATATTATAGATAATATTAATTTATCGTTAGAAAGGTTATCCTGTAATTACCGGCCATTAGCAACTTTCATGGAAATCCACGAAACGAAAACCACATAGAAGCATGGTATGCTGATATCGGCTGATTCTCCTTCCAAAAGAAGAAGAAGATAAAATACATGCAGTAGTTTAATACATATTTTTGTTGACTCTAGCATATAGCATTTGATGCCAATTTTCAGCTTTCCCCCCATAGAATCAATTCAACAGCTTTTCCCTCCATGGGTAAGGCAATGTGAACTTGTCATTCAAACTAAAAGTACGAGACAATATATTGCAGTATAGAGATTGAGAAGGGTTATTACATAAAAACTTCCTAGTTCTCCTTTGGTACAGGCATTAACCGTAGCAATTCCTCTGAGTGTTGATTACCGCCAGGAAACCTTTCTTCCGCCAGTAGAGATTGTAAGTCACTACCATTGGCCAGGCTATTGAACTCAACCGCTTTTGACGGTAGTGTTGGGTACCGTCGTTGGCAGAAGGTCATTAATCTCTTAACTGATTGCAGGTATTTACGCGTGGTCTCATCATTCATAATATGGGCAACACTGTTAGTGTAAATCTTCTCACGGGCTGAACGTTCGTGGATACCAACCATAGTGACACCAATAGGCCAGGGTGCATTACCAATGGCCATCCTAATATAATGATCCATTGCAGCTAGATAGTCTCGCTTCATGCAGCAATTAACCATCAACATCAATGCTTGACGGATGTCATCCGGAAGAATCTACAAACAACAAAAAATCACCATGTTTATATAGTTCCAAAGTACGATATCTAAAACAACATATCTAAGTATAAATTCTTCAACTAAAATTCTAAAAAGAAATTGATTGATTCCTAATCACAAAGAGGCATTCAGTTTCAACATACTAGGTTCTCTCACATTATCCCAAATACATTCACAAGTTTAAGCTCCATCTCAACCAACATCCTCAAAATAATAATAATAATAAAATTAAGACCCAACCAAGTGACAGGCTTGTTTCCATCACATCGTCATAAGCTTTTATCGCTTAACTGAAGCCTGCCATGAATTTAAACAACACCACTTAGAAGACATGTTTCTTTGATTCTTATAAAAAAAAAAATTTATTCAAAAGTCTACTTGTTGATGCTAAAATTTTGCAGTGTATGCATGAGACCGCCATGCAAGGTATTTTCTGCTTTGGCCCATTGGGCCACATAGTTTTGCCCTTAAAAGGGCTCTCGTGAAGCTTATTTATACCACAGACTAACCGATGTGAAAGAAAACCCCCTAACAACACTACTAATGATTAAATACTTGACGTGTGATGCGTTCAACTTGAGAGGACTTTTCTTTTCTTTTTCCTTTTTTTTTTTTCTTTTCTCTTTTGTTGATAAATCAATGAAAAACTAAAGAAAAAAAGGACAAAGTAACCCAGAAGTCGACAAACCAGGAGAAACATAAAATAAAAAAGAACCCATACAAGGATTCTGTGCCTCAACTTACAACTTCCAGTTATTTATCACAAGACTGTCCATAACGAAAAGAAAACAACTATCTCAATCAAGGAGTAGATTGAAAAGTCATCCCCAGAAGCACATAAAGAACGAGGAAATTATGCAATTCCTTGGACCACACATATGAAAGAGTTGCATCTAATACACAATACAAACAAACTAAGACTACAATGGGAAAACATGGAAGAGGCGGAAACTAGAGTTTTGAATTCTAGATCACACAGTACTCTGTATACTAAGGCACGCAGGATCTAGGGACTCACATTTTATAGGTTATTCCAGAGATTCTGAGACTACAGGGTAAAAATATTGACAAACTTGTAAACTCCCAACCAAATATAGATCATATTAACAGGCCTGGAAGTCTGGAACTAACCTTAGTTGACTGGGGGTTGAAATTGAGATAGTAGATCCTCACAGAAGTTAACTGTTAGTTTTTTACTTAAGATGGTCTCATTCTCATAGAGCCACTGAGCCAAGCTCAATTAAAAACCGAAGCCAATAACAATAAGCATGCATTAATATCTTAAACCAACATTATTAAAATGCTGTTAAGCACCACAAACTTGTGCAACAATCTGATTCCATAGTCAAGAATTTCAACATAAATAAATAATTAAGCAAGCAGATTAGCTTTCAATTGTCAATTATACCATTCCTCACCACATGGTCCACAGTTTTACCTTGGCAGCCTAGCTAACCTATGACACGACAATGAATTCTTGCACAGCCAGTTTCAACTCAAACAATGGAACAACAAGAATTAGAACAATACACAACCAGATACTCAACTAGAACATGTAAGGTAAAGTTGTTAGCAAACGTACCTTCTTCCTACAGAACTTGAACAATGGAATCAAGTACCTCGCGCATTGCTTAAAAGTAGCCACCATGGACTTGCCTTTGGCGGTTCTTTTCTCAGCTTCAGGCATCTCAGCCAACTCCTGATGCCACTCATTCAACAATCTCTTAAAAAACACCAGAATCTTATCCTCATCACATAACTCTTCGAAATTTGCTTTCATTCTCTTCAAATCCTTATCCATATCAACACCACTGGACCCACCATCGGCACTCAACTCCTCATTTCCACGGCCACCTTCTCCGTCTTCTCCCCCGCCCTCTTCCCGATCTTTCCGCTTCCTGTCGCTAACAATCCCACTCTTCTGCCGCTTCCTCAATTCCGCGATATCACGGAGAAAATCGTTGGTTTGTCCTTCGGTCATGTCGCTGTCTACCTCGAAGAGTCCAGCTTTCAAGACGAATTTCAACCGGTCAAGCCTAGCGTCATCATCTTCGCCGAACAGAGTGATCGGTTGTTTCAGTATGCGGAGCCGGCGGATAACTTCTTGCTTAGGGAGGTCAAGGTTGTCGATGTTTTGCTCGTTAGTTAGGGATTTGGATGTGGTCGCGGTGGAGGTGGTCGTAGTTGTTGCGGTCGTGGTTGTCGCGTTGGTTGAAAGCGAGTTAGATTTAGCGGCGGAGTTGGTGGAGGTCGTGGCGGTGGGGCCGGCTTGGCGCATGAGTTTGGCTTCGAGTTCGCGTTTCTCTTCTTCACGGAGCTTTTGGATTTTCTTCTGCTCGATCTCGGACCGCTTGAAGACGCGTTTTCCGCCTGTTTGTTCAGCTAGGGCTTTTCGTTTCTTGAGGAGTTCTTCTCTAAGCAGATCCATTTCTAGGGTTTGATTCTGGTGTTCACAAGGGAGGATGGTTGTAGATTTCAAGCAAAGAGAATCGACCAAGGAGTTTGATGTATTTGTACAATTGTACCTTCTCCACTTCTCGTTTAGGAATTCGGAGCAGTATATGGAGCCAAGTCGGGTAAATTTTTGATCGGATTCGGAATTTCTATATCATGAGGCCCAGATTGGTTAACCTGGCCCAACGAATAAGAGGCTCATCATAAACACCGAAAGTTTAAAACGACGTCGTTTCTGATAGGCCAGTATCAGTCTTCGAAACAAAAAGAAAAAAGAAACAAGTCAGTGTTCCTTGTCCGGTTGCTCAAGAGAGATGACGACGATTCGCAGATTTTGCTGCAATGACCTTCTTCGTTTCACTTCTGTCAATCTCGACCACCTCACTGAGACTGTAAGTTATTATTTTCTTTTTTGTAGAAAATTGTAATTACTGTACTACTAATGATCTAAAATTTGTTCATTCTTCAAATGCCTATGACTGTTGCAGTTCAATATGTCCTTCTATATGACCTACTTAGAAAGATGGCCTGATTATTTCCATGTCGCCGAAGGCCCCGGTAATCGTATCATGGGTTATAGTACGCTCTTTCTCCCCTTTTTTTTTTTTTTTTTTTTTTTTTTTTTTGATATTACTCAATAAGATTCAAATTCAACTGTTTGTGGATTATTACACAGATGTAATTTTGCCTACTCGAGATTGCATTGTTTATTTTGTGGCTGGATTATGGCATTTGTTTATGTTTTGATCATTTCGATGCAATATTAAGCTGCAATTTGAGAGAATTTATTTGAGGGGAAGTACCAGCTTTAACTTCTTAGTTCACTTGCTTTTGGTTACTTCTGGCGGATTAAAACTTTTAATGAAAATATTATGATGCAAAAATTTACATTGATAGAGAAATATCAAGTATCGGCTTGGAATCAGGAATTAAGAAATAAATTGTGTTGTAATGGCGTCTCTTCTATGGCATAGCACTCTGTCAACCTCTGCTTGAGAAGCTGTTTAGGTTTGGGCACAGATTTCGTTGCCCTATTTCAATTTTCTGATGTACAGTTTGGACTTAAATTTGTGAGAAACTGTATAGGTTTGGGCATCTGTTTGATGCCAAGTGAGTTTCTCTTGTTCCTGGAACATTATTAGTGCAAACCTGATTCTTGCTAACTATCGAACTGCTTTGTTTGTATGAGTATATGGATAGATACTGCTGGCATTCCACTTTTCACGTTAGTTTTTATGTTCACATCTAATGCATTTTAATGGTTGCAGTAATGGGAAAAGTTGAAGGGCAGGGCGAGTCTTGGCATGGTCATGTTACTGCAGTAACTGTTTCTCCAGAATACCGCAGGCAGCAACTGGCCAAGAAACTGATGAACCTGCTGGAAGATATAAGTGACAAGATGTAAGAATGTGTGGGGGAGGGGTGTGTGTGTGTTTGTTATATTTAGTAAAATGAAATCTGCCTTATTTATACACATATGTCCAATTTTTTCATTGTTTCATCTCTCAAGTCCCTTTCCTATATCCTAATGACCATGAAATATCTGTCTATTAGTTGTGGTATTTTTGTGTACTTTGGTGCAAGTTAATTTATTAAGGATACTTTTTATTTCTTCATTCTAAACAATTGAGAGGCGGTTTTTAAATGTAAGTTAGGCTGCATCCCGGTCTTATACTTTTGGGGGTTATACTATGTACAATATATTGGATAATATTTGAGCTGGGTCATTGTATTTTATCCCCTTTGTTTGGTATTGGTAGATTCTTGGTTCACCTTCCCTTTTATCTATTTTGCTCTTTCAGTAAACTGGTGGTTCTGATAATAGAAACTAATTGGAAAATTTGTACCTACAAGTTTTTGATTTGCATGGAAATGTTTTTGGACCCTTAGATTTGACATGAAACTACTAGAATGAAATACTGTTTATTATATTGTTAACCTCTTGAATGAAAAGTCCGTGGGAGGTTTTCAGTGCAAGTTTTGAATTTGGGTTGAAACTGATTCATGTGGAGTGTGCAGAGCGAGTTGATTTATGTGGAGCAATTTACCCTTCATCACTAGATATATTGAAGTAGAGATTTTGGAGAAAATAATTGTTTGGCTTTGACTTCTCTTTCAAAACATTTCTGTGATATAGCGCATGTGTGAAATTGGCGCTATTCAACTTATGCTACGAAGTACTTGATGACATTATATCTGGCAAATTAAATGTTATTTAGTTCAATTTGATTGATACCTTGACTAAATTAAAAATCCCTTCTTTTAGCATCTTCTCTTGTTCAATTCCTTTTTGGTTCATCATTGTGCTATTTATTTGTGTTTTTGGTGCCTGCTTTCTTATTGGTAGGATCTTTTTCTTGGCAGTGATAAGGCTTACTTCGTGGATCTTTTTGTAAGAGCTTCAAACACACCTGCCATAAAGATGTATGAAAAGGTAATTTTTTTTTTATCAAACTTCTTTCCATCAATTGCAAATTATAAGCATGCATTTTAAGTACGTGCCTTGCTACTGGCACTGAAATCTTATTCTGAAATGACCTTTTCTTTCACCTATCATAAAAAATTATTTGCTAACCATTTTGTTCTTAAGCCTTGTTTGAATCTATGAATCTTCTGGCAAGAATCAAGAGTTGCATGTTTTAATCTGTCAAAATCCCTTGTGTAACACGAAATTTAGTTGTCAAAATGCCTCATATGAGAATGAAATTGAAGTATCTGGAATCTTGATCCATTTTATTGTAAATAAGGGTGTGTTCGGTAACGTTTTATGTATTGATTTTCTATTTTATCGGTTTTCAACTGAGAATGAGAAATTAAATTTTAGTTTTTTATTTTAAAAAACTATGTATATTAGCATATGTTGGAAACAATAGTCTGAGAAGGTATACAATAAGAGCATGTTTTGTACAAATATTTTCAACTAATTAAACCATATAACCAATTATGATATAATACTATTTTTTTTATTTCTTAAATTTCTGTTCTATATTTCTTAATCTAACCAAAAAAAGACATCTAATTACTTGATAGAAATATTATGATATTATTTTATTTTATATTTAAATACCATATATCAAATTCTATAAATTTATCATATAATTAATACTCTAAATTAGAAATAATCTATTATGTATATAATCACAACACAGTTAACAAAATGTTTAGCAAAACAATAAGTGTTGATAGAAATTAGAACCCCATCATCAACACCATCTGCATCATCCATGGCAAATCAACTACCGCCAAATTTTATACCATTTTAATCTTATGAAAAATATTTGAACCAGAGTCCTTATCAAAATCTGAAGCAAACAAGGGCTCAAAATAAATTCAGTAGAGAGAAAAAGGTTATTGGTTTAGGAGAGAGAATTTGAAGATTACGTCAAAATCGAAAACTTGGGAAGCATCTTTTTGACATTTTCAAACTCCACATCACAAAGTGAAGAATGAGTTTTTCCTTTCCTGATTTTTATTTTTTAAAAAGATATCTCGAATGATTACCTCGTTGTTCTTTTGGGTTTGGAAAACAAAAAAAAACATGTTTTGAAAACATTACAGTGCCACTAAGATTCCATGCAGAAGAAGAAAAAACTAGACAGAACATTATAAAATCCTGGATAGATGGTTATACAAATTGCCCGGCTTAGTTAAGATCCAGATGATGTCAAAACCTTATTGTAAATTAATCTTTTCCCATGTTGGCTAATGATATCTAATTAGTTTGACCGCATGGTGAATAATCAAGGGTATCTCTCCTACAGTTGCTGCCCAAAAAACTCAATTTGTAGCGTGTAAATTGCTTCTGCATGCTTTCCAATGATTCCACCACTATGTTCCCCGTTGCTTATAAATGATATAACACCTTTATGCGCTTGTCCTCCTTTCCTTTATCAGAATGATAAGTGTTATGCTCCTTTGACTCAAATAATTCTTATCCATATTAACAAAGTTCTGTAATGCTTTTGACACCATAGGACTTGTTGCTCTGAAATGAGCACATTCTTGATAGTATAGGGTATAGGGACTGGTCCATGCACTTGGCTTTTCCTTGGTGATCAAAGCATATCGGTTTGGTTTGTGAAATAACAGATATTTTTTGGATGATTGGTTGACAATGTCAATGGTGCGATAGAGACTCAGAGAGTGCTGCCCATGTACATATTTAGTGGTCAGTTTATCTCTTCACTCGCTACTAAAACTGGCTTGAACAGGGAAATTTAAATAGAAAAACAAATAGGGAGAGTACAATGCAAACAAGGAAATCCAGTTACATACAAGGTGTGGTTAACAGGGAAAATGTAGGCAAGCACACCCAACTTTGGCTTATCTTGCTTGTCCAAAATGGCATAAGTAACCAAACCTGCTCTTAGGAACAGCAATTTTTTGAAAATCTCAGCTACTAGGTTAAGGAATGGTGCCAGCCTGCCAGGCAAGGGTGCTGCTTTGCCCACTGCTGCACTACAATCAGCTGAAGTACAGTAGGTTAACGATTCCCAGTCTCTGCTGTCTCATTGAGTTGTGGTAGTAGACATGGAAGGATTTTTGAGAATACCTGCATGAGATTACATGCTACATAAGAGTTGGTTCTGTAAGACGAGCTGCTGTACATGAGTGATGTTTCTCTTTGTGCCAATAATCGTAATAATGTTTCTTCCCCCACTTCTCTATGTATATGACAAGTTGATGATGCTTATATTGAATACCTAATTTTTCTTGTATCAGCTTGGCTATGTAATTTATAGACGGGTTCTACGCTATTATTCAGGAGAGGAAGATGGGTTAGGTGAGTTATCTTGGCCCACTATGGTGTTGTGATTTGTTTTATACTATGTGCATTGCCACTCATTGTTCATAATATTGTTTTGTTTTCAGATATGAGAAAAGCATTATCTCGAGATGTTGAAAAGAAGTCTATGATCCCCCTCAAACGGCCTGTGACACCTGATGAATTGGAGTATGATTAGCTCCACTTTCCATGTGTTCTGCCAACTGAACTCGGTTGTGACTGTATTTTGTGGAAGTCAAACTGGAAATGTAAGCTTATATTTATTTCAATGACCTGTTCCTTATATTAAGTGAGGTGTTTCTTATGGTTTTCCAAGCGAATCCTGGATTGTTAAAACTTCAAACCTTTTGACGTTTTCTTTGTTGGATTCGTGATTGATTTGTTAAACTGTACGGTTTGTGTTGGTCGCAGCCTCAAGAGTCTAAGAGTGAAGCTTACATAATTCATGCTTGCTTGATGTGGCTACAATATCATGTTTGGGTTCAAGCTGGGCTGGACATATTATTCACGATAATGTGTTGATAATGCTAATAGACAAATGTATTCGGAATGATCCAAATATTATATAAATCTAATTAATACAGAATTTATTCTTTCAAAAAAATAAAAATTTAATATATAATTGGTGACAAAGAAATGAATATATGATTCGTTTATATGGGTTGCGTTTGATGCTTGGGGTTGGATCGGGTATATATACCCGAACCGTATCATCATTCATCAAAATTTCCAGATGGTTCAAAACTGATCAGACCCGCATTAATAGTGGGTCGGTTATTGATCCAAACCGGTTCACACTCAGACCAGCAAAAGAACCGTATTTTAAAATAAAAAAATTGGACACGCCTCTTCTCTGATCTCACTTCTCTCCTCTAACCATCTCGCCGTCGTCGACAAATCACACCATCTTTGATCGTCTCTCACCGTCTCCACGCTATCGCCGTCGTCGACAACTTCCATATCTCTTCTCATGTATGTTTCGTTTGTTTTTGTGGATTTTCTTTAATTGGATTTTTCTCTCTTATTTATTCATGGCTTGTCAAAGATACCTACTTTGATTTATTCATGGGATTTATATGAAATTTTTGTGTCTTGTTATTTAGGTTTTCTGTTCACTATTGAAAGCCCAAGAAGCTATTTTCGAATCTCATACTTGTCCACAGTCACAGGTATGCCTTCCTTTTCTTTCTTCCGTTTTCTTTTTCTGTCTTGTTAATTTGCTTTTGAGTTCTCGATTGATTTCTCATTGTGGGTTTGGTAATGTCACTTTGATAGAGTAGATAAGTGTCACTGTCTTTCATCCTCTAACTGGGTTCATTTAATACAAGTGTACTAATCGAATTACTTGGATTTTAGTTTAGTTTTTTTTTTTTTTTTTTTTTTTTTTTTTTTTTTCAATTTGATAATAATATCTACCAGATTAAATTATTACAATTATTAGATAGTTATCTGTTTTTGTTTGTTTGAGCTATATATTTTATTTTGATAATAATATGTAGCAGATTAAATTTTTGGGATTGTTGTTTTGAGTCTTTTGATAGATCCCATGAATGAAAAATAAAATAAAAAAGTGGATACATGTTTATCAATATGTTACTGTCTGTGTTTTGATAGCTACCGACAATTCATTATTATTGTCTATATATGTTACTGTATATATATATATATCAATATGTTTTATTAAAGTGTGGTTTACTAGTTTTGAATGTGTTAAATGATGTGTTGTTAGGTAGCTAAACATGACTAGTTTTGAAGGATCTCAAGTAAATGCTATTCAAGGGACATTAAGTTTAAGGAAGCATGTGTTAAAATGTCTTGATGATCATCAAGAAGCTACAAATTCGACTAATACCTCGTTTGATCAAAATGTTGGTAAGTCAAAAGTAGCGAAGATGATCATAATGCATGACCTTTAAGATTTGTAGAATACACGGGGTTTCGGGAGATGATAGAATATTGCCAACTTGGTTTGAATCTATGAGTAGAAACACATTGAAAAGTGAGATTTTTAAGTTGTAAAATATGGAGAGGGATAAGACATTGAAGTTGTTGGATAGCATTGAAAGTAAATAGCAATTATTATGGAACATAAGCGAGTAAAAAAATCCAGGTCAAAAAAAACATAAATCGGGTCTTGGGCGGGGCGGGTCGGGTAAAACCGGAACATAAGCAGGTCAGGTTAGGTCCAAACCCGAACCAGCTGTTTATTTGGAGGTTCTAGGTCGGGTCTGGACCCTTATATTTTGTGTGGATATTTTATGGATATGGTTTTGGGTTGGATTTGGATCTGGATCCATATTTTCCCATCCCTATCTTGGCCTCTGGTTTTGAGGCCGACCAGTAGTAAGGCAGAGACACTAAAAACCACATGAGTTAGGCAACAATTTTTGTTGTAGAGCTTGAAAATGGTATAGGTGAGGTGTTCCCCATGTCATTTTTGCATGTTCACCCTCACAGCTTGTAGAGCAAAACAACAGGAGGGTCCTCACTTGCACTAGTCCAACCTCAAAGTAGCATACTAGTAGTGATGGAGATTAGAGGTGCATTACTAAAATTGGTTTCTGTCCAAAAACAAGTCATTGATTTTGTTTTTGTATTGATTCGGCTTTTCTTTTTATTTTTCCAAATTGAAATTCTCCATTTCTTTGTTACCTATCTGACATGGTTAATAAAAGCACTATTATGTCAATTGCTTTTGTGCTTACCCTTTTCATGATTTCATTATTTTAGCCAAACCATGCAGAGATTATGATGCCAACCATAGGGATTTCTCCTTTTCATGTATTTGAGTAAGGTTGCTTTTGAATTCCTAAATCATTCATTTGACGTGCTAATGCAACATGTTGGCCATATATTATCACTGTGCATAACTGGCAAATTTTATGATTTGGATAGTGGGGGGCATTTGAATTTCTATCCCAAATTGAATTATTTTTTGAGGTTGCCATGGAAATAATGCTGACCCCAACTGCTCCATATTAAGAGGGTTCATTTATCCTTAATCTTTTAGTAATTTGTTTGAATTCATCAAATTATTTTCTTTGAATAGAATAGAAGACTGATTAACAAGTTACTGTTGTTCTTGGTGAGAGTTGATCCCTGATCCCATCCCACTTGTAATGCGTTAGTCAATTCACGATGAGGGCATTTCTAATTTCTCTAGACACAAACACAAGTTGTAGCTTGTAGGTGACAAAAAAACTTAAAATGGAGGTAAGTTGTGGTGTCACCATTGAGATTCATCAAAAATTTAATCTTTTAGTAATTTGTTTGAATTCATCAATTTATTTTCTTTGAATAGAATAGAAGACTGATTAACAAGTTACTGTTGTTCTTGGTGAGAGTTGATCCCTGATCCCATCCCACTTGTAATGCGTTAGTCAATTCACGATGAGGGCATTTCTAATTTCTCTAGACACAAACCCAAGTTGTAGCTTGTAGGTGACAAAAAAACTTTAAATGGAGGTAAGTTGTGGTGTCACCATTGAGATTTGAAATCTGTAGATATGGATTTGGTGAATCTCCACTTCATGTTGAAGAGAATGATAGGCCTACTTTGGCACGTGTTATTATGATATGTTGTCTGCCATTTTTTTGTTCTTGGGTATACATTTAGAGTTGGAAACCCATTACACTAAAACCTTCAAAAGAGAGTACTACACATTCTTAACAGTAGACCTGGGTCATCTCTTCATCTCAACTTTTTCCTGGCCTTTTCAAAACGTGTGATTGGTTGTTGATAAAGTAATATTGGAAAACAATCACATCTTAACCAAACCACTCATTCATTGTAACGCTTATGTGTCATGAGATCATTAAAGGTGGCAAAAATTGTGAGGTGAAAAAAGGATCATATCCAAATTCACAATTAAACAAGTTTTAATGTGGTTTACTATATGTGTCCATTTACTAAGTTTGTGCAAGCCCCTATTTTCATGTGGTTTGGACTTTTTGAAAACTTTTCAAGTGCTTTTGCAATTTCTCTCCTTGGCTTCAATCTTGGTTCCTATAGCCATAACCCATTGTCTTGGTCCTCTGAATAATTAAGAGACTGTTGGGATAGAAGAATAATTGTCAAGTGGATTCTTTTTATTATGCTTAGATAGATTTTCAGGATTGATTAGTGTTGTAGCAATTAGTTAGTTTTGGAATTGTTTTGTAAGTTACACTAATATCAGAATTAGTATTGATTAGGCATTGTATTGAGCACTACTAGGCATAATTTGGGACACTAAAACCAGAACAGAAACCATAAAGCAAGTGCTGAAATCTGTCTCCTAATATGATTTATCTTGTAATTATTACCTCCCCATTCTCTATATTATTTTGCTTTGCTACTACTAGAAATTAAAATGGAGATGATCATGGAGGTGTGTATGCTAAATGAATGATGACTCTACTCTGAGTGCAAATTGATCATATCAATTAACGCTACTTTAGAAATGTGAAAGTTGATAGTCCTAGGATCACAATAGGCCATATAGTAAAAACTCTTTGCCACCGTTAGAAATGTCTGTTTGACATGGGAGTAGATGCCATCTGATGAAGAGGAGTTCTGGAGTACTAACTGCACAAGTTCTGCATGTCGGAATCGATTAATTATTGGAGGGTTGTGATTCTATCAGCATTAGCATTGCAGTTGCCATTGTCATGTACCTGCAGAAAATACATTGAAGATAAATGAACAAAAAGAGTAGCTAATGTGATAGAAGTTAATTTGAAGCAAACAGTGAGGTTATCTAGAAGATTTAGACCCCAAAATACCCTATATATGTTTCTAGTTGATGACAACATCATATTGGCCAGTAGATGTTGTGTTTTTGGCTCATCAAAACCCAAGTCAAGGCTTAATAAAGAATCCTATTTGGATTAGGAGAAAATAAAGTATGCACATAATTTCCTATTGGGATTAGGAAATTATATTTTCTCAAGAATCCCAAATCAACTAGGATTAGGAAATAAGTTAGTTTTTCTTATTCTAAGAGGATTTAGGAGTCTTATTCTAGCAAGGAATGTAACTCAAGTCCTATATCTATAAATAGGGTTGTTGGGAGCTTATTTTTAACCCAAAAAAAACAACAAACATACAAGGGGTAGAGAGGAAGAGTGATAGAAAGGTTCTAGCAAAGTTTTGGGGAATTAGCTAAGAGGTTTCAATAAGTATCTTGTAACCAAGCGTTTTTCTTCACAGTGCTAGTGATTTCTCAAGAGAGATCACACGAGGACGTAGGCAAAGTTGGCCGAACCTCGGTAAATTCTGTGTTGTGTGTGTGACATGTTTTCTTTATTGTTCATATTTTATTCCGCATATTCGCATATCATTATCCTATAAGTTTATCATCGTAGTCTATCAAGAAAACACGATCAATAGGAAAACACGATCAATAAGAGAGTTTAAAATCAACAAATTGGTATCAGAGCTTGGTCATAGCGTTTTTTGAGATGGCGGGTGATAAGATCAATGACGTGAAGCCCATCATAATCGAGAAGTTTGATGGGAAGGGTAACTTCACGTTATGGCAGAGGAAGATGAAGAACGTCTTGATTCAGCAAGATCTGTAAAATGCTATTCTCGGAGTGGAGAAGAAGTCGGCGGAAACTACAGATGCTTAGTGGAAGCGAAAGGATGTAAAGGCGAAGAGCTCTATTGAGCTACATCTTGCCGACAATGTGATGTTTAATGTCGATGAGGAGATGAATGCTAAAGAGACATGGGATAAGCTCGAGAAAGTTTACAGGAGTAAAACTTTATCCAACAAACTTTTCTTGAAAGATGAACTTCTTAATCTTCGTATGGAAGGTGGAAATCTGCAAGATCATTTGAGCAGATTTCAGAATTGTGTTGCTAATTTATTAAAGGTGGATGTGAAGTATGATGATGATGACAAGGCGCTTTTACTATTGAGATCTCTACCGCCTTCGTTCAAGCACTTCAGAACCACAATCATGTTTGGTAAGGAAAGTCTAAAGTTGGATGAGGTTGTGGACGCTATCCAATCTTATGTCAAGATGAATGAAAATACCGAAGGCTCTCAAGCACATGGTCTGTATTCCAAAGGCAAAAAGAGGGGTCGGTCGTAGAGCAGGCATGATAAACCTGGCAATAGGGGTAGATCAAAATCTAAGGGAAAAGAAAAAGAGAACAAGGGGTTGCTTTACATGTGGTGCTACTGACTACTGGAAAAAGAATTGCAAGATATGGCAAGAAAGGAAAGCGAAGGCGATGGCAAGGAATTCAAGTTCAGCCAATGTGGTTACTTCGGATGAAAGTGACGGAGAACTACTTGTGGTAACATTGAGCTCCAATGCTTTCCAACATTGGATTTTGGATACCGGTTGTTCGTTCCATGTGTCAAACCATATGTGTGCTAATAAAGAATGGTTCGACACATATGAGGAAAGGAGATGTAGAGAAGTTTTGATGGGAGATGATTCACCGTGCAAGATCTAAGGTATTGGATCAGTGAAAATCAGAATGCACGACGGAATTGTTAGGGTACTGGATAAGGTCAGACATGTTCCTAAACTAAAGAAGAATTTGATATCTTTGGGCACTTTAGACAAAGCCGGTTACAAGTATTGTTCTGAAAGAGGGATACTCAAGGTTATCAAAGGGTTATTGGTCATGATGAGAGGTGATATTCAGCCTAACACTTTATATAAGCTTCGGGGAACTATAATAGTAGGTGAAGCAGTAGTATCTGTAAAAAAGGACGAGACTGAGCTCAGTGTTTTAAAAATCGGTTTGAGGTGGCCGCCCCGGGGCAGCCTCGCCCGCCTCACGCCGAATCCGCACCGGTACGGCCGCACTGCACCATTTTGTCCAAATGCCCGCCTCTACCGCACGAGGCGGCCGGATATTCGCCGAATCTATCTAACTCGGCCGCCTCTTATGCTACTCGGTTAGGGTTTTTTTTTTTTTTTTAAAACCATCAAAACGCAGTGTTTTGAAGAAAGGGGAAAGAGCAAAACCGTTTTGAAATTCAAGCCCTAAAATCCAAAATAGATCGATTGAAGACAAATTCTCTTCTTCAACTCTTCTCCCTTCTTTTCATCGATTAGTTCTTCTCTCTCAATCGAAGACATCGGCGACGTCGATTACGATTGCTCTCGCCGGCCAAATGTTCCTTCCTCTCCGGCGACAGCTGTCCTCTTCGTCTACACAATCTATCCTTTCTTTGCTTTCATCTCTGTTTGCTCTATTTTTGTTAAATTGTTAGTAAAAAAAAAAAGCATATAGAATAAGGCCTAGAATCTTCTTCATATCAGTATATCACGACAAAAGTTGAAAAAGTTGTTGACTTTTCATTTTTTTTTTTTTTAAATGATGGAATTCACATATGGCATGTGTAAAACGGCCCATATGGCATGTGAGAAATTTCTTTGCTCTCCAACTAAGACATGGGAGACTGGGAGTGGGACCATACCGACCCCACCCACCATCCCACACATATATCTATTATGTGTTTCGAGTCTTGAATGGAGCTGTCATCTAATACCACCTCCTGCATTTAGTATTATTCATATTTGGCACTCAACTTCTCTACGTTTTTCTTACGTAATACAATAAATTTAAATCAATATTTGATATGAAAAAATTTTATGCTTTGTTTATCTTAAGTAGTACAATAAAAATAAAATTAAACTAATATGTGATATGAATATTTTTCATGCTCTGTTTTTCTTACTATAAACTTAAACCAATTTTTTTTAGTAATATTTAATTTGTTTGAGATATTTTATACTTGTATTGTTGAATATGACTTATTTCTTGAATATTTTAGAATATTCTCTACTTTATTAATTATATATATATATTAATTTTTTTCAATTTTCCGACTGAGGCACCCGCCTCGCCTCGCCTCGCGGAGGCCTTTCCGCCCTGCACCGCCTTCCCAGTTTTAAAACTTTGACTGAGCTTTGGCATTGTAGGCTAGGGCACATGAGTCAAAGAGGGATGCAAGAACTACATAAGAAAAATCAGCTGAAAGGTGTTAGTTTCTACAAATTGAAATTCTACAAGTATTGTACTCTCGGGAAGCAAACAAAGACGTCATTTAAGATTGCAGACAATGAGAAAAGAAGCAAAGAGCCGTTGTACTATATTCATACAGACGTATGGGGTCCTGCACCAACTAGGTCTAAGGGAGGATCAAGGTATTTTGTTACTTTTTTAGATGATTTTTCGAGAAAAGTATGGGTTTACTTCATGAGGGAGAAATCCGAAGTTTTCACAAAGTTTAAAGAGTGGAAAGCTGAAATAGAAAACCAAACGGGCAGAAAAATCAGATATCTGAGAAGCGACAATGGAGGTGAATATAGAGACAACAAGTTCTTATAATTCTGCAGGGAAGAAGGCATCACAAGGCATTTTACAGTGAAGAAGACTCCTCAACAAAACGGGGCAGTAAAGAGGATGAATAGAACTCTCATGGAAAGAGAGAGAAGCATGCGGTTTCATGCAGAATTGCCCGACATGTTTTGGGCAGAAACGGTTAATCACGCTTGCTACTTGATTAACCGATCACCCTCAAGGGTTCTTGATTATAAGTGTGCAGAAGAGGTATGGTCTAGAAAACCTGTTAATTACTCCAATTTAAGAGTTTTTGGTTGTAATGCATATGCTCATATTCCGAGTGATGAAAGAACCAAACTCAAGCCAAAGTCACTCGAGTGCATTTTCATTGGTTTTGAAAAAGGAGTGAAGGGCTACAAGTTATGAGATTTTGTCAACAAGAAGAAGGTTTTAAGTAGAGATGTCATGTTCGACGAGAAGACTATGCCCCTAAATAAAATCAAGACAAGTGAGGAGAAGCAAACTGATGTTGTAGAAGAAGCAACCGAATTTCCTCTAACCAAATGGGTCATGGAAGAAGATCCAGCTCAGGTGGAGCACGAGCAAGTGGATCATGACGAAGGGATTAATGAGGAAAGAGTAGAGCAACATCAACAATCACAAGTACGGGCTCAGGTGGAGCTATCAGCGTTGCAAGAACAAGACTCACTGGTTCCTCAACAATCCGAGCAACAGTTTCAAAGAAGTGTAGCACTAGATAAACCCAAGCGAGAACGCAAGAAACCGGAAAAGTATGGGTTTAATCAAGATGAAGTTAATTATGCTTTAAATGTTAGTCAAGGAGATCCAACCATGTATCAAGAAGTTATAGCAAGTGATGATTGGGAAAGTTGGATGGTTGCTATGTCAGAAGAGTTGCAATCTCTTGATAAGAACTCTGTTTGGGAGCTAGTTTTTAAACCAAAAGATCGAAAGATAGTTGGCTGTAAATGGGTGTTTAGAAAGAAAGAAGGGACATATGAAGGTGATGCCGTGAGATACAAGGCTCGGTTAGTGGGAAAAGGGTATTCACAAAAGGAAGGAGTTGATTATGACGAGATATTCTCTCCAGTGGTTAAGCATACTTCAATCAGATTGCTATTATCAATAGTAGCTCAGCAGGCTATGGAGATAGAACAGATGGACGTTAAGACCGCGTTTCTTCATGGTGATCTAGAAGAATTCATTTACATGGCTCAATCGGAAGGATATGTCGAAACAGGGAAAGAAAATCTGGTTTGTAGGTTAAAGAAGTCTCTTTACGGGCTAAAGCAATCTCCAAGGCAATGGTACAAGCGTTTCGACTCATACATGCTGAAAATCAATTTTAGATGATGCTTAAAGGATTGTTGTGTTTACTACCATGTGTTCGAAGATGGTATGATTATACTATTGCTACTTTATGTAGACGACATGTTGATTGCATGCCAAGATATGTCTAGAATTCAGAAATTAAAGATGCAACTGAATAAGGAATTTGACATGAAAGATCTAGGGGCTGCATAAAAGATCCTTGGAATGCAAATTATAAGAGATAGAGTAGCGGGAAAAATCTGGTTGTCGCAAGCAAAATACATTCAAAATATTTTGGAGCGATTCAACATGAATGAAGCAAAACCCGTGACTACTCCGTTGGCAGCTCACTATCGGTTGAGGGCTCTACAATGTCCAACTACAGAAAAAGAGTTGGAAGAGATGAGCAAAGTGCCTTGTGCAATCGTAATAGGATATCTAATGTATGTGATGGTTTACACAAGACCTGACCTAGCACACAAGCATTAAGTGTTGTTTCGAGGTATATGGCGAATCTAGGAATGGAGCATTGGTCTGCAGTTAAATGGATTTTGCATTACTTGAAAGGAACAAAGAGTCTAGGAATCTTGTTTGAAAAACAAAGGAAAGAAGCATGTGTGCTGGGTTATATAGAAGCTGACTACGCAGGGGACTTGGATAAAAGAAGATCTACTATAGGTTATGTTTTCACTAGTGTTGGTGGGTCGATTAGTTAGAGGGCTACTTTACAATCAATTACAGCATTATCCACTACTGAAGCTGAGTATATTGCACTTGCGGAAGCTGGAAAGGAAGCAGTTTGGCTTAATGGTTTATCAAGAGAGTTCGGAATTACTCAAGGTTCCATGGTGATTAGATGTGACAGCCAAAGTGCTATGTACTTAGCAAAGAATCAAGTGTTTCATGGAAGATCGAAGCATATTGAGGCTCGTTATCACCAAATTAGGGACGGGGTAGAATCGAAGGAAGTTACACTGGAGAAGGTTCAAACAGAGGAGAATGCATTAGATTACATGACTAAACCAGTAACAGCTGAGATGTTCAAGTTTTGCTTGAACTCACTCAATCTTATTACATGCTGAGGATTGGGTGGAGCACTTCCCACTTGAGGTGCATTAAGGCAAGAAGAAGTTTGCCAATGTGAAGGTTCTTGAAGCTTTCCAGAGTTGTTTTAAGAAGGTCCGAAGACATTCTGGGGTACAGCAGTCATTTCTTGGTTTTTGACTCACCAAGGTGGAGATTGTTGTGTTTTTGGCTCATCAAAACCCAAGTCAAGGCTAATAAGAAATCCTATTTGGATTAGGAGAAAATAAAGTGTGCACATAATTTTCTATTGGGATTAGGAAATTATATTTTCTCAAGAATCCCAAATCAACTAGGATTAGGAAATAAGTTAGTTTTTCTTATTCTAAGAGGATGTAGGAGTCTTATTCTAGCAAGGAATGTAACCCAAGTCCTATATCTATAAATAGGGCTGTTGGGAGCTTATTTTTAACACAAAAAAAACAGCAAACATACAAGGGGTAGAGATCAAGAGTGATAGAGAGGTTCTAGCAAGGTTTTAGGGAATTAGCTAAAGGGTTTCAATAAGTATCTTGTAACCAAGCGTTTTTCTTCATAGTGCGAGTGATTTCTCAAGAGAGATCACACGAGGACGTAGGCAAAGTTAGCCGAACCTCGGTAAATTCTTGTGTTGTGTGTGGTATGTTTTCTTTATTGTTCATATTTTATTCCGCATATTCTCATATTATTATCCTATAAGTTTATCATCATAGTCTATCAAGAAAACACGATCAATAAGGTAGTTTAAAATCAACAGTAGACTCAGTTTTAAGCTTTTCCAATTCATTAAATTTGGAAGCCTTCTAAGAATCCATTAAATGGAGTTATTCCTGTCCACTCATCTTCTAATAGCTGAATTTCCATAGACATTAGAGAAGGTCAAATTAAAGAATCATTTGATTTTTATTTTTTGGGTACTTAATAATCTAGAATAGCAGATTTTATATAGGAAGTGGCCACAGATGTCTACAGTGACATTGATAGCAGGCAATGCAAGTATGCAACAAAATGAGTCACAGATGAGTCACCTAACCAGGAAATAGGCGCCAACCTAGGAGCCTTTTATTTCATGACATATGAGTTAATGCCTTCTAAAAGCAACCATACAACTCTCTATATTCCAAGGGGGTTTGTCTTTTACGTTCGGGAGTGATTTTAGTGTTATCATCATGAGTTAGTATTTTAGTACAAATAGGAAAAAACATCTAGCTAGACTGTAATATATAGAGAGAATTACCTTTTAGATACGTTTTCATTTTATTAGACTAGGAAATCAAACCACTCAAAATGCTCCTTAACAATAACTACTTTTTCCACAAAAGAAAATACCTCTCATTTGCATAATACTCATAGCCTAAAGTGTCATGCATGTAAAGCAACTAAAATATAGAAAAATACAAGTGCATGCTTCTTGATTGGGATTAGATAATGTCACCGAAACATAAAAGAATTTTAAAGGAAGATACAGGCAAATATATAGCTAAAAAATAAGTGAATTGTTTTTTATCCTGAGGTTATATCAGATGTCAAATTGTCTCTAACACTGACCTTTAGCTTTTGGTAAAGACCAAGCTGATGACAGATTCTGTTGGTGAGGTCTGAGAGTCTACTGTATTCATCAGTACCAAACTAGAGCTCCTTTGAGACCCAATAGCCAGAGCTCAGATTTATTGCCAGTGCCAATAATTCTGTTTCTCCTTGATGTTTATCTCCTTCTGCTTGCCACTTCATCAGCCAATTTTGTTGCTGTATAAAAATAACACAAAATTTTAACTCATCAGAATCAGTTTTTTGCTAGTTTGTAAAGTTGCCAGCTTTGGTTCTCTGTTTATGAGAAATACTTTAAATCTTTTCCCGTTTATCCATAGACTCCAGTTCGTGACACAAATTTTAACCTGACTTCTTAAAATTGAACTTGGACATTTTTCTGAATATCCAAAACCAATTAAAATGAAAAGTTTCACAACTCTTGTTATATGTTTAACTCTCAATTTTTCTCTTATGAGAACATACACATCAGCACATTTTTGCCATGTGTATTATTATGATTGAAGTTATGTTGTTGATATGGCAAAAATGTGGTGATATGTATTAGTATGCTCAAAATTGTGTGCTCATGAGAGAAAAATTGGTTTAACTTTAGGTACCAAATCTTTCAACAAAAAAAAAAGAAAAAAAAGCCCTAGATATTAAAGATTATTGGATTATTTCAAAATTTGAACAGTAAATGACTAATTATGAGTTTAGTTGAATCCTTTAGTTGAAAATTATGTGTGATGAATACAAAATTATATTGACCAATTATTCTAATTTTTTAGGTTGTAATTATAAAAAAATGCAAATTTATATGTTTTTTATTATTTTTTCTCTAAATCTACTGGACTTTTTATTTATTTATTTATTTATTTTTATTTATATATATATATATTTTTTCAGACTACCAGATGCAAGCGCACCTTTGCCTTCTCATTTAAGAATTCGGAGCAATATATGGAGCCAAGTCGGGTAAATTATTGATCGGATTCAGTTTTCCATATCACGAGGACCAAGATTGGTTAACCTGGCCCAACAAATAAAATGCTTATCATAAACACAGTTTAAAAGGATGCCGTTTTAATGATGGGCCAGTATCAGTCCAATAAAAAGTGTTAAAAGTCAGTGTTGTCCGGCTGCTCGAGAGAGAGATGACGACAATTCACAGATTTTGCTGCAATGACCTTCTTCGTTTCACTTCTGTCAATCTCGACCACCTCACTGAGACTGTAAGTTGTTATTTTCTTTTCTTTGTAGAAAATTGTAATTACTGTACTAATAATGATACTAAAATTTGTTCATTCTTCAAATGTGTATGACTGTTGCAGTTTAATATGTCCTTCTATATGACCTACTTGGCAAGATGGCCTGATTATTTCCGTGTCGCTGAAGGCCCCGGTAATCGTATCATGGGTTATAGTATGCTCTCTCTCCCATTTTTTTTAAAATAAAATTTTTGACATTACTCAATGAGAGTCAACTGTTTGTGGATTATTACATTTGTAATCATGTAATTTTGTCTACTCGAGATTGCATTGTTTATTTTGTGGCCGGATTATCAATTATGGCATTTGTTTATGTTTCGATGCAATATTAAGCTGCAATTTGAGAGAATTTACTTGAGAGTAGTACCAGCTGTAACTTCATAGTTCACTTGCTTTTGCTTTCTTCTGGCGGATTAAAACTTTTAATGAAAATATTATGATGCAAAAATTTACATTGATAGAGAATTATCGGCTTGGAATCAGGAATTAAGAAAGAAATTGTGTTGTAATGGCGTTCTTCTAAGGCATAGCATTCTGTCAACCTCTGCTTGAGTGTTTAAAATTTACACTAATGGTCCAACATTCAAAGGAAGGTTAGAATAATCTACAGTCTTCCATGTTCGCAACTGGCATGGAAGACTTGGTGGATCTTCAGTCTTGCTGGAATCTGAAGTTTGTAGGATATGGAAGATAGGTGTTTGTGTAGATTTTGTCGCCCTATTTCAATTTTCTGGTGTATATGGATAGATATTGCTGGCATTCCACTTTTCATGTTAGTTTTTATGTTCACATATAATGCATTTTAATGGTTGCAGTAATGGGAAAAGTTGAAGGGCAAGGCGAGTCTTGGCATGGTCATGTTACTGCAGTAACTGTTTCTCCAGAATACCGCAGGCAGCAACTGGCCAAGAAACTGATGAACCTGCTGGAAGATATAAATGACAAGATGTAAGAAAGTGTGGGGGAGGGGTGTGTGTGTGTTTGTTATATTTAGTAAAATGAAATCTGCCTTATTTATACACATATGTCCAATTTTTTCATTGTTTCATCTCTCAAGTCCCTTTCCTATATCCTAATGACCATGAAATATCCGTCTATTAGTTGTGGTATTTTTGTGTACTTTGGTGTAAGTTAATTTATTAAGGATACTTTTTATTTCTTCATTCTAAACAATTGAGAGGCGGTTTTTAAATGTAAGTTAGGCTGCATCCCGGTCTTATACTTTTGGGGGTTATACTGTGTACAATATATTGGATAATATTTGAGCAGGGTCATTGTATTTTATCCCCTTTGTTTGGTATCAGTAGATTCTTGATTCACCTTCCCTTTTATCTATTTTGCTCTTTCAGTAAATTGGTGATTCTGATTAAAGAAACTAATTGGCAAATTTGTACCTACAAGTTTTTGATTGACATGGAAATGTTTTGGACCTTTAGATTTGACATGAAACTACTAGAATGAAATATTGTTTATTATATTGTTAACTTCTTGAATGAAAAGTCTGTGGGAGGTTTTCAGTGCAAGTTTTGAATTTGGGTTGAAACTGATTCTTGTGGAGTGTGCAGAGCGAGTTGATTTATGTGGAGCAATTTACCCTTCATCACTAGATATATTGAAGTAGAGATTTTGGAGAAAATAATTGTTTGGCTTTGACTTCTCTTTTAAAACATTTCTGTGATATAGTGCATGTGTGAAATTGGCGCTATTCAACTTATGCTGCAAAGTTTACTTGATGACATTATCTCTTGTAAATTAAATGTTGTTCAGTTCAATTTGATTCATACCTTGACTAAATTAAAAATTCCTTCTTGTAGCATCTTCTCTTGTTCAATTCCTTTTTGGTTCATCATTGTGCTATTTATTTGTGTTTTTAGTGCCTGCTTTCTTATTGGTAGGAACTTTTTCTTGGCAGTGATAAGGCTTACTTCGTGGATCTTTTTGTGAGAGCTTCAAACACACCTGCCATAAAGATGTATGAAAAGGTAAATGTTTATCAAACTTCTTTCCATCAATTGCAAATTATAAGCTTGCATTTTAAGTATGTGCCTTGCTACAGGCACTGAAATCTTATTCTAAAATGACCTTTTCTTTCACCTATCATCAAAAATTGTTTGCTAACCATTTTGTTCTTAATCCTTGCTTGAATCTATGAATCTAGAGCAATTGCATGTTTTAATCTGTCAAAATCCCTTGAGTACCACGGAATTTAGTTGTCAAAATGCCTAATATGAGATTAAAACTGAAGTAGCTGGAATCTTGATCCATTTTATTGTAAAATGAGGGTGTGTTCTGTAGCGTTTTATGTATTGATTTTCTATTTTATCAGTTTCCAACTGAGAATGGGAAATTAAATTTTAGTTTTGTTGAATAGAAAAACGTGTGTAGTAGCATATTTTGGAAACAATAGTCTGAGAAGGAAAACAATAAGAGCGTGTTGGTACAAATATTTTTAATTAATTAAACCATACAGCCAAACATTATATAATACTATTTTTTATTTCTTAACTTTCAGTTCTATATTTCTTTATCCAACAAAAAAAAAAAAATACGTCAAATTACATGATAGAAATATTATGATATTATTTTATTTTATTTATTTGATTTTTAAATACCATATATCAAATTCTATAAATTTATCATATAATTAATATACTCTAAATTAGAAATAATCTATTATGTATATAATCACATAGTTAACAAAATGTTTAGCAAAACAATAATTGTTGATAGAAATTTGAACCCCATCACCACCACCATCTGCAACAACCATGACAAATCAACTACCGCCAAATTTTATACCATTTTAATCTTATGAAAAATATTTAAACCAAAGTCCTTATCAAAATCTGAAACAATCAAGGACTCAACATAAATTCAGTAGAGAGAAAAAGGTAATTGGTTTAGGAGAAAGCTTGAAGGTTAAGTTCAAATTGAAAACTTGGGAAGCATCTTTTGATGTTTTCAAGCTCCAGTTTATAAAGTGAAGAATGAGTTTTTTGTTTCCTTATTTTTAGTTTCTCAAAAGATCTCTTGAACGCTTATCTCATTGTTTTTTTGGGTTTGGAAAACAAAAAAATGTTTTGAAAACATTACAGAACAGCCTCTAAGATTCCAAGCAGAAGAATAAAAAACTAGGCAGAACATTGTAAAATCCTAGATAGATGGTTATACATTGAATTGCCCGGTTTAGTTAAGATCCATATGATGTCAAAACCGTATTGTAAATTAATCTTTTCCGATGTTGGCTAATGATATCTCAAGGGTTTGACCGCATGGTGAATAATCAAGGGTACATCTCCTACAGTTTCTGCCCAAAAAACTCAATTTGTAGTGTGTAAATTTCTTCTGCATGCTTTCCCATGATTCCACCACTATGTTCTTTCTTATAAATGATATAATACCTTTATGCTCCTGTCCTCCTTTCCTTTTTCAGAATGATAAGTGATATGCTCCTTTGACTCTAATAATTCTTATCCATTTTAACAAACATCTGTAATGTTTTTGACGCCATAGGAATTGTTGCTCTGATATATGAGCACATTCTTGATAGTTTAAGGTATAGGGACTGGTCCATGCACTTGGCTTGTCCTTAGGTGATCAATGCATATCGGTTTGGTTTGTGAAATGACTGATTTTTTGACAATGTCAATGGTGCGACAGAGACTCATAGAGTACTGCCTATGTGCATATTTAGTGATCACTTTATCTCTTCACTCGCTACTAAAACTGGCTTGAACAGGGAAGCTAAATAGAAAAACAAATGGGGAGAGTACAATGCAAACAAGAAAATCCAATTAGATATAAGGTATCGTTAAAACTTAAAAGGGAAAATGTAGGCAAGCACACCCAACTTTGGCTTATCTTGCTTGTCCAAAATGGCATAAGTAACCAAACCTGCTCTTAGGAACAGCAATTTTTTGAAAATCTCAGCTACTAGGTTAAGGAATGGTGCCAGCCTGCCAGGCAAGGGTGCTGCTCTGCCCACTGCTGCACTACAATCAGCCGAAGTACAGTAGGTTAACGATTCTCAGTCTCTGCTGTCTCATTGAGTTGTAGTGATAGTAGACATGGAAGGATTTTCGAGAATACCTGCATGAGGTTACATGCTACATAAGAGTTGGTTCTGGAAGACAACCTGCTATAACATGGGTGATGTTTCTTTTTGTGCCAATGATCGTAATAATGTTTCTTCCCCCACTTCTCTATGTATACGACAACTTGATGATGCTGATATTGAATTCTTAATTTTTCTTCTATCAGCTTGGCTATGTAATTTATAGACGGGTTCTACGCTATTATTCAGGAGAGGAAGATGGGTTAGGTGAGTTATCATGGCCCACTATGGTGTTATGATTTGTTTTATACCATGTGCACAGCCACTGATTGTACATGATATTGGTTTGTTTTTAGATATGAGAAAAGCATTATCTCGAGATGTTGAAAAGAAGTCTATGATCCCCCTCAAACGGCCTGTGACACCTGATGAATTGGAATACGATTAACTGCACTCTCCATGTGTTCTGCTAACCGAACTTGATGGAGGAAGTATGATAGCATGTGCTTGTGACTTTAATTTGTGGATGTCGAACTGGAAATGTAAGCTTATATTTATTCCAATGACCTGTTACTTATATTAAGTACGGTGTTTCTTATGGTTTTTCAAGCTAATCCTGGATTGTTAAAACTTTTTGACGTTCTCTTTGCTGGATTCGTGTTTGATTTGTTGTTACATTGTACGGTTTGTGTTGGTTGCAGCCTAGCCACAAGAGTGAAGCTTATTGATGGGGAAATGGGTATATGGAATAGTTATCTAGATAGTATTAGTTGTCAATAATTATCTCCGAAGAGATTAGTTTAGGTTTGTTTTATCGTTATCATGAGTTTGGATGTTTATCTATTTTATGTTAGTAACTATAAAAGGCCCTTTCAGAGCCTTTTATAAATAGACTTAAATAACGAATTGAATGATTAATATGTTTTCCAATCTTATGTTTCTTCTAAGCTTCTCCCATTTCTGTTCAATCTTTGTTTCCAAATCCAAATTCTCCCGGTTCTTCTAAATTTTGTACTTTCGCCACATGTCACTTACATAATTCATTTTTGCTTGATTTGGCTACAAGAACATGTTTGGAGTCAAGTTGAACCGGACATATTATTCATGATAACATGTTAATCAAGCTAATAGACAAATTTATTGGGAAAGAACCAAATATTATATAATTATAATTAATACAAAAACAAAAAATTGAATATAATAATTGGTGGATTGGCCATTCAATCACCGGAAAGCATAACTGAGTGACACAGAGAATATAATATACGATTATGAGGTGCTTGGCCAGTTGGCCGCTGGTTTTGAGGGTGACCGGTAGTAGGGCAGAGACAAATTTTTGTTGCAGAGCTTGAAGATGGTACAAGTGAGGTGGTCCCCATATGTCATTTTTGCACGTTGGCCGCTTGTAGAGCAAAAAAAAAAAAAAAAAAAAAAAACAGGAGGGCTCTAGAGTCTAGTCCAACCCCGAAATAGCAGAACAGAACAGAACAGAGGTGCTTTACTAAAATAGGTTTCTGTCCAAAATACAAGTCATCCATTTCGCTTTTGTATTGAAATTCTCTTAAATGTCTTTTGTTACCTTTCTGACATGGATAATAAAACACGATTGCTTTTGTGTTTACCCTTTTCATGGTTTCATTATTTGAGAATATGCCAAACCATGCAGAGCTTATGATGCCAACCATAGTCCATAGGGCATAGGGGTTTGAGTAAGGTTGCTTTTGATTTTCTGAATCATTCATTTGACGTGCAAATGCAACATGGTGCCCATTATCAATGTCAAATTTTATGATTTTTGAGTGGTGGTGGTGGTGGGGGGATTTGAATTTCTATCCCAAATTGAATTATTTTTTGAGGTGGCCCTCGAAATAATGCTGACCATATTAAAGAGGGTTCATTTGTCCTTAAATCTTTTAGTAATTTGTTTGAATAGAATAGAAGACTGATTGATTAACAAGTTACTGTTGTTCTTGGTGAGAGTTGATCCCGGATCCCATCCCACTTGTAATGCGAAAGTCAATTCATGATGGAGGCATTTCTAATTTCTCTAGACATAAACCCAAGTTGTAGTTTGTAGGTGACAAAAAAACTTAAAATGGAGGTATGTTGTGGTGTCACCAATGAGATATGAAATCTGTAGATATGGATTTGGTGAATCTACACGTCATGTTGAAGAGAATGATAGCCTACTTTGGCACGTGTTATTATGATATGTTGTCTGCCATTTTTTCTGTGTTTGGGTATACATTTAGAGGAGGAGATCCATTGGCCTCTGGCTGGAGGAATTTCCTCCCTGTGTTGATTCGCTTATTTCGGCTGAGTGCTGTGTTGTCTTGTAATTGTCTGTTTCCCATCAAAAAAAAAAAAAAAAAAACAAAAAGAGGAGGAGATCCATTACACTAAAACCTTCAAAAGAGAGTTTTGCATACTCTTAAAAAGTAGACCCGACCATCTCTTCATCTCGGCTTTATTCTGGCCTTTTCAAAGTACGTGATTGGTTGTTGATAAAATAATAACGGAAAACAATCACATCGTAACCAAACCACTCATTTATTGTAAACGTTTATGTGTCGTGAGATCATTAAATGTGAGGTGATGAGAGAATCTAAATTCATAATTAAACAACTTTTAACATGGTTTACTATATATGTCCACTTACTAAGTTCGTGCAATCCCTATTTTTGCGAGGTTTTGACTTTTTGTAAAACTTTTAAAAAGTGCTTTTGGAAGTGCTCTCCTTGGCTACAATCTTGGTTCCTATATCTATATATAACCCATTTGTCTTTCAATAATGGTCAATTGGATCCCTTTTATGCTTAGATAGATTTTCAGGATTGATTAGTGTTGTAGCAATTAGCTACATACTGTTTTGAGAGCATGATTTGGGACACTAAAACCAGAACAGAAGACCATAATGCAAGTGCTGAAATCTGCTCCTACTATGATTACCTCACATTTCTCTTTATTTTGCAGTGGCACTACTACTAGAAAATTATCATGGAAATGAGTTTCCTGTGTATGCACTACAGATAGGTCATCAATTAACTCTATCAAAGAGTACTTTAGAAATGTGAAAGTTGATAGTCCCAGGATCATTATAGGCCATGTAGTAAAAACTCTTTGCCACCGTTAGAAATGTCTGCTTGACCTGGGAGTAGATGCCATCTGACGAAGAGGAGTTCTGGAGTACTAACTGCACAAGTTCTTGCATTTCCGAATCGATTAATTGGAGGGTTGTGATTCTATCAGCATTAGCATTGCAATTGCCATTGTCATGTACCTGAAGAGAAAAAAAAATATATAAAAGATAAACGAACAGAAAGAGTAAATAATGCATGCGAAAGAAATAGAAATTTGAAGCAGACAGTGTGGTTATCTAGATTATTTAGTCCCCAAAATAATATTGGAAGCCTTCTAAGAATCCACCAAATGGAATTCATGTCTACTCTCATCTTCTAATTACTGAATTTCCAGAGACATTATGAGAATGTCAAAGAATCATTTGATGATTTTTTGTACTTAATAATCTAGAATGACAGATTTTGTATATAGGAAGTGGCCACAGATATCCACAGTGACATTGATATAGCAGGCACAATGCAACCAAATGAGTCACAGATCGATGAGTCATCTAACTAGGAAATAGGTGCCAACCTAGGCGCCTTTAATTTCCTGACATCTGAGGTAATGCCATCTAAAAGCAACCATCCAAGGGGGTTTTGTCTTTTACGTTTGGTAGTGATTTTAGTGTTGTCATCATGGGTTAGTATTTTAGTACAAGTAGGCAAAAACACTTTCCGAGATAAACAAAACATCTTAGCTAGAGTTATATATACTAATATACGTTTTCAAAAGATTCTCAGGTCAACGGTTCGAATACTACCAATAGCGAAAGCTTTTAAAAAAAAAAAAAAAAAAAAAAAAAACATAGTCCCGGATTAATCGATATTGTCAAAAAAAATATATTGTTATTTTATTAGACTAGGAACATAAACCACGTACTCAAAATGCTCCATTACAAGTACTTCACAATAACTACCTTTCATTTCATTTGCATAAATAGTTAAATACTAATAGCCTATAAAGTATGCAAAGCAACTAAATTATATATAAAAATAAAAGTAAATGCTTCTTGATTGAGACTATAAAAGAATTTTAAAAGAAGATGCAAACAAATATACAGCTCTAAAAATAACAAGTGAATTTTTTTTTTTTTTTTTTTACTTTTCCTGAGATTATATCAGATATCTTATTGTCTTTTAATACTGACCTTTAACTTTTGGTAAAAACTAAGCTGATGACAGATTCTGTTAGTGAGGTCAGAGAGTCTATCGTATTCATCAATATCAGACAAGAGCTCCTCTGAGACCCAACAGTCTGTGCTTAGATTTATTGTCAGACTCAATAATTCTGCTTCTCCAGGGTGTTTATCTCCTTCTGCTTGCCACTTCTTCAGCCAATTTTCCCACTGTACAAAAAAAAAACAGCACAAAAAGTAAATTCATCGGAATGAGTTATTTGGCCAGCTTTGGGTTCTCTGTGTACAAGAAAAAACTTAAAAATATTTTCATTATTCACACTAGTTATAATTGAACTTTGACATCTTTCCAAATATCAAAATTCTTGCT
Source organism: Acer campestre (assembly GCA_954870605.1). Classification (NCBI taxonomy): domain Eukaryota; kingdom Viridiplantae; phylum Streptophyta; class Magnoliopsida; order Sapindales; family Sapindaceae; genus Acer; species Acer campestre. The sequence continues at coordinate 14,691,445 of OX940802.1, read as the reverse complement.
AGATAATTAAAGATGATATATTGAATAATAATAATAAATGACCACTATGTCCGAAAAATGTGGAATTACATACAGCGTGGTGTAAATGTTGGCTGATGTCACGATTCTTTGCCACGAGTACATCAAATGAAAGGTGGTTGAGCATCCCAAGCAAGATCCCACTCAATTCTTGATCTGATTTGTACTGCATGTCCAATGTCCTGCAACAACACAATCAACATCGTCTATATGTCATCTTACACCAACAAAAACTAATAATGGACATTAATTTTTAATCAACTTCGTAAAGAATCACTTGATTTGTTATCTCCGTATATGACAACATAATTAACCTCTAATATACGACAAAAATCTTCGATGCATGCACCGAAAGATTTAATTTTCTCCTAATATGCTCTCTAAGTTGATTTCTTTTCTTGTATGGGACAAAACCGATTTAGAGGTTTTGGCTTGGATGATATAGATAATCATGTATCTTTCCCTTTTTAATATATATATATATATATAAAAAAGATTTGAGAATCAAAACAAGCCTACCTAGAATAACTCTATTCATGACCTGGACGTCCACTTCCTATTATAAATTAACTATATGGAAAATATTATGAAATTAATAATCCAATATGTATATATGTACCTTCCGTTCACATAGATACGGTTTCTGAAATGATCCACGAAGGCAGCTCTCCTCTGCTTACTACATTCATTTCCGCTGTCGAAATACATTGCGATCGTCTCCATCAACACCACCGTTTTAGCCCAGGCGATTCGCTCTTGCCGTCTTTCCGGCTCGTATATGCTGGCTGATGCCACAAAATATGCTCGGAGAAGGGCTTTTCTGCTCGTACCATAATTGCCAAGTTTATTTTTTTCGTACCACCTGTTTAATCCAATCAATGATTACTTTTTTTTTTTTTTTTTGTCAAGATGAGTCAACTGGACCACTCACTGTTGTCACTTTTGGCATAAATTAGGATCGCTAACTACTTACTTTTGCATAGTGTTCCATTCGGTCTGATGCACTGCTTGGCAGTTGTTGTAGTCTAATTTTGCCAGCTCAAGATAGTCGTTATTGTTCACATAGGGCATCCTGAGGTAATTAAACAACACATAATATTCATTATATATATCAGGGTTTATCAAGTCTAACAAGATCGATCGCTACAAGTATAGTCTGAAAAACAACGTACTCCGACTATAGGGAATGAGTCCTCCTACATCAAGTAAAGTTATATGTACATCTTGTGCAATGAGGAAGACAAATAAAGTATAGTATTAAAAGGAATAGTATAATGTTAATGGACATATCTACATGTGGAGGAGCCAACTTTTTTTGTTCGCGATAGGACATAGGAGTGCACAATTTTGTACCTATCTATTTAGAATAATGTGGGTTCATGGGTTGTTGTCTAAGTTGACTGGTTCAGTGAATTTCACCTGTCAAAAACAAAGCATCTTCTAAATTGGAAAATTAGGATAATAAAAGTTACCTATAAAGGGTCTTGCCAATCCATACGTCATCTTGGCCGCCATATTGTTCTATATAGAGTCGTGTCTCGAGTCTTGGCAAGCTTGCGTACCATGGAACATCCAACGCGAAACCGACCTGTTAAATAATATATTGTTTTGTTTAATTTGTCACTTTTAACATAAACAAAAAGGAAATTAACAGAACATTCTCTTTGATAAATTACCATTAGCCTTTCTAAGCAGGGGCATTTAAGTCATTTTAGCATACCTCACCAGGCAAGTCTTTAGTTATAACCCATTTATCTAGAAGCTGATTAGCATCTTGTTTTTGTATTAGAAATTTGGAGGAAAAGTGCTTGGCGCTTTCAAGAATGGTCTCTCCAGGGAACTGCAGCTGAGAAGCTCTGTAAAGATTGAACATTCCTGTAACGGCCTGGTTTGACTGCCCGGAAAAGCAGAAGAACTCGCTGCCTTTCTCAAAATTCTGAAACACATCTGTCACCCACCAAGATGAACCACCATAAATGTATATTATATGCAACACACACACACCATTAATTATGGAGTTTGAAAAAATTAAAAACTGAACTTAATTAATTACCTGCAGAAACCTGATAACCATGTAATCTTAGTAGCCTGAAACCCATGGCTGTGTCGTCAATGTCATGAACCCTCGTATTTCTTGCCCAGCTAATACCTTCATCGGTCCAATATCTGAAATTTGAGTGTCCTTTTTTTTCATATATATATGGGTGTTGCTTCTTATAGTGGAGTATATAAGATCTCTGCATGCAGGAATTGTTCATTCATACCTGTAAATATAATCCATACATTCTTGGATCTCTTCTTGGAAATATCTTGAAATTCCCAGGCGTTGCAAGCGATCCACAGCCCACATATGTTCGAACATGTCAACCGGGTACACATTTGGCACTAAATTTTGATGAAGAAAAAAGAGTGAGAAATTAATTTGATTTTGCTCTCAAAATTGAAAGCTGAAGATAGAAAAGCAACTCGGTACCTCCTCCATTGAATCTTTGAACAGCATTTGTTAGATATTCCAAGCAGTTGTGATCTTTAGTTTGCATGAGAGCAAAAGCAGTGGAGGATGGAGAAAACAAAAGTGACCCATCTTGGCACTTTAAATTTAGAAGCTTTTCCCAGTCCAGGTCTGCCATTCCTTCCAAGCTATGGAGTAATGTTGTGGGCACTTTGTGCATTATCTCTTTCGGTATCCTATCCCACCCCCCACACACAATTATTACATTACACATACATGTTGTAAAGCTAACAACAGACCTATATCTATTATAATAAGATAAGGTCATGAGTACTTTTTTCTCAATTTTTATGTAAAAGTAATAAGGAACATAATTATGATAGAAACTTGGGTATGGATTGAATACCTTGTGAGCTTTATTTCTCTCTTTTTGTATATCTCTTGAAAGACAGGAGAGTTTTCAGGAACTTCAATGTCTAAACTTCTAGCAATTTCGATGAGAGAAGGAAAAGCTACTTCAAAACCAATAGGCATGTGCTCATCATTATCACTCCCAAGCTTTGATATGTTTTCCTTGAAAAACGACAATCCTACGTACAGTATATGATGACAAACATAAATGCTATGTTAGCTAGACATATCACTAATCATATACGTAATACCTTTCAATAGAAAATATTTAATTAATTAAGCTAATCCAATTTAATTAAAAATCAATAAAAAAATTGTCGTTTCATACATTAATTAAGGTAATGTATGAATACCTTTTTCATACTTGTCTTGATGAATATTCCATGATTTAAGTGCGACAACACAAGCTAAAGTGTTGATTAAGCGATCGTGCACAGAGAAAATGATTTCATCACCCCAAGAGCCATCAGAGAGTTGATTGTTGGCAATCCATTCAAGGCTAGAAGGGAACTGAGGAGCATTACTTCCGTTAATGTCTTCAACAAGAGCAACCCAAGCTGTGTCATACGCCGATATGCTTATCTCTCCATCCTCCATCGACTCCAACATCCCTTTAATGGTCGCTACACGTTCCTTTATTTCATTCGATTTCGATACCTTTTCATTTTATATATATATATATATAAAAACAGAGAAATAAAATCAAAATCACATCATCATATCAAAAATAGAAAAAAAGAAAAGTAAATCACCTTAAGAGGAAGAGCTTCCTCTTCTATGTCATCGTCCACGATCTCATGCCACTTTATCACTGGCAGACCATTTTGAAACACGTCTGCATATCCTGGACATAAAAATAAATAGAAAATATTAATTGTAGTGTATAAGTATATTTGTCTAAATACTGTTCAAGTTTATTGAATTAATTAATTATCATTTCTCCGTACGTACCTTTGATGGCTGGTCTGGATATAGCACTGCATCTAGGCTTGATATCAAAGCTAATCTGTTTGTCTTTTTCCCCGAACGGCCTGACTTCTAAAAAGTAATTAAGTTGAATATAATACCCCAAATAAATCATATACCAAATTACCAATACAAATAAAAGTAATTAAGTGATGCCTATTCTTGAAACTGGTTTTAAAAGATGATAAAAGCATTTTCAACACCATTTTCTGGGTGTTGAAACTTTTCGATTCATGCCTAAACAAGGAACCAATAAGTCGGTCTCTAGGGAAAAAAAAAAAAAAAAAAAAGAGGCTCTCTTTCTTTTTTCTTTTTGGGTGGGAAAAAAAGTTGATAAAAACAAATGAACACATAAATTATTTATTAAACAATATAAATTGCATTAATATTTGATCTGTTCATCACAGAAAAAAAAGGTTTCAAATGTGTTTTTATGCTGATATATACACGTGGACTTAAAAAGAAAGAGAATCAGAGCTGGAAGAAGAAAGAAGAATCAACTTACGGGAGAAGAAGAGAAGTTTGTGATGGTTGGAGAAAGAGAAAGAAGAAGAAGATCGAGGAGTGCCAGGAAGCAGAGGAGAGAGACCAAGGAAGGGGTTGTTGATTGAATGAGAAGACATGATGATGATGATGTTGTTGTTGTTGTTGCCGTTGTCAAAACCCAAAAAGCTTTTATACTATTTTTAAGAGAAGAGAAGAACAGAGGGAAGGCAAGAAGAAGACAGAATCTACTATCGGAGAATCCCGTTATTTTGGTGCATGGGGATCATTCATCAAATACTCTCCCTTCACTTTCACGCTCTTCTCTCTCTTTCTCTCTCACTCGTTTTTTTTTTTTTTTTTTTTACTTGTTTGCTTTTCTTTTTCCTTTTTAGGAGATGGACTGAGGTGGTGATCAGCAATTATTTATTTGGTTGGCTGCAGTTATATATACTTATACAATTTTCTATTACCAGTTCGTTTTGATATTATATTTGATATAAAATATATCAGTACGAAAAATGTAAACCATTAGATTTACATATTTTGACTCAAAGTGTATGCACTTGTCAAAACTTTTCCATAATCTGTGGTCCACATTCTTTGTCTTGATATATTTTATATCAGGACGAACTGATAATAGAAAGACTGTATACTTATATATTATCTTTCCAAATGATTAAATACATATGATATCTAAGTTTAAGGTATAGAATTTTGATGATTCATTTTAATTATTGTAAGTCTGCTCATTAGTCATTATTAAATTTTGAGTAAGGCTTAGTTTGACATTGCTGTTCTGCTGTGGGAAGAAGTAATTGTTTTTGGATTTGCTGTGAGAACAATCTACTGAATGTTTGGTAAACTGATTTTTAAAAGTGTTGTGAGAACTAAAAGTAATTTCAACGTGTTTAGTAAACCATAAGTAAAAAGTGTTTGATTGTGTAAAATTACTAAAAAGGACATAAATGAATATTGAAGATGTTTTGAAAATAAATAATTTTTTTTATTTTTGTGTGACTATAAACATGTTATAAAATAAATAAATAATTTATTTTATTTTTGTGTAACCATAACACATTATTACTTCTTCTTTTTTAACCTATTGCGATATATATTGCGTATCTATTAATAATCTATTGCCTTTTCATTACTACTTCCTGGGAAATAGTTTTCTAAAAGCTACAAAAAATAGTTTCTCAAAATTGTTGTTAGGGAAGCCAAAAGTGACCAAAAGTGACCAAAAACACTTCCCTTAAATTTTACCAAACATCTTAGGCCCAGTTCGGAATCACTTTTGGCCCTAAAAGCAGTTCAGGAAGCATTCTCAAATTGGGCCTAATATTATTTTGCCCAAATTTGGTATCCAAATATGGTGTCCAAATTTTATACCCAAATCTGGTTCCAAATTTAATACAATTAAAATGAATGGATTATAGTGATGTCACATCAATTGGGCACCAGATTTGGACACTAAATTTGAACAAAGTAGAATTATTTTAAAAATAGTCCTATAATTAATATTTATTATTATGTTTCTTTCCAAGTCCTGTATTTAAGGGTTAATATTAAAAACCTCCTCTCATCTTTGAACTATTATTGGAGATATATTTACAAATGCTTTTATTTTAGAAATCTCCCCTATGGACTAACACTGTTAACATCCTATTTGTGTTTATTGAGTTTAATCGTTAAAAAGTCTAAATGTTTATATTTAAACTTCAATTATATGAATTGACCATTATATCCTCATACTTTTACCAAATAAATTAATACAATGATACACAAGGCGGGAATGTTAACTTACAAATGAGAAGTTATTTTGTGGACAGATTTATCCTTAAAAATACTAAAATTACAAATGAACCAAAAGCATTGAAAATAAACTAGAATATGTATTTTTTTTTTTTTTTTTTTTGAGAGAGGTACAATGATACATAAAGCGGGAATGTTAACGTACAAATGAGAAGTTATTTTGTGGACAGTTTTATCCTTAAAAATACTAAAATTACAAATGAACCAAAAGCATTGAAAATAAATTAGAATATGTATTTATTTTTTTTATTTTTTTTTTAGAGAGGAACTAGATTATGTATTTATTTATGTATTTATTTGTTTTTTTTTATAAATCCAACCAAATACTCATTTTCATTGTTTTTGGTTGATTTGTAATTTTGTTATTTTTAGAGATAAAATTATCCACAAAATAATTTCTCCTTTGTAAGTTAACATTCTCGCATTTTATATCATTTTATTAATTTATTTGGTAAAAGTATGAGGGTATAATGGTTAATTCTAACAATTGAAGCTTAAATAGGGGCATTTTAGACTTTTTAATAGTCAAACTCCGTCAACACAAACGAAATGTTAACGGTGTTAGTTTATAAGAGAGGTTTCTAAAATAAAAGTATTTGTAACTATACATCCAATAATAGTTCAAAGGTGAATTGAGGTTTTTAATAGTATCCCTTAAATATTTCATGATTTGATTTTATTTAATCAAATCTTATTTCCTTATTAGATAGGTTTTAATGTTATAGGATTCTAGACTTCTAGTATTTTTAATTTCCATTGTTATCTCAATTATCTCTTTTATAGGGAAATTGATAATTTTATTGCTTTACTAGTTATTTTAGGTTTTTTTTTAGGTTTTTATTTTCCTATTTAAAGATGATGTACCCTAACAAGGATTTTAGTTTTGATGATTAATAAAAATTTGAGACAGAGTATCTCTTTTTATCCATTTTCGGTACCTTTGCGAGGTTCAACGAATTTAAAGCCTATTATTCTGGTGTCCCAACAAATTAATAGTAGGGTTCACTTTCGGTGTTCGTACATGAATCAAGGGATCCGAATCGGTTATCCTGTCTTTTATCGATTGTTGTTTTGCGTTGAATTTTCCCGCTGTATCACATATTAACTATAATTTTCTACTGAATTTATTGTACTCATGAGTCATGAACTAATATACTGAAGAACTTAACTAAACTCTATATAGAATTTGTTTTAATTGTTTGAGCCTTTGAGGCCCATGCAAACCAAACCTAGGACTAGTGGTGGCTATGGATTAGTTTGGGTTGGTTTTGTCTATATCCAAATCAAACCATTATTTAACCAGATTAATTTCTTACTTTTTTATGATCCAAACTAATACAATTATAAAATAAAACCAAACCATTATAGGAAGTTAAATTTTAGTGCTCATTAGTCTTTATGAGGCTTATGCTAATCAAACCTAGTACTGGGAGTAGAATTACAATTAAGTACATGAATGGAATAAAATATGTAATTCAGTCTATCTTATCTACAAATTATCTGTTATATGAATATATCGAAAATTAAGGTTTTTTATTTTATTTTATTTTTTTACATTTAATCTACTAGGATCTACCAAGACCAAGCATGTTTGAACCTTGGTGGATTGATGGAGAGTATAATTCTTCAGCCACCAAGGCAATGGGACTTTGACCTATTGAGTTGAGTTTTTATCTAACATATTTAGATTAATTTATTGCTGATTGATAATAAAAGTCAAATTGTTTATTGTGAATTAAAATAGATGTATCAAAAGTCTTCGTTAAGAAGCAAACAAAGAATATAAATCCAAATCCCTAGTTATGTGCAAGAGTTGCATTCAATCAGTATACATATAACGATCGACAAATGAAGGGTCCATTGAATTTGCTGCAACAGCAGAGAGTGTTATTGGCAGTTTGTCAATTTTATCCTAAGTGTATGTGATGAGTGAGAGTACTGCTTTAGACACCTGCATAACCTTTGAGTTATGGCCTGTCAAGTTCTAATAAGCTACCTGTCACATTGTATCAATAACCAGAATCAGCAATTTAGCTGCTTCCTTCCTTTGAATCTGATGATCTTCCCATTTTATGAGTCAAACAACAGTTGCAGAGGTGATTTGATTGCTTAATATTTTAGTTTTTGAACGGTAGTAGACATCAAAATCTCAGATTTTTTTTAGATATTTAGATGGTGAAAGGCCAAAATATGTGTGGTCCAACATAAAAACATTGTGGATTCTGATAATTTAATGCAATAATTGGTGGACGCTAAGATATGACCTTTCTGATTGACCCTGCTGGGCGGTTTGTGACCACTTTTCTTTTTTTCTCTATTATTTGAAAATTAATAAAGCGATCAGTGATCTTAAGTGTGTATCATCTCAATTATTAGTTGTACTAGCTTTGCTTTCAAAAAAAGCTCATGTTCTTGCCAAATTGATTGGCATGGGGTGTAGCTGTAAAGCCTTTAACTGATCTCTGCATACCAGTTTACAAGTCTCAATAAACCAAAGATCTCCTGCTCTGCATCACCTGTTATTACTTACTACTAGTCTTAGTAGCCAATAAGCTGCTAATAGTAAGTACCTGTACGTACTTTTAAGTGCTGCTGTACTATTCTCTTTAAAAAAAGGACTTGTTTACAAAATTAAAGAGATTAAACAAGTCCTACAAGTTACTTTTAAGGACCAGTCTCAAGTTGTAGAAAGAACTGAAAATTTTCATTACAAATCCACTGAACGCTGATGTGTATGTAATCGGATTCATTTCATGGACAGTACCAAATTAGACGTTTGGTACAGATTTTCTTTTAGAGTAATGTTAAACATTTTAACTTTTCAATTACAATTCAAGTGACAGCTGAGGTGTCAATTGATGAATGGATACACATTAATAATAATTAATTATCCCACGTATCCATGTATCTATTCATCAATTGACATCTCATCTATTATATGCGATGTAATTGAAAAGCATGATATAATTGTAATGTCTAGCATTGCTCTTTCTTTTATTATATAACTTCAGTCATGATTTTGTTTTTTTAGAAGCAATAGATGAGAGAGTTATATATATATATATATGTTCAAATCAATGGGTACCGATATAACTTTATCAGTGCGTTAGATGTCAACCATTAGATTTACATACTTTAACTCAATGGTCAAATGGTCATGCACTTGTCAAATTTTTTCTATAATCAATGGTCCACATGCATCGGTACTGATGTAGTTACATCAGTGCACACTGACTAGAACAGAACCGTATATATATAAATGTTCAAATCAGTGCGCACTGATATAACTTCATCAGTGCGCACTGATATATCAGTGCATTAGTTGTGGACCATTAGATTTAAATACTTTGACTCAAAGTGTATGTAATTGTTAAAACTTCTTTATAATCAGTGGTCCACATGCATTGGTATTGATGTAGTTACATCAGTACGCACTGATTAGAACGAGACCATATATATATATGTATATATATTTTCAAGTCAGTGCATCATGATATAATTTTATGAGGATATTGAATGTGAGTCACTAGTTTTACATGTTTTGACTCAAGTGTGTATGCACTTGTCAAAACTTCCCCATAATGAGTTGCTTACATTCAATTTTCTGATAAAACTTTATCAAGACGTCCTGACAGATCGAGACTGTATATATTTATATATTCAAGTCAATGCGCACTGATATAACTGATATAACTTCACCAGTGCGTTGGATATGAACTATTAGATTTACATACTTTAACTCAAAGTGTATGCACTTGTCAAAACTTCTCCATAATCGGTGGTCCACATGCAATGGTACTGATGTAGTTACATCAGTGCGCACTGACTGATATGAACAGGACAATATAGTTTTTCTATTGTCAGTTCGAACTGATATAAAATATATCAATTCCTTGCATATGGGTCATTGGATTTAAATACTTTGACTTAGCTGCATGCACTTGTCAAAGTATCTTTTAAATCCAATGACCCATATACAAGAAACTGATATATTTTATATTAGTTCAAACTGACAATAGAAAGACTCAGGGCCGTCTCCAGACATTTTGGTGCCCGAGTGATTTAATGATATTAACAAAAATCGAGACCCTATGATACTAACAAAAATCGTCTCCAGACATTCGTTTTTTTTTTTTTTTTTTTTTTTTAATTAAACTAGAACAAAATAGAGCAGGAAGCAATGTGAAGCATACCGAACATAGGAAAGACTGGCCCTTTGATTCGTTTAGCACTTTAGTTTTAGGTCAAGGTTGTTGTTTTTAATTAATTTACTATTTGGTTTTGTTTTAATTAGTGTAGTGATGTAGTCTCAGAATCACAATAACAAGTTTATTGGGCCTGAAGTTTGTTTTTTTTTTTTTGTTTTTTTTTTTTTAATTGAATTAGTTAATTGGGCCAAAAAGAAAAATATATAAATAAAAGCAGTAAAAGGTTTAGAATTGGACCCTGTTTAAATATAAATATATTAGCATATGAGGCCTCAAAGAAGAAAAAGTAAATTGGGCCGGTTGGGGGGCCCCAGCAAACTGCTAGGTTTGCTACCCCCATGCCCCGGAAAGACTATATATATATGAGTGAGTCTCTCATAAGAGATTTTTTATTTTAATTTTGGTAAGGACCACCACGAAATCACATCGATTTAAATGAATTTTTATCTGAATTTTTTTTTTTTGAATGATAAATTCATCGAGATCTATCTATGAATAAAATTTGAGAATTTTTTAAGCAATATAATTATTTTTCTTGAATTTTCATATATTTCACCCATTTTTCCGATGCCTTCATATTTTAAAAAATCGGGATAAATAGTTCTAGTATTTGTTAATTTTTCAAATTTTATTCGTAGGTAGATTTCAATGAACTTATCATCCACACAAAAAAAAAATCAGATAAAAATTTATTCAAATCGATATGATTTCGTGGTGGTTCTTACAGAAATTAAAATAAGGGATCCCTTATGAGAGACATGAGAGACACACTCATATATATATATATATATATTTGAAGTATTTACAATTATTGCAATAGAACTGCCAGAACCTACCAAGATCAGATAATACATGGGTGGCCTAGATATCTACTCTCACAAACCGAAAAAATAAATAAATAAAAATTAAAACTCTACATATATACTTCTAAAATGCACATGGTGTGACTCAAACCTCTGACCATCAGTGTGGAAAAGAGATGCTCAGCCATTAATACTAAGAGGTGAAGTACGACTACTTTAACTATAGTGCTAGCTGTTTTGTAAATGTTGGTGTTTTTTATATTATTAAAATCATATAATAAGATACTGTGTATTGTCGCTAGCCCTTTATACATGATATACGTGTATATCAGATTATGCATCGTCTATTGAATTTGATGTTGGAGGTGGTGGCATTATAGAGATCGATTATCCCAAGAAATCACATAAGAAAGTATGATATATTGCGGTCCAATGTTAAGCAAGCTAGGGACTTGTTTAAGTGATTACTTATGTTCACCCCCCTCTCCAACACTTGACATGTGTCAATGGAGGGTTATTTTTATCCAAAAACTATTATGTGTTTAGACAAAAATACTCCCTCCCTATACACATGTCATGTATTAGGGAGGGGGATAATGTTTACCCACCTTGAAGGGGGGTGAGCAAAAATGGACCCCTCGTTTAATCTCTTTAAAAAAAATTAAAAAAAATAAAAATAAAAAAAGGACTTGTTTAATCACTGAGCCCATTAGAGTGGTAGGTAAAGGGTCCTGCAAAATTTTGCTTGTCTTGTTTTCAATGTTAGTGAAATGATGGACTAGACTATACTTGCCCAACCTCTGCCTTTATAGCAAGGTTCCTTATTTACAGCTTGTGCTTGTCTTGTGTCATTGTGTGTTTGTAGGGTCATGTTTCCTGTATAGGAAAATGCTAATTAAGAAACTTTGATTCAGATAACTACTGCCACTAATAGCAGATCACATGAAGAAATGGAAGATGTTGGATTGTGTTGCTTATTATAGTCTAGAGTAGAGGTGACTGTAGTTTGGTTTGAACCGAACCGCCACTGTTTTAACTGGAACCAAACCGGCAACATTTCAAAAATCTGGGCATGAACTTACGGTTCTTAGACCGTGGTTCATGCATTAAATAATATATAAATACATATATATATTTAAAAAATTCTCTCTTTTTCCTAATTCCCTATAAATATCCCCTCCCATTTTATCTCTCCTCGCTCCAATTCTCTCTCAAATCTCCAATACTCTCTCAAATTCTCAATTACTCAATTCTCTCTCAATTATTCAATATTTTTTTTATTGCAATTAAATATTTAAATCGCAATTTCATTTTGTTTTACTGAATTGAAATTCATTTTCAACAATTTTTTCAAATAAATTTCCAACAAAAGTTTCAAATATATTTCTAACAATATTTTTGTTTTTATTTCCAACAATTTTTTTCAAATTTAATATGTTTTTTTAATTTGTCAAATAATTATTTTAAATTAAAAAAAAAAAAAAAAAGGAACCGAAACCGGTCCACCCCGGTTCCGAACTGGAACCATGGTCAAGTCTAGTCTGGAGGTAAGCCATAATGTAATTGAATCCGAAGGTGATTTAGATCAATGATTGAGTATGGGATGATCCAAGATGTTAATTGAGTTGGAGGTGATCGGGATTGAAATTGAGTTTAGAAATTATCCGGATTAATGATTGAGTTGGAGGTGATTCGGAATGAAATTGATTTTAAAAGTGATCCGAATCGGTGATTGAGCCTGGAGATCGATAATCTAGAATGAAAGTCCGTAAGTGATCCGGAAAAATGATTGAATCCAAAGAATATCCAAACGACACCTCAAATATTATAACAGATTGAGACAAAGAAGACAAATGAATTAATGTTAATAGAAATCGACCATTCAGGGAAAGGGTTCCAATAATTATGAAAACTCAAGCACAGTCACCCGTGCAACCACTACAGCATGCACAAATTGCATAGATTATGACTAGTAAACAAACAACAACAATGGCCTGAAAGAATCCGCAGAATTGTGGGTGTTTGTTTCCACCATGGAATCTCACAGTCTTCAACATCATGATGCGTTTCTTTCTGACCACCATTTTCATGGATTTTGCTAATTTTATTTTTAATGGTCCCACTCAGTGGTTTGTCACCAATCAAGTATTCTGAAACTTAAGTTAATTTCCAATGACATATACATACAAGTCATCATAATATTATATAATATGTTTAATTTCAGGTGTTAGACATTGACTATATGCAATTTTTTTAGTGAACAATGAAAGGAAGATGGCTTTTTGCAAGGTCCTATGCCTGAGGAAACTTTGAATTTGATTCCTTCTGATAAAAATTAATTAATCGATTAATCAAATTGTTAATGGGCATGTGTTTTTGTATGGTTTTGATGCAACAAGCTAGTGCTCCACTTGTTGTACATTAAATCAATTGTTTTATCTGTAAAGTTTTCAATAATGACTTGAGAGCCAATTAATTAATTCTCCACGAACCACGTCCATCATCGAGTGCAACTTTGCTCACCCACCTTAACCAGAGGTACTCCCACCCCAAATGTTGCCATATGTCCCAAACTTAATCCAAAGTCCAAAGTTAAACCAAAATTTGAGACACGTGTCAACACTTGAGATGGGGAGTAATGGTTACCTCTAGTTAAGGGGTAAGCAAAGTTGCTCTCTCCATCATCTTAGTTATTAACCTCAATTTGTGTAAAAGAATTAATTAACACATAAACACCAACTCTTTAACTCTTAATTAACTCTATCACTATCACAAGTCATTGCTGCGGTTTTTTCTGTGTAGTGTTTTGTTGGATGGTTGTGCTTTAGTTTGTTTGGGGACTAGTGCGGTTGTGTGCTATGTTGGGTTGTCGGTATGTGGTTTGTTTATAGCTCTTTGGCTTTGCCGTTCAAAAAAAAGTCATAGATGACTATTTTCAGTCTAAAATGTTCCTCGCACTGACGAACCAAATATGTTTAAAAAGGCTTCCATGTCACTAACATTTTGTTAATTAGTTCCAACCATATACTGATATAAGTCTAATTTACCATTGTTACTATTAACTAGTGTCATTTTTGTGCTTGCTACTTGCTAGAGAGGTCAATATCATAGTTCGAGTATTTATTTATCAACTTAAGTATTTTTAAGTCTAATGGTCGCCCAACATTCAATCGGTTTGATCTTTCCAAGTTAATATTATAATTTCAACACTCACTTTAAACTCAAGGTTGTGTATCTTCTCATCCATATCGGTGGTCGGGTTCAAGTCCCATTATGCGCTACTAACAGTATATGTGTGGAATTTTAATCTCATTGATTGTTGGAGTAGATATCTCCCGATTGTGGGAGTATCTGCCCATATAGTGATTGATCTCGACTCAGGCCCAAACAGAGCACTAACAATTCAGTGTCATATTTCAATAAATATTGGTTCTCTTTTAAGGTATCATTTATTTTAATTTCGGTAAGGATATTGATGAAAACACATCGATTTTAATGAATTTTGATATGAATTTTTTACGGATCATAAGTTTAATGAAATCTACCTATAAACAAAATTTGAGAATTTTTCGAGTGCTACAATTATTTTTCTTGATTTTTCCTATATTTCACTCATTTTTCTAATACCTTCATATAAATAAATTTTGAGAATTTTTCAAAAACTAAAACTATTTTTTTAAAAATAATAAAAAAAAAAACTTCCTATATTTCTCCCATTTTTCCAATGCCTTTATATTTAACAAAATCAGGATAAATAGTTCTAGTACTTGAAAAGTTTTCAAATTTTATTTATTGGTATATTTCTATGAACTTATCATCCAAAATAAATAAATAAAAAAAATCATATCAAAAATTCATACAAATCACTATGATTTCATCAAGGTGTGGACCGAAATTAAAGTAAGGGATCCCTCACTTAAAAGTTACTAGACACACACACATATTTATATACAAATTTTCTATTATCAGTTCGTCCTGATAATAAATATATCAGGACGAAGAATGTGGACCACTAGATTTACATACTTTGATTCAAAGTGTATGCACTTATCAAAACTTCTTCATAATCTACAGTTTTTTTAACTTGATTTGGGTGTGTTTGCTTGTTGCATGTAGGGGTGGGCACCAACCTGCCAACCCAACCCAACCCAACAACCCGACATAATTAATAAAAATAAATTAAATAACTTTATTTATGATTATATTTATTATGAAATCTCATATTTTAAAATATTTAAAATTTTTACTCATGCATCATTTATAATATTATAAATGACAAATATAAATACATAATTTTAAATATTTTATACGATAATATATAATACATTTATTAAAAATATGCAATTATATTGTCTTCATCTTTTATATTAATTGGCCACATCCTTAATTGTATTTTAATATACTTTTTTTCTTCTTAAGATTCGATTAATAATTTGATAGAAAAAAGTATAATAATTGTATAGAAGCTCAAACTATTATGTTGATTGAAATAAATAATAGATTATCAAACCACGAGATATTCGACGAAGTGATTATAATTGTAAAATGAATGAGAGGCTTAGATGGAGACTTTCCAAGTTGGATAAATTGTTATATTTTCATTTTATTTTTAATTATGCAACAGTATTATATGTTGTGATTTGGTTTTAATGCCTTTAAGAAATCTAAACTCTATGTAATATTATATTAGGGTGAAAAAATTATTTTAAATTTAAATTTTCATATAACAAAATTTGAATTCGAATATATTTTTTCTATTAGGCTTAAAAGCCCAACCCGATCAACCCAACCCAACCCAACCCATTGGGTTAAAATTTACGTTAAAATTTTCAACCCAATCCAACCCAACCCGAAAACGCCCACCCCTAGTTGCATGTGAGTTTTTTATTTTTTATTTTTTTAATATTTTTTTTTAAGCAATGCATATAAAAGAAGAAGAAGAGGAGAAAAAAATAAAAATAAAATAAAAAATAAAAAATAAAATTGCTAAACTCAATAGCTAGATATCACTCTCCAAATCCACGTGCTATTTTCCATGTGACATATAGAGGTATTTACTTTTTCTGTCTTAAATCATGAGCTATAATCAAAAGACATAGTATTGCTTTTATTATAAAAAAAAAAAAAAAAAAAAATCCATCCATTTATAAAATAAACCTTAATTTATCTTTCTTTTTACAAAACAACCATAATATACCAAAATCGCCATAATAGACCAAAATCCACATCAAATCCTTTCATAATATCTTCATTTCATTTATTTTAGATGAAAGGTCAAAAATAAAAATGACAATTTAACAATAATTTAAGAAAGTATTCATGGTTACTGCACTACTTAAAATAAAATAAAATAAAATAAACAAAAAATAAATAAAAACTGCAAATTTCATTTAAGTAAATGAAAATATGGCACAAATAATTAGAAAAAAGAAAATCACAACTCAACACAAAATATATACAAAAAAAGTTGTCTAAATAAACTATAGTTAAAAAGTCCAATGAAACTGTCCATAAGCTCCATAAAAAAAAATGTTCCTAAGCAATGAAAAATATAATTTTAATGAGATTAAAAGAATTGATGTGGATTTTGGTTTTTTATGGCATTTTTGTAAAACAAAAGATAAATTAAGGTTAAACTTATAAATGGATGATTGTTTTTTTTTTTTTTTTAAATAAAAGCAATACTATGACTCTTGATTATGGCTCATGATTTAAAATTTAAAAAAAAAAAATTAAAAAATTAAATATCTCTAGGTGTCATAGGGAGAACAACAAGTGGATTTAGAGAGTGATGTCCAGCGACCAAGTCTAACAATTCTTAAAAAGAAAAAAAAAATCAATAAACAGAAAGAGAATGTTGTTTTCATTTCATTTTGAGGCAATAATAAACAATTTACAGTTATTTTTTTCTTCCTATGATATTTTTATAAAAAGTAGAAATTCATAAAATTACGTACTACAATTGAGGTTTTAAATGATTTTGAATCTTGTAAGATAACTTTGCAGGGGCGAAACCAGAAGTTTTTTTCTGGGTGGGCTGTGGATAATTTCATATGGATAAAAAATTATACTATATAATAATAAAAAATCATTTTGATAGCGAATCTCGGCAGTACAAGAAAATTTTTATTAATTAAAATAAAAAAATATAACTAATCAAAAGACATAACGAATCTTACCCTCAAATATATATTCTAACCCAGAAAAAACACAAGAAAATAAAAAGAAAATATGCATGTAATGTAAATAAAATAAGATCCTACTTAAATTTTGACTTTTGAGGTTTCAAAGAGACAAAAACATATATTACCAAATCCGAATCAATTGTAAAAAAAAATTCTTTTTCAATATAAACAATCATACAATTCTCAAGAAACTCGTCATCCATCTTGTTGTGCAACGTTTTGACAAGTTTTATAGTCGAAAATAAAACTTACAGTTTTCTTATACCGACGTCTGTATACCTTCACAAATCCAAAAGCTATGGAAACTCATAAAATTGAAATTCTTGGAGACTTGGAGACTAATTTATATGATAAATTTACTACTTTTGGTGTGTTGTTAAGGGGTTAAAATTTCCCAATTTTATTTTTTAGTCAGTAAAGGGTTAACATTTATCAATTTAATCGTTCACTTGGTTAAAAAAAATACAATAGGCTTAATGAATTTGATACATGTTTTTAAATTATGGGGTTGTTATTAAGATAAATATATATATATATATATCGTAAGTTAAGTCAGAATTAAAATTGGATCGGGATATATTTTGAATTAATTGAGGTGTATTTAAAACTATTAATTTTTTTATTTTTTTTCAAAAAAGAATTGAAAATGTTGTTTTACCATCAATGGATTGATGATAGGAAAAATGAGAAATAAAAAAATAAAACTTAATAATAGAGAGAGAGAGAGAGAGAGAGAGAGAGAGAGAGAGAGAGAGAGAGAGAGAGCATAAAATATCATATTATTCATGTCATGGGATCATTTTAATAAAAAAAAACACCGTCTTATATCTGACATCAGACGACCTTCCAACAGTTTCCCACCTTCCAACAGTTCCCACACAGACTCTCACTAAACTTTGAGAGCCTGAGTTATCAGGGTTTCACAAACTCTCACTAACTTTTGAAAGTTTAAGTTATCAGATTCTCATTTTTTTTTTTTTTTTTTTTTAATGTTGGCTGTTGGATCAATTCAACTGTTGGCCCTCTCCTCCTTGCAGGAGTGTTATTGGTTGGATTTCAGCCTTCCTTATTCTCTTTTTTCGGTTTAATGTTTATATTTTCTCTAAAAAAACAGCAAAAAAAGAGTTAACACATGAATCCCTTGTATTATATTATATTATATATACATAAATATCCAAGTCAGTACGCACTGATATAACTTCATCAGTGCGTTGGATGTGGACCATTAGATTTACATACTTTAACTGAAAGTGTATGCACTTGTCAAAACTTCTCTATAATCAGTGGTTCACATGTATTGGTACTGATGTAGTTACAACAGTGCGCACTGATCAAAACGAGACCGTGTATATATATATATATATATATGAAATGACATGAATAAAAAAGAAAGGGAAAACAAATTCTCCTTAAAATTAATCTTAAGTTTGTTTATTATAAAACCATTTCAACAAAAAATCTGACAGTGTAAACTGTAAAGGTATCAATCCAACGATTCAAAATTGATCCTTAGGTGGAAGTACTCAGTAAGTTAGGTGGGTGTATTTAGAATGACTCCGGCACTTAATACAGAAATCCAAGCCACCAATAAAGTACAAAACTTTTTAAGAAAAAAATGAAAAAATTACAATAACGTACCTGACATTTTTTTTTTTTTTTTTTAATATATAATAATTGTCGGGACCTGACGAAATTAGACTCAAATAGCGCAGTTCGGACTATAGCTCCCACAAGTGGGGGAGAGAGAACCCACAATTAGTAGGACAACACCCACCCTTGGGATTAAATGCCAAGGGGGACAAATAATATAAATATATATATGTAAACATTGGGCATGAACCGTGGTGGTAAAGGCTCCCAGAAAAAGATCCAACCACATTGGCAAAAGGCCCAACTTTAACATACTTGACATTTTATTACTAGTCTTCTAGGTACTTTTCATTTGCGCATGCTGTGGTTGTCCTAATCAAAAATCAAAAATCAAAAGTCAAAACTAAAGGACAACAGAAACTCACTATCAACTTGTAGAAAGAACTTAAAATTTTCATTTACGTTATTAAATCAGATGCTTTGTTATAGGATCGGTTCTATTATGAGTAATGATACTATACCCAAATCTGTTGTTTAAATGATATGATAACACTCTAATTTATATATATATATATATATATTTTTTGATGGAACTAATTTATATATTTAAATTGTATTAGATTTAGACAACAAATTTAAACAAAATAACATTATTGTTATATTATTTTGATTTTTTTTTTCAAAACTGATCTACTATTGATATTATTATTATTATTTGAAAATGACTAGAGATATTATTAATTGTGTCTAAAAGTCACTTTTACCCAACATATGGGTATTAGAGTCCTTGGTATTCAATTTTTCGAAAATACATCAAAATGGTCCTTAGACCAAAAAGTTAACGGTCAAACTTAGTGGAATTGCTGAAAAGCCTATTTTTCCCCACATTTAAAAAACAATTAATGAAATAACTGTTGCCTAGCATTCTTTACACATATTTATAAATTTACCTTAATGAAAAAAGACTTATATGTTCTTATAAGCAATTTAGTATTACCAAACTATCCATACATCATTATTTTTTAAAATAAAAAAATCAGATAATATGACAATTACTGCCATTTAATATTTTTGATACTCTGATTTTCCCTATAATATTTTATTCAAAAATACAAAATAATGATTAAAAAAAAATATTGTTTAAAAGCATTCATGTGTACTATTTTACATTTTTTTTTTCATTTTTAAATTCTTTAAATTTCAAAAAAAAAAAAAAAAAACTTTAATTTTTTTTTTTTCATTTAGTTATTGTTCCTTTCCCCCCAATTTTTATTTTATTTTTTTCCATTTTGTAAATTTTCCATTACCCATTTTTATTATATTTTTGTTTCCATATATCATATACATTTTTTTTATGAACACATAACCATATATTCAATTACTTCCCTCCAACAACCTCTCAAATTCTAGCTCATTTAAGATAGTTCTCCAATCAATCATCAACCAGAAGTGAGAATCTCATGGGAAGAAAACAAAAAAAAAAAAAAAAACTCATAAAATATATATATATATATATATTGAAAAAAAAACATGTCTCCTAAATTAATGAGTCCATTATAATTGTTTACGAAAACATGTTTCTTGAAAAACAATAATGGGTTCAATAATCTTTTAAGAAAATAAAAAATAAAACACAAAGTCAAGCTTTTTGATAATTCAAAGTTAAGCTGAGAATAAAACACATATTATCAATTTAACATGATAAAGAAATACATGTTTTTTTCTCCATTGAAATATCAGCTAAGAGATTCTGAGGCTGGGACTTAAACATGCGTTTTTCTTTATTCAAAAGTCATATGAGTGATCCAAAACAGTTATGTCTGATAATTGAAGTGTTAATCAAGAAAAAATTATCATTCAAGTGGTGTTGGCCAAACAACTGCTGATATCTTCATGATAAGGTTACAAGCCTTTTACAAGGCTACTGGCTAGTCAATAATCACTATCCAAATGCCGTTTCAAAATTAGTTTACGAACCAAACAAGGCTCGCATCAATCTCTTGATGCGGTCAAGACAAGATGAGTCAAGATCAAGGCAACTTGAGAGAGAAGAGAGAGGAAATAATTGAGTTGAGATGGGCCGATAATTGGGTTATTTCTTTTTTAGAGGCCTTTAAAGTTTGAGTAACGATATTTGCACTTCTAGAAAACCCAACCAAAATTAACCAACCTAATAATTTATTAAGAAATAATAATAATAATAATAATAATAATAATAATACTAAATAGAGTGCCCATTCACCTGAGAAACTTTGTCGTCCCAAAGAGGGTTGCGTCGTCAGCTTGTTGGGAAGAAGAGGGCTGCATCACTCGTGTCGCGGCGAAAAAGTGGTCTAGATCTGATCTGAAGTGAAGAGGAGGTATCAGTCCCGGTTCTGGTTTGTAGCAAAGATTGATTCACAATCTGGGTCTGGTTGGTGTGAAGATAAGGGGACTGGGTTTTGTTAGCAACAAGAGAAGGGGGCTAGGTCGTAGAGAAGAAATTGGTTTGGGTAATTAGGGTTTGAATATTTGGTAATCAATTTTGTGTTATGACTAATCAATTTAAATTTACCCTTCAATTTAACTTTTTTATTTATTTTTAATGTTCGATTGTTATTATTAATTTCTATTTTTATGTATTTTTTTTATTAAAATTTTATAAAAATCTGCCATGTGT
Organism: Acer campestre; assembly: GCA_954870605.1. NCBI lineage: Eukaryota > Viridiplantae > Streptophyta > Magnoliopsida > Sapindales > Sapindaceae > Acer > Acer campestre. Next base: position 14,669,855 of record OX940802.1, on the reverse strand, counting down.
CTCCACCTATTAAAATATAATTGAAAATACCTTATTACCCATGAATCCGTTAACTTTGACTAACCATTGACTAAACGATGGACCATTTTGATGTATTTCTAAGAAGTTGAGGACCAAAGACACTATTACCCATATGTCGAGCAAAAAAGTGATGTTTCACCAAAACATAAGGACTAAGTGTAATTCCCCCTTATTATTTGAAAACGACTAGAGATATTATTAATTGTGTCTTTCAATTCATTAAATGGACAGCTTTAACTATAGGGCTAACAGTTTTGTAAAGGATGGTATTTGTTTATATAATATTAAAATAATATATAGTAGAACTTCTTTAAATTCATCACTTTTAAATTAATAACTTATCTATATTAATAAAAAATTCAGGTCCTGATTCAGCCTAATATAAAATATTAATAAACCCCTGTATTGTAATAATTAATAATTTCTTTTTGAAACACAGTGTAAAATTTCGGTCCCGATTGTTGTATAAATTAATAATTTCATAAAAGTACAAAATATATTGCATAATATTCAAAAACTAAAAATGTACTTCAAAATGCTAGTTTGTACAAGGTCACCAAATTTGATATATATTTGACTTCATCCTAAAATATATTACATAATATTCAAGAACTAAAAAAGTACTTCAAAATGCTAGTTTGTACAAGGCTACCAAATTTGATATATTTGACTTCATCCTTCATCTTTTGAATTGTCCTCAAGAAGTTATTGTGGTCACTTTTTTTGTTTTGTTGATCATATTTTGCCAACAGGGGCGTAACTCAGCTGATAGATGGACGAGCTTAGGGCTTGGGCAAATGACTCCCAGGTCAACGGCTCGAATCCTACCAATGACGAAAGCTTTCAAAAAAATACTTAGTCCCAAATTAATAGATATTGTCTTGTTATAGCCCAAATGTTTCAACTAAATTTAGCATTTCAAGAGGAAATTTCCTTAATCCTAAACAAAGAATCCTAAAAAAAAAGGAACTTTCTCTAAAGAAGAAAACCGAATAAACAATGAATCCTCAAAAATGAACCTTCCCTAAACAAGAAAACTGACTTCCACACGTTTTTATTTGTCAAGACAAAATAACATTTTATAAAGTAAAACCTTTCAAATTAATAACCTCTCTAAATTAATACTCAAGGTTGGGTATCAACAATATTAATTTAGAGAAGTTTTACTATAATAAGATACAGTGTATTGTCTGTCTGTAAGTACTAGCCCAGATATATGATAGGGCAAATTGCACTGAACCCTTTAAGGTTTAGGCAAGTTACATTTAGCTGGAAAAGTTTTATTTTTATACACTAACACCCTCAAGACTTAAATTTGACTTTAAAAATACCTAAAATGCCCCTAGTAATATTATTTTATATTTTATTTTTTTTACCTTTTTAACCAAAAACTTTATAAACTTTAATAAAATAAAAAAATTAAATAAAAGTTATGATTCATTAAATAAATAAATAGTTTTAAAAAATTAAATAAATAAATAGTTTTAAAAAATTAAATAAATAATAGTTTTTTAAAAAATCAAATAAATGAATAGTTTAAATAAATAAATGAAAAAAATTAAAAGCATTAATTTTTTTTTAAGGATATCCATTAATAGGAACAAGAAAAACTCTAAATATTCAAACTTTTACGGTAAGGATGATGGTGAGAGAAGCTTCAAGGTTTCCAACACTGAAGGAAGTAGTTGAAGAAGGCAAGAAGACTCCCGGTGTTAGGAACCTTGAAGCTTCTCTCACCACCATCCTTATCGAAAAAGTTTGGATATTTAGAGTTTTTCTTGTCTCTATTAATGGATATCCTTAAAAATAAAATAAAAAATAAAAAATAATAAAAAAATAAAAAAAATAAAAAAAATTAATGTTTTTAATTTGTTTAATTAATTTATTTTTTTAAACCCTTTATTTATTTAATTTTTTAAAACTATTTATTTATTTTTAAGAAAAAAACTATTTATTAATTTAATTTTTTTAATTATTTATTTATTTATTTAAAAAAATTATTTAATTTTTGTAAACTATTAATTTATTTAATGAATCATATCTTTTATTTATTTTTTTAATTTTATTAAAGTTCATAAATTTTTTGATTAAAAGGTAAAAAAAAAAAAGAGTATAAAATAATATAACTAAGGGCATTATAGGTATTTTCAAAGTCAAATTTAAGTTTTGAGGGTGTTAGTGTATAATAACAAAACATTTTTAGCTAAGTATAACTTGCCCAAACCTTAAGGGGTTCAGTGCAATTTGCCATATATGATATATTATGATATATGTGTACAGTGTATATGTAATCGTCTAATGAATTTGATGTTGGAGGTGAGGTGGCATTATAGAGATTATCCCGAGAAATTACAGCAGAAAGTCTGATATTTATTGCGGTCCAATGTGAAGCAAGCAAAAAACTGGTTCAATCTCTTTCAAAAAAAAAAAAAGAGGACTTGTTTAATCACCGTTCCCATTAGAGTGGTAGGTAAAAGGTCCTTCAAAAAAATTTGCTTGTCCTGTTTTTAATGTTTGTGAAAATGATGGACTAGACTATACTTCCATAGCAAGGTTCCTTATTTACAGCTTGTGCTTGTCTTGTGTGTTTGTAGGTTCATGTTTCCTGTATCAGAATATGCTAATTAATTATATAGGAAACTTTGCTTCAGATAATTACTGCCAATAATAGCAAATCATCTGAAAAAATGGAAGATGTTGGATTGTGTTGAATATTTGAGTACGTAAGTGATCCCTAATGAATTTGAGACCGGAGGTGAGCTGGATCAAAGATTGAGTCTGGAGGTGATCATCCATTATAATGAAATTGAGTACAAAGGTGCGGATCAACAATTGAGTCTGGAGGTTATCCAAGACATTGATTGAGTTGGAGGTGATCAGGATCGAAATTGAATCCAGAAGTGATCCGAATTAATGATTGAGTATTAGGTGATCCAAAATGAAATTTATTTCAAAAACGATCCAAATCAATAATTGAGTTTGGAGATCGATGATCCAGAATGAAGGTCCATAAGTGATCAAGAAAATGATTGAATTCGAAGAATATCCAAACGATGGTTGATTAGCACAAGCCAATAGGAAACCAACGAAATCTCAAATATTTTAACAAATTGAGACAAAGACAGCAAATTAATTAATGTTAATAGACATCAAAGTATCAAACCATTCAGGGAAAGGGTTCCAATAATTATGAAAAATCAAGCACAGTCATCCATCAACCGCAACAGCACAATCAAATTGCATAGATTATGACTAATAATTAATAAACAAACAAAAGCAATGGCCTGACTCCTGAGTTAGAAACCGCAGAGTTGTGAGTGTTTGTTTCCACTATGGTGGAATCTCACAGTCTTCTTAACATCGTGATGCTTTTCCTCCTAAATCCTAACCACCATTTTTCATTGATTTGCTAATTTTATTTTAATGGCCCCGCGTGCTCAGTGGTTTGTCACCAATCAAGTATTCTGAAACTTAAGGTTCCATTGACAAATACATACAAGTCATCATAATATTATATCATATGGAAAGGAAGTTGGCGTTTTGCAAGGTCCTATGCCTGAGGAAACTTTGAGTTTGATTCCTTATGATATTAATTAATTAATTGCTCCCAGGAGCGTAACTCAGCTGGTAGATGACTTTTTGCAAGGTCCTATGCCTGAGGAAACTTTCAGTTTGATTCCTTATGATATTTAATTAATTAATTAATTGCTCCCATGAGCGTAGCTCAACCGGTAAATGGACGAACTTGTGTTAATTTAGTTGGTTAATTATGTACAAATTGTGACACCATTTTTGGACAACTGATTTGAATCCAAAGAATTAACACATAAACACCAACTCTTTAACTTTATCACAATCACAAATCATAGATGATTATTTTTCAGTCCAAAATGTTCCCAGCACGGACCAACCAAATATGTTTAAAATGGCTTCCTTGTCACTAACATTTTGTTAGCTCCAACCATATATTCGTTAATTTGTATGATTTCATTTTTGGGCTAGAGTGGTTAATATCATTGTTCGAGTATGTATTTATCAGCTTAAGTACTTTTACCTGTAACGGTCACCTAACATCCGGTTGCTCTAATCTTTCCAAGTTAATATTATAATTTCAATATTTTCACTGTTAATTAATTCAAGTGATACTGATGTGCATTTTCTCATCCACGTGAATGGTGGGGTTCAAGTCCAATGATGCATTTCTATCAATATGTGTGTAGAGTTTTTTCACCGTATTGGAGTAGATATCTTCCGGTTGTAAGAGTACATAGTCGGGCCAAAAATATAGTCATTGATTTTGACAGATCCCAACGGACCACTAACTATCTATCTAGTGTCAAAATTCATTATATGTATAAATATATCGGAGGGGATGGATACAGAGCTGGTCCTGAGTTTTTTGTGGCCGGGGGCGAAAAATAAAAAATGAGCCTCTTTGTTTAATTTTGTATGAATATATATAATATGTTTTTTCGTAATATATAATTTATGCGGTACCAATATCGAAAATTTTATGTTTTGTTACTTTGACAACAGACTTAAACCGTTTTAAATCGGGTTTTATACTGCCAAAACACAAAATTTATAACAAAATGAGGTTGATTCGATGGTAAGATACCACTCACCACAAGGTTACGGATTCGAGCCCACATCCCCCCATCGCCCCCCCCCCCCCCCCCCCCCCCCCCCCATGTTTTGTTACTTTGACAACAGACTTAAACCGTTTTAAATCGGGTTTTATACTGCCAAAACACAAAATTTATAACGAAATGAGGTTGATTCGATGGTAAGATACCACTCACCACAAGGTTACGAAAATTTTATGTTTTGTTACTTTGACAACAGACTTAAACCGTTTTAAATCGGGTTTTATACTGCCAAAACACAAAATTTATAACGAAATGAGGTTGATTCGATGGTAAGATACCACTCACCACAAGGTTACGGATTCGAGCCCACATCCCCCCATCCCCCCCCCCCCCAGAAAAAAAAAAACCCCCAATTATGTAATTGTGAAAACCTAAAATAAAATTTAAAAAAAAAATACAAAATTCATAATACTCATCAAACCATTATATTCCAAATGGTTGACCTAGGTTTTCTCTTTGCAGTCATCCTTTTAAAGTCCATTTTGCAACTTCAATTAGATTCAAGAATCTTCACATTAGTGCTTTATGAAACTGTTTTTTTTATGTTTGGGTTTTGTTATTTATAAATATTTGGACTTTTTTAAGTTCAATGAACTCTTAATATTTATACTGAATTTGATCACGTGTATATGTTTGAATTTTTTTTGAAGTTACAAATTTATTGTTTTCAATCGACTCTTAATATTAAGAGTAATTTGTTCATTAAAAGACAAAAACCTATAATTGAATCAAATATGGATTTGTACTCTAGACCATTGCTCAATATCATAATATATGATAATGATGAGATGTTTATTTTCATTGCATAAGAGGGACATGGATCAATAGTCGGGAAAAAAAAAAAAAAAACATGGATCCACATGCTTATGGTTTGATTGTAATTTTGATGATGTATTTTGAGATGCTTATTTTTATTGTATAAGAGGGATAAAATAAATAAATAAATAAATAAAGATACAACTGTTTGGTTTGATTGTCTAAAAAAAAAAAATGAAATGGGCATTAGAGAAGTACTTGAGGACCCTTTTGTTTTGTTTTTATTTCTATAATTATTGGACTTTGTTTAAAACAAATACTTGTATTTTTTTTTAACCGAAGCAAAATGTATTTATTTGGCCATTTTGATTTTAACCCATATATATATATATATATATAACTCATTAGAAATAAGGAATTTTAAAGTAAATATAGGCCCTTAAAGGGATGGGCCTGGGCGCCCCTGAAAAACCAGGCCCAGTGCAGTCCCTGCCTCTGATCAATTTCTGCCTCGACCCATGCTCAATATACACAAACTCATACAGCCAATTCTGCTTAATCTATTTCGTTGACCATTCAACTATTTCCTACGTGGAAGCATTTGAACTTTTAGTTTGGTTCTGGCTAATTTTGCAAACCATATATATAAGGGAAAGTGTTCCAATAGTCATGAATAATCAAACACAGTCACCCATCAACCACTACAACACAAATTGCGTAGCTTACCACTGATAAAAACAAATAAAAGGAATGGCTAGGCCTAGGGAGTTGTGAGTGTTAAGTGTTTCTAATTACCACAATGGAATCTCAGTCTTCTTAACATCATTATGCTTTTCTTCCTAACCACCATTTTTCATGGATTTTGCTAAATTTTTTTAATGGTTCCCCACTCAGTGGTTTATAACCATTCACCAATCAACTATTCCGAAACTTAAGTCTCAATTGACTATGCATTTTTTTAAATATTACATGTACAAGTCATCATAATATTACATAATATGTTTAATTATATTTCAGGTGTTAGACATTGACTATGAAATGAAGATGGCTTTTTACAAGGTCCGATGCCTGAGGAAAGTTTGTGTTTGATTCCACCTTAAATCAAATAATTAATTAATCAATCAATTGTTAATGTGTGTTTTTTGTATGGTTTCGATGCAACAAGTGTTCCACTTGATGTGCATTAAATCAATTATTTGATTCGTAAAGTTTTCAATAGTGAATTGAGAGCCAATTAATTCTTCAAGAACCATGTCCATTAGTCATCTAACCTCAATTTGTGTAAAGAATTAACACATAAACACCAACTCTTTTAACTCTATCACTATCATAAGTCATAGATACTTATTTTTCGGTCCAAAATGTTCCTCGCACTAACCAACCAAACATCAAACTTGTTTAAAAAGGCTTCCATGTCATGTCACTAACATTTTGTTAGTTTTAACTTCGAGCCATATATTCATATTGTCTAATTTTACCATTTGTCAAAATATAACAAGTATAAACATTTTAAACTCTAGAATTTATGATCAATTGAAAATAAAGATAAAATAATGGTAATAAATGGTAAAGTTTATAAATAAATGTAACTACAATTTAGGACCAACTATCCACTCAATAAAAACTAGGGATTCACCACTCACATAACAAACCACATCCATTAATTGCTAATAGTGGTTAATACAAGTCTAAATTAAAATAAATAAATTATATTATAATCTAATTAAAAACTAAATATGTAAATTAATAAAAATACAACCGTAACATTCGGAGAACATTAACAAAATAACAGGGTACTGATACCAATTGATACAATCACAAAAATTCTAAAAAATAGAATTTAGGATAAACTGAAAAGAAAGATGGTTAATTTGAGAGAACACTCTCCAGTGACTTTCAAAAGAAAATCAATTACTCAATGAGCAAAAGGATATTCTGATCATCAATCACGTAACTTATTTGTTTAACAAACTCAACGCTTGTATTGATCAATCATCTAGTTGGTTACTCAGTTTACAGTTGAAACTACTGCAAAGTCTATTCAACCTTTTCAAGTTGATAGAGAACACATCGGGTGGGGGTACTTCTCAATAGAACAACTCACAATATACTTCTTAGCAAAACAACATGCAATATTCAAAAATTACAGCTTCTGCAGGTGAAGATGTAGAAGATGCTACAGACAATTCAATAGGGGACACACCAAAAATCTCTACAAAAATCTTATCTTGCAAATAGCAAAATAAGATGGTTGAAAAACCATACAGCTGGACCAAAAAATAGTTTTCTCTTAGGTCCAAAGGTAGATGTGGTCCTAAAAACAAATTCTCAAGACTACAGTTTAGTCGGAATGAATTCAAGATTGAATTAAAGGAGCATATGCAAGAGAAGTTCAATTTATCATTATATTTAATTATAAATTGGAAACAGAGGAGACGGTGAATCCATTCAAAAATCCTTCATCCTTGAAGGCAATTGGGCAAGGATGCTTTTAAGGGGGAAAGAATGATGCAATCGTGTTTTTATGTCTAAAATTATTTGTATATTTAGTTGTTAAGAATTTTATAATTTATTTAATTTAATTTGGATAGTCATTAAGGTCATCTCCAATATAGAGTGAGAGTTATAGTTATATTTGGATCTCAAATAGTGCTGAGAGTGATGCTTATATGTACTTTTGCTCCAGTGGTGCTGAGAGTAATATTTTTGTAACAAATATAATTATGCCTAATTTATAATAAGTGGTCAATAAATTGTAATTTATAAACTTTAATGTTGATAAAATTAATATCATTGTAAATTTCTTAATGAGATCTTTAAAATGGTACTAATGTTTAATATTTTTAAATATTTTTAAATTATTACCAAATTTTATAATATTGAAAATTTTAATTTTTAAATAAGGAAACATTATAAAATTTAAATTTCATAGATTAGAATACACTTAACATAAACACATACATAAAGAAAAATTACATGCATAATCGAAAGTACAAACATAAATGTAAATCACAAATTTGAACTACAAATTTTATAATTTATTTTGAATTTTTTTGTTGATTTTCTAGTATTTTTGTGATAAAAAATTAGATTATTTCAAATTTTAATGTCTGAAAAATTGTAGACCGTTCATCTCTAGCGGTCAACAAATTTGATATGTCCATCTCAACAAATCCAACTGGATCCCACACATTCATCCCTCTTAATTATGGTATGGGTCCACAAAAAAAATATCACTATTTTATTCATCCAACACATGTGCCCCACCACCTTACACATGGGTCCCACCATATAACTCTCACTCTCATCTTTACTAAATATAACTCACTCAAATAACTCTCAACATATTTTAACTCTCACTTTAACTCTCTATTGGGGATAATTTTAAGACTTAAAATGAGCATACAGCTCTCTATTGGAGATGGTTTAACACCATCTAATCCATAACTTTAGGTTGATTACTCGAGTACTGCAATTGAGTAGTGCAATAAAACTGTCGTAGTTTTAACTTTTCCTATTTATTTGTCGGTTGTACGTTTAATAAAATCATTTGAATACATGTGTAGAGCTAGGAAGTTGGAAGACAATCGCTTGGCTTCATCATCATCTATCATTTGTAATTCTTCTCTTAGAAATTGATCTGTAATCCGAATATCACCAATACAAAGTAGTAAATTTTCCTCTCTTTCATTTGCCTCTTATTATTTATGAGTTCTTCAATTTTATTACACCAAGATATAAATTAATGAATATAGAACAAAGAAGGGGATGGATATCTCATTTATATATATTGATAGTCAGTGCCGATCCTAACCTTTCAAAGACTCGGGGCGAAAAACTGAAAAATGAGCCCCTAGCCTATTGTTTTTTTTTCAATATATATATAAAGTGGGTCTCTTATGAAAGATCCCTTATTTTAACATAAAACAAGGACCGTCATAAAATTCATAGATTTTAATGAATTTTAATCTGAATTTTTTTGTAAATGATAATTTCAATGAAATTCACTTGTAAACAAAATATGAAAACTTTTCAAGAACTGCAACTATTTTTTTTTTCCTATTTTTCGCCCCATTTTCCGATGTGCAAAGTAGATTGTCACGAGAAAAAAGAAGCCATGACTTGAAGTGTATTTTCTCTATGGTTGAAGTGTTTAGGCACCTCACTCAATCAATTTATAGGAGGAGGATTTCATGTGGCTTGCACTGTCGTTTGTGAATTGTGAGGATTTTAAAAATTAAAATTTTAAGTTTTGTCGATTCTCTGCTTACAATATCTTCTATATATATAGTGTAGCATAAATAGATAATTACTACTTCAAGGAAAATGAAAGGCTGTCAAGATGGTAGGCCTCTCATCTTCACAGTGCGTTAAATGAAGTGTATCGTGTTGTGTCGTGCCAAATTTGTACGGAATCGTGCTTTATCGGACTATTTCGCCGGCTCGATTTAATTTACATTTATAATTAATATTAGATATGTCTATTAATTTAATATTTTTAAACACATTTAAACATAAATAGAAGATATTTTCGTGGTTATCTTCATGACTTCATGAGGTTCTTTAGTCCAAAACAGTGCCGATCCTGACCTTTCAGAGGCCCGGGGCGAAAAACTGAAAAATGGGCCCCTAGTCTATAGCTTTTTTCAGTATATATATATATATATATATACACACACACATTGTATATATATAAAGTAAGTGTCTTATGAGAGATCCCTTATTTTAACATAAAACAAGGACCGTCATAAAATTCATAGATTTTAATAAATTTTGATTTGAATTTTTTTGTGAACGATAATTTCAATGAAATTTACTTGTAAACAAAATTTGAAAACTTTTCAAGAACTGCAACTTTTTTTTTCCTATTTTTTGTCTTATTTTCCAATGCTTGATTTTAAATAAAATTGGGAAAAATAAACTTATATGTTTTCAAAACACAACAAAGTGTTTGTTGTTGTATTATACTAAATCAACCATAAATTCTTGTTGGTATAGATTTGGTTTCTTCTTTTGAATGAGGAATTTGTTTTTTAGCTTCTCTTACAAGTTACAGCTTACAAGTAAATGAGAAACTAAAGCACTAAAATGATAGAATCCCATTTGAAATTTTTTTTGTAGATGTTGATAAAACCTTTTAAATTGGCAGCAAAACATAACAATCAAGCAATTAAAAAGAAAAAAGAAAAAAGATAACAATACATTAACTTAGAAGAAAGAAATTAATAAACCAAAATTGTACACAAATAACAAATAATAAATTTAAAAAACACATAAATTCAAGTAATGCAGTTTTGGGATTTTGAGTTCAAATTATTAGTTATCAAACAACCAAATTATCTGAATCAAAATTATCAAACAACTAAACAAGTAAAACGGCAGAACAAAGGTGTAAAATAATAATTGAGCCATATTTTTTTGTTTGCATGGATATGTAAATGGGCTAAACTGGATCCAAAACAATGATATAGAAAGACTAAGCTGAAAGCTGGATGGCTTGATCAATGAAAATGGAGAATGACACGGTGAAAACTAATTCTGCATTAAGAAAAATGTTTGGATCTTCTATTGTCTAAAGAAAAAATTGGGCCCCTTTTTGTTTCGTTTTTGAAATGTTTGAGCTTTTTAAATGTGGGCCATTTTTTATTTGAACCCCTTTATATAAAAACTCAAAACTAGGATTTAGAGGCCCTTTTAATCATGGGCCTTGGGCGGACGCCCCTAGCGCCCTACCCCAGGGCTAGCTCTGTTGATAGTAGTTCTCTCATGAAAAATCATTTGTTTTAACATAAAGTAAGGATCTCCATGAAATTCATCGATTTGAATGAATTTTGATTTGAATTTTTTGTATGGATGATAAATTCAATAAAATATACTCGTTAAATATGAAGCATCAGAAAAATGACGAAAAATATTAAAAATGAAATAAAATAGTAATAGTGCTTGAAATTTTTTTGAATTTTGTTTACAATTAGATTTTATTGAACTTATCATCCGTAAAAAAATTTAAATCAAAATTCATTTAAATCGATGGATTTCATAGAGGTCCTTACTTTATGTTAAAATAAGAGATTAAGATAAAATAAGTAATTTTATTGAAATCTTTACCGAAATTAAAATAAGAGATCCCTTATGAGAAAACAATCGTATATATAAATTTGAAGTAGGAAATGACAAATAAGAAAACAAAGAAGTTGAATAATTTGGGCATAAAATTAATCTTGTTCTTGTTTGATGCTAATAGGAATAAATAAATTTAAAACACACGATCCTTCGATCTTCGGTTTGAATGCTTATGAGGAGGGCTGCCAACATTTACACAACACTGCTGTTTTCAGTTACAAATTTAGCCCACTATCAAAGTCCAAACTCCAAACAGCCCAAACCTGAAGATTATTTTCAAACTAAACATACAATTCACCAACTAATTACTTTGGAGAATTGCAAAAACCTGCGAGGTTTGAGTTATAGTAAAAACCATTGTAATTATGTCAAAAACGCATTTTAATTTCAAAATGTAATTAAATAAAAAAATCCTCAATTATGTGCCAAAAACAACTTATATGACGATATTATTAAATTCCAAACTAGAATGTTGTCAAAATTTAGAAATATCTGACATGCATAGTTAAAATACACATTCAAAAATAAATAAATCCAACGATTCGAAATTGATCATTAACTGGATGTACTTAGCGAATCAGTGGGTGCATTTAGTATTTAGAATGACTTCGTCTTGTTAGAGCATCTCTAAAAGACTCTTCAAATAAGATATTTGTTAAAGTCAAATGAGCCACATTGGTATATTTTACTCCAATAGACTTTTCAAATGAGATTCTTCAAATAAGATTTTGCTTCTCTCTCTTCAATATTGTAGAGCAACTTCTCACTCTTCAGTTATTATTATATTATTTTTTATATCACATCATTATTAATATTTGATATCTATATTATTTTATCTTTTTAATTAAATTCAATTAATATATAATAAGTTTTAATTTATAAATTTTACATCATAAAAATTATACCAGTAGAAAGGTCTTATCTAGATCTTTAAAATGAGACTAATATTAAATATTTAATAATAACATATTATTATTTCTAACTTGAAAAAAATGGAGGGTAAGTAGATTTGTTGAAGGGAGGAATTTGAGTGCTTTTATTAAAATAATATAAATCTATTTCTAATTGAAGAGTCTTTTGAGAGTTCATTTTTGCTCACCCCCCTCCCCATTTCTTGCCAAGTGTCCAAAACTTAATTCAGGGTTAACAATAATATAATAACAAGGGCAAATAGGTAAATTAGTAAATAAAAATTAAATATAAAATTATTTTACAAATATTACAATAAACTATTCAGACTTAACAATAATTAAAAAAAAAAAAAATCTAAAACAAAATCCCATGTGCGTTTAATTAATAAAAAATTAAAACAATATTTAAACAAAAAATCTTCACGATCTCTCTCTCAGCAGTTATAATATCTGAGTTTCTCATCACCCCTCTGTTTATTTCTCTCCCGCTTCTCTCTCTCTCTGTCTGTCTCTTCTTTCTTTCTATCTTCTTCGATCTCCTTCGATTCGAGCTGATTTGGTGGTTTCGGCGAGGATTCGAGGTGGGTCGGTGGCTAGGGTTCGGAGGCGGCAAGGGTGACTAGCTTCCGGTTCGGCGGTGGGGTTTGCATGGTTTGATTTCGTGGTGGTTGATTTTCGGTGATGAGAGGCTGCTGGGTTTGATTTTCTGTGATGGGAAGTTGATAGGTTTGAATTTCTTAAGACAGAGGTTGGGTTTAGTTTTGGAGTGATGGTGGTTGGATGTGAGGCAACGGTGGGTGTGGTTTTGGTAGATAGGTTTGGCTGTTGATAGGGTGTTTGGGTTTGGTGATTGAGATGGATCTTTATGGGTTTTGGTTTAGAAGATGATGGTTTCTAGTGTTTATCTTCTTTTTTTTTTTTTTTTTCAATTGATTTTCAATATCTAGTTTGGATTATGTTTTTTTTTTTTTTTTTAATTCAACATTTAAGAAAATTAAAAACAGACTCAAGGGTAAAATTGGTAAAACAAATCCTACAATACATATTAATTAATTTATTAACCTTGGTTAACTTTTGAGTTAAGTTTTGGACACTTGGCAGGAAATGGGGAGGGGGGTGAGCAAAAATGAACTCGTCTTTTAGAGGGGCTTCTCTTTTTTCACTCTTCAAATTGCCACATGGGTAAGTAAATATACATTTGGAGAGTGAAAATAAAAGAGTCTTTTGAAGATATTCTTATACAGAAATTCAAATCCACCAACAAAGTACAAAATATGTATGTTTTTTTTTGTCTTTGTTTTAAAAGCAACACACACACATACATATACATAGACCATTAGATTTACATACTTTAACTTAAAGTGTATGTACTTATCAAAATTTCTCCTAATATATGATCCACATTCTTCGTCCTAATATATTTTATATCAGGACGAATTAATAGTAGAAAGACTGTATATATATATACATATCATATCATAGTAAGAGAGGAAAAAAAAATTCAATAAACAACAAAGAGAATGTTGTTCAAGCCATAGTATTATAGGGTGTGTTTTGTATGAGGACATGACGGGAAGGGGCGGGATGAGATGGGACGAGACGAAACATAACAAGTTGTTCTGTATTGTGTTTGAAATGTCTAGGACAGAATTGTTAACTGTACTGTTTGGTATGGCTGGAACAGGATAGGACAATATGTTCAAATGACTATAGTGCCTCTATTAATTTTATAGACTTTCAAAAGATTAAAGAAAAAAAAAAATTGTTTTGAAGGGGATCTGGAACATTCCAGGTCTCCAACGAAAAAAATTAGGGTTCACAAATTATTTAAAAAAAAATTGAAGGAAAAAGAAAACATTGTTGGTACCGTTTTCTTCATCTTCTCTCCATTGTCTATTTGTCCTTTTTATTTTTATTTTTTTAAACAGCTGATACAACAGCAGAAAACAAAATAAAAGAGAGAAACAAGACAAGATTACTCTAGTAACTCTGCTTCGAAAACAACACCAGTACACTCAGCTTCAACAACTTCTTCAATCATCAATTAAAACAAAAATTAAAGATTTTTTTTTTTTTTAGAACACCCCATTATTTTCTTCTTCAATCATCGACTCATCATCAAAAATCAAGAACATTTTTTCCATTCTCATTCATCATCAACAACAAAATTTCAGTTTAAAAAAAAAAAAAAACAAAATTTCTCAATTGGAGATCTCCCACCAAAACCAACAAAAAAAATCACAAACAAAAAATCATATCTCCATTATTGGAGATCTCCACCCACCACACCCCATCATCATCGCCGCCGCCTCCCTCCACGTGGCACGCCGCTGACACCACCATGTGAGATAGAGAACCGAACGAAAATTAGAAGAAATCTGGAGAAAATTGGAAGAAAACCAAACAAAACCCAATATGTGAGATAGAGAACAAAAAGAAAACTAGAAGAAATCTAGAAGAAAATTGGAAGAAAACTGGAAAAAAATAAAATAAAATAAAACTAAACTAAACACAAAACATCCATGGTGTTCTTGGTTGGAAGAAACTAGAGAGAGAGGAATTTGAGAGGGATTCAAGAGAGAGAGAGAGAGGAATTGGACAGATTTGTAATTTTTGGAAATGATAAGGGTAAAATCGTCTTTTTTAGACTTGGCCCGTGCCATGGGACAAGTTGGCCAAGGGTCTTGGGTATGACAGATTTTTATGATTTTTGTCCCACCTTGTCCCGTCCTATCCAACACTTGTCCAATACTAAAGCCGCGCCAAACGTGGGACAAGAACAAACTGTCTCACATTGTCCTGTCTCGTCCCGCATACCAAACACACCCATAGTAAACAATTTACATTTACTTTTTTCCTTCTTAGGAATTTTTTATGAAAGGTTAAAATTCATAAATTTACTAAAACAATTGAAATTTAAAATGATTTTAAATCTGATAAGATAACTAGATATCTTATTTCTACAAAAAAAATAAAAATAAATAAATAAATAAATAAAAAATTGAGATCTTGAGACTTGAGTTATCATACTTTCACAGACTCTCACTAGACTTTGAGATCTTGAGTTATCAGATTCTCACATTATGACTTTTAATTTAGGACTAATTGCATAAACGTCACCTAAGTTTAGGCATAATTGCATGCATATGGAACTTTTACCCATAATTGCATAAACATCCCCTACTGTTAGTTGACTTCCGTTAACTCTAACCGTTGACCACAATTTTAACCCACAATGACTAAAGTGTCCCTCGTTACCTATTTTACTATTTAAATTAATAATTAAAAACGAAACAGAAAAGACAAAAAAAAAAAAAAAAAAAAAAAAAAAAAACAAATCAATCATTTTTTTTCTCTTTCATTTTCTCAACCCCCAAACACAATCCAAGAATAAACTTAACAAAACACATAAAAAAAAAATAAAAAAATAAATAAAAAAACTCAATCCCACAAATCAAAACCAAAACTCAAATCTTCAAACAACAATCAAAAATCAAATCCACAAATAAAAACTCAAATCCATTAATTCTACAACCAGTTAACCACATCCATTTAAAAAAAAAAAATTAAAACTTCAATGGTGGATTTTTAACTCTCTAGGTTAAAGTTCTAATTGTTATTTATTTTTTTAATGGATGTGGTTAATTGATTGTAGTATTGATGGATTTATATATTTATTTATGGATTTTATTTTTGCTTGTTGTTTGAGGATTTGAGTTTTGGTTTTGTTTTGTGGGATTGAGTTTGGGTTTTTGTTTGTTAAGTTTATTTTTTGGATTGTGTTTGGGGGTTGAAAAAATGAAAGAGAAAAAAAAATTGGTTGATTTTGTGTTTGTTTTTTTTCTTTGTCTTTTCTGTTTTGTTTTTTAGCTATTAATTTAAATAATAAAATAGGTAACTAAGAGCACTTTAGTCATTGTGGGTTAAAATTGTAGTCAATGGTTAGAGTTAACGGAAATCAACTAACGGCAGAAGACGTTTGTACAATTATGGGTAAAAGTTCCATATGCATGTAATTAGGCCTAAACTCAGGGAACGTTTGTGCAATTACTCCTTTAAATTTATATATATCAGTTGGAGGGATTGGATATCTCATTAAAATTTTGTCTAATTTATGGAGAAGTTAATCTTCTGCTCATAGGTTTCCTTCTAATTGTTGGGGATTTATTTATTTATTTATAAAAAATTTCTTTTAACTTGGTTTGGATATATATATTTCAAGTGTTAGTTTATTATGAATTTATGATGAGATTTTGAAAATCATCAGAAAAAATCTTTCATTGTAAAGGCATCAATCCAACGATTCAAAATTAATCCTTTACTGTATGTACTGTATTTAGCGAATTAGGTGGGTGCATTTAGTATAGCTCCCACGTGCAATTCACGTGTCACTCTCAAACGATAAAAGTAAAAATCAAAATAAAAAACCAAAGTATACGACGCACACTAACGTCTAACGAATAACGATGGTTTCACTACGCTTCCCATTCTTGTTTTCTCAGCCCTCAAATCACTCCCACCCCACCACCCACGGACCATTCCGTCCTGTTGCCATTGCTGTCGCCGTCGCAACCGCCACCGTGGCTGGCGTTTCCACATACCAAAACCGGAAACACCCATTTGTCGAAAACGCACTCAACTTTCTCTTCTCAAATCATTCCTCCACACACCTCTGGGGTTCACTCTCTCTAGCTGACAATTCTTCAGATACGGTTGTTGAATCCAAAACCGGCGTGTCGTTTCCTTCCGTTCTCGGCGATTCTCGGAAACTGCTTGGAATTGGGTTGCGCAGAAAAAGCATCTTGGGATTGAAGAACATTGATGTCTATGCATTTGGTAACCAGTTCTTGATTCCTTTTGTTTTCCGTTCAATATTAAGCTTAGGGACTAATCATAAATGCGCATTGTGGTTTTAATGATTGTTGTTTGATTTGTAATTTTAATTTTGTTGTTGTGAAATCAGATTATATGCATATTTAGAAATGGGACTTTTTATAATGTATTTGATGTATATAGTGATTTCAATTGTGGTTTTGCACATTATCTGCAATTGATTTGTGCAGCAGCACTGCATTTAACTTGTTGTGATTCTTCGTCACGATGAAATTGTCCTTTTACAGGTGTTTTTGGTGATAATGGTGATTTAAAGAAATTGCAGCACTGCATTTAAATTGTTGTGATTCTTCGTCACGATGAAATTGTCTTTTTACAGGTGTTTATGCTGATAATGGTGATGTAAAAAAATTGCTGAGTGAGAAATATGGAAAGCTATCCCTTTCTGAACTTAAGGAAAACAAAGAGTTCAGTGAAGATCTCATGGAAGCCGATATATGCATGACTGTTAGGCTTCAAATTATTTACAGTAAATTAAGCATTCGCTCTGTCCGTAGTGCTTTCGAAGAGTCTGTTGGAACCAGACTCCGAAAGTTTGGGGGTTCAGATAATAAAGAGTTGCTTCAAAGGTGAATAACATTCTTTCAACCATTGATCTTTTAGGTTATGGCTTGTAGATGTTCATGTATTAGATAGATTTAACAATTTGATCATCTGAAAACCTAGACGTCAGCCCTTTTTTGTCTCTCTATATTTAACCATCTCTGTTATAACTATTGTTCTCTCTGGACATATAATTTTTCCTTTAATGACCGGCATGCTGTTTCCATGCCGTTGTCTGAAACAACCATATTTTGTAAATGGCCTTTAGCCTGTTGTTGTTCTGACTTTTCGCTCTTGCAGTCATGTGCTAAAATCGCTTGTCTGTTCATTTGTTCCTTGTTTCTTTTTCTTTTCTTTTTTTACATCCATTGTTTTTGTTCTTTAGATTAATCTAATGGCCAATTCAATTGCAGATTCACGTCTCAGTTTAAAGATGAATACAAAATTCCTAGGGGATCCGTGATAGATCTGTCAAAGGAACGGGGTCATGTGCTTCGGACAACAAGTTAAGTATCCGTATCTTTCGTAATTGAACCATAAAAAACTAAGTTAGCAAACTGTTTATTTATTAGCTGTATCTTTTCTTTGCTTTAATGGGTACTATGGTTTTCTTCGGACAATAATAATTGGCACAATCTATAGCATTTTGCAAAAGAACATTTCAGTTGTCTATAGACTAAACTAGCATGAAACTGTTATCATCATTAACGTAATTGTGTAACTTTGGCATACCTTGATTCTGCAGTTGATGGAAAGGAGGTAGGAAGTATCGAGAGTAAACTCCTATGTCGATCACTCTTGGATCTATATATCGGTGAGGATCCGTTTGACAAGAAAGCCAAAGAAGATATTGAGCTCAATCTGGCATCTCTCGTTCAAAAGTAGAAAAGTGGTTTGCTTGCACAATGTCAAAGGATGTTGGATCATTGGATGTATTAGTCCAAATCTTCTGTGTGTTCCTTCTAAGTCATTCCTTTTCCTGTTTCTTAAAACTTTCCTTTGTCCAAAGTTTAATCCCAAACTTTGAAATAGATACAAGCATTTACTAATTACTATTAATGAATGAATGCAAGTTACATGATAATACAGTTTAGGGGAATGGTCTGATGAGGACAGCATCATCATTCTGTTAGGCGAGCTTTGACTTTGACTTAGGCACCCACTTTCACCGGTGAGATATTTGATAGCTTTAACTACTTTAAAGACCCATGGGTACAAACAATAAGATAAAAGAACCCACCATAAGAATAGATACCAGGAGACCAATTTCTGAATTTGTGTGGGGGTTGGTTTCATCGGTTTTCAGTTCATAAATCATATCATATTATCACAAATGACTTTATATTTTATGTTTTTGACATTATTCCAGCTCTACCACCATCTTTTTAAGACAAAAACCCAAATGCAAACATATCGGTGAAAGATTGATTACTAATAAAATAATGAATTAGGGCATTGCTTTCTATTTATGCAAAAAGAAATAAATTATATACATATCTGCATCACATTAGACCAATCAAATTAGTTTTTGACCCCTTGGACGCCCACTTTGCCTTCCCCTACAAAATATGGTATATTCCCACTTCATGTCAACTTCAGAATTTAAGGCCTACCCCTGACTGCTTTTACTTTGGGAGAACCAATCCCTCTTTGACACAACACGATCCATCTTCACTGAATCTTACACCAACTGCATTTCACTTTCACTCTTCTTTTACGCCTCCTTTTTTTTTTTTATCTGATTTGGAGAATCATATTTTCAAGAAACCTACCCACGTGACTCCTATTGACATTTAAGCCCCGTAAAATCAGGAAGCAATTGGGACAAAATTTTGTGGCTGAATTGGAATTGTGTTGTGTCTAGATTTTAGTACTTTAGTTCTGAGAGCTGACTGGCACGTGTGCTCAAGATTGATGGTACATTCCTTCCACAAACTGGGGAGGATTTCTGACCAGTGCTAGCTGAAGAATTCTCAGGCTGCAATGTAGGAATCGATGAGCCAGCTTTGCTTCCTGTGGAACACGTTATTATCAAATTGCCACCACTTGGAGATGGACACTGATTGCTGGTGGGTATTTGCTGACCTTGTGGTGCTAAGCCTGACTTTGAATTTCTTTCAAAAGATATCTGGGTTTGGCCTTGTGGAGATCTTACTTGTTGCTGGGGAACATTTTTGTTATTCGAAACGTTTGATGATGCCACGGATGTAGGAGGAACTTGACTAGTCGGGGTTCTAGTTAAGTTCTTCCATTGGGGGGGTGATTGACTAGAACTGTTGCCTTGGACAATAGTTTGTGGGAAAATAGAGCCATTGTTTGAATGCTTAGCAGCGATTGACGATGAAGACTGGCTGTTAGATGTTTGTGGTTTACTTCGAGATTGCTGCAACATTTGCTGCTTCTGATGCTGATGCAGTTGATTTTGATGGAAATTTTGAGAATTAGAAGCATCCTGGGCAGTTTGGGTAATGGAGCGAGAAGGCCAGTTTCCAGTGAATGGGGTTGAAACAAAGTTAAGAGTTCTAGCCGGATTATCAAACACAAGTGTCTGCCCATTTGTTGTGGCCGACTTTCCCAAACCTGTTTTCTTACTATCATCATGATTTGATGAACCTCCCCCGGTCTTCATCTCGGACATCTGGTGATTTTTCTGCTGTGCAGCCTGAGCTGCAGGTGCAACCTGGTATCCTTGGCTTTGAAAGATCGCAGGATTTTGTGGCATTGATGAGAAACTGAGGTTTGAACCTGTATTATTGCTTCCACTAAAGGAGGCAAACGACATGGCAAATGCCTGAGGAGGGATGAGCTCAACTCCACCCTTCAAATTTTTCTGCTGTGATTGCTGCTGCTTCTCACCATGATTTCCACCATTATTGCTACCAGAAACTGCTGAAGATGGCATCGATGCGTAGTTCAGTGATTGAAGAGGAACTGAAAAGTTTTGGCCATATGCGCTTGTTTGGTTGTGAGAAATTCGGCTCTCAGCAAGTGAAGGTGTATTCTCTCCACTCATCTCAGCTTCAAGCTTGCGATTTTTATTCGATGGTGTCACATGCTGCTTTTGTGACTGCTGTGGTTGTTGCATACTGGTTGAGCTCAAAATATTACTACCACTAACTGGCATCCCTCGTGGCCGCTGAGACTGTGGTTGCTTGTAAGATGATGATGAGGCACTTGACGTGTTTGTATTCTGGTGAGCTTGTATCAGAGGTTGAGAGTTAGGCTGTTGTTGCTGCTGAAGTTGAGAAGGATGGAAAAATTGAGAGGAATAGAATGACCCATTAAAGTAAGGCAATGCTTGAGAATGGGATCCTCTTATTGTGGGTGGGGCTCCAATGGGAGTCGGAACAGGGAATGGATAGCCATTGTTCTGTAAAATTGTCATGTTTGGGTAACTATAGCTCACAGCTGCAGCTACTGGGGGCAGTGATGTAGAGCTTGCTGGAAATGCAGCTGTTGAATTACTGGAGAATGTACTTTTATTCGAGGTAGCAGATTTCAAAGGCCCAGATTGATTTGCTGCTCCTGTCACGGTTGCTTGTTGGCTTACAGGGAAGATGAAAGCAGGGGCATGCTACGCAGCAAAATAAAAAGAATCAGTAGCTTTCCAAAAGTAAACAAATTGACACAAATTCATAAAATAAAAAATAAAAATAAAAATAAAAATAAATAAATAAATAACGCAAGAAGATGACCTTCAGAATTCAGAACCAAGTCAGCATTCTATCTTAGAGCAAAGAACATACCAAAAAGTTACCAGTTGAGGCTGGCTGTGGAGTTTGTTGAAGCACAAACTGCTTCCTTTGCGCTGGGTCCAGGACATTAACACCCTCGGAGCTTTTGACTTTCTGAGTAACAACTGGTAAGCTTGCCATGGCCTGCCCTTTGTCCTGCACAGAGTTTAAGTTTACAACTGGAAAACTTCCTTGCAACGGGTTTCCGTGGTTTAAGTTTTCTGTGGAGGGAATGACATTAATACTGCTGGGTTTTCCCCCTCGTAAAGGATCATAACCAGCTCCGACTGGCGAGAAGTGGTTCATCTTTGCCGGTTGTTGATTCAAGGATATGCTGCGAGCAATGTAATGGTGGGTTGTGCACCTCTTTGGCCGAGGTTGGGAGAGCACAAACTGTGGAGGCTGAATCCAACAGCAAATTCAAAACCAACTCAGTTGATAGAGATGAATTATAAAAAATAAAAATAAAAAGGAAGGAAGGAAGGGAGTGAGGGGGGGGGGGGGGGGGGGGGAGGAGAGTTTTAACTGATAAATGATATATACCTGTTGAGCTGCGGCTGATCTGGCACTCCCATCCATTGGCACAATTGCTTGAAACTGAGGCATGTATCTGCCAATAAGATAAATGACTTCGTCAAGGAGCAATATTACCACATGGGCGATTTATCAGAGGGCAAAAAAAATAGAGTAGAAACATACCCCATTTGAGGAACACCATTTGCCCAGCCAGCTACAGCGATTTGCAAAGGCACTGAGCCAGAATGAGCTGAGGAAGAACATGCACAAAATAGCATCAATAAGATCTACATTGAATCATAATTTAAGTCAAAGCTCAAGTGAACAAACAATTTGAAATGATCAAATTACCACTTTTTTCCACTTTAGGCATGGTTGATTTTGATGGTTGTTGTGGCTGTTTCTGACTCAGATTTTGTAATTTATTAATGATATTATCTCTTCCATTATCTTTATTTGGTTTTTCCAAGTCAAACTTTATTTTGCGGCTTTCTCCAATTGGCTCTATCTTCTTCTCTTCAAGTTCCTCTATCTCTGCCTTCTTCACATTCTCATCTTTAACATCAGATTTCTACAGACAAAAAAAATCAAATAAATGCAGTTTAGAATAAAAAATGAACAAGTAAATAAAGAGAGACTATAATAAAAGGAGTCTAGAGTTGAGAAGATGAATCTACTAACCATGTTAACGTGATAAAGGTTAGGATCTGATGCGAAATCATTGAAGCCATCCCTATCAGGAGACGATGCCATAGGAGGAAGAGCCTGCTGGAAAGGCACGATTCTTCTGAGTAATTTTTTGACAGCAAAATAGCAACGGAAATCTAATCCGGAATCCGGAATGCGACAAGAAGATACCTCACCATCAGATCAATCTTGAACTTTTCCTCTTTTCTGCTTTCCCTCTCCGATGCTGTCCAGCTACTGAGAATTTATCCGGGATTTTAGCAAAAGAAAAATATCTCAAAAAAAAAGTAAAGATTATATGATGCTCACGCTTTTGTCACTGTCAAATCCTGTAAATCAACACCAATTTTAGCGCAGAGAGCTGATTCTTTCACATCTGAAACCGGGTTTCTCTCAGTCACTGGACCATCCGTGTAACCAGATCCTTCAATTGACGGTTTCGAATCACCTTGCTTTGTCGCCTCTTCCTGTGACTCCACTGACTCCTTAGCAGCATCCAGTACCTGAGAAGCCTCACAGGATATCGCACTCTTTTGTGATTCTGGTGCAGATGAGTTTTCCATTTTTCCTGGTAGCTCACATTCAAACTTATCTGGAGAAGCGATTGAACTATTCTCACCCGGATTTGAAGAATTATCAGCCTCAACTTTATTCTTCTTTGGGGCTGCAAAAGTCAAAAAAATTAATTTAAAAATAAAATAAAAATGAAAAGATAAAAATCAGGAAAAGCATGAAAACTACACAAAATAATATCAATCTGAAATGAGTGATAATAAAGTAACAACCATTACCGTGCAAGAGATCTGAGGCAGGGCTGTTGTTCTGGGCCAAAACTGAAACAGATGGCTTAGATTCCTGACTGATAGAGTTAACGTCTTTTGATTCAAGCTTTTGCCGATTGTTATCGTCTTCATTCTTGGAGTTTTGCGATTGCTTCCTTAGTCCAAACAGAACCTCAGCAATCTCAATCTCGATATCATCTTGTTGAACTGAACTAGAAGATTTGGGCGCCTTTGGAAGCCGAGTCTTAGGTCCATTCGGTTTCTGCAGCATCAAAAACTCAAATCGTCTCAGTACCTTCAAAGTTTGAAGGAAAAAAAAAATACAAAGCAAAGACTAACCATCTTTTTCCTGACAGAAACATTTGAAGACGAAGGTGAATTAGCCTCAGCGCTCCGACTCGCCGTCGAAGTGGAAGCTCTATGGTCTTCCCAGAATCCGCCATTTCCGGACACCCAATTCTCGTGTGACCTTTTCACAGATGCTGCAAAAAATCAACAAAACAATACATTGGAACATGTCTCCCCCCATAAAAGGAAAAAAAAAAATCCAAAATCCAAAATCGATTTACCTGAGCG
Organism: Acer campestre; assembly: GCA_954870605.1. NCBI lineage: Eukaryota > Viridiplantae > Streptophyta > Magnoliopsida > Sapindales > Sapindaceae > Acer > Acer campestre. The sequence continues at coordinate 14,645,664 of OX940802.1, read as the reverse complement.
AGCCTTTCTTGGGACTAAGACTCCAATCATCTCATCGGTGGCCTTGAGAGCCGGCGCTTGCTTAACGGGTCTGGTTGGAGGTAAATTTTTTCTGTGGTTGGACAAGGACGAAGAGAATGGTGTGGTATTGTGAGAATTGATGTGAGTTAATCTTCTTTCCTCGATTTCATATTCTTCTTCATCAGCTACACTTCCTTCTGTACTTTCTCCTCCTTCTCTGTTATTCTCTTGCGTCAAACTGTCTCCTCTCCTACGCTTGTTTTGAATCTTTTTATGATGTTTCGAAAACTCCCGATCTCGGTATCTGTCTCTATCTCTTTGGTGTGCTCGATCTCGTAACCTCACCGTGTCTTGCAACTCCATCTGTCCATCTTCTTCTACAATAACATCATAAAATCGTTAGAATAACTACTGAACAAGCCAAAAATAAATCGTTTCAAGAGAGAGATTTACGAACCATGAGAATCTCGAAGACTGCTGCTTCTTTGTCGGCGTCTTGATAATCCATTTGCCGATGTCTGGTTTGATCTTCTAACTTCTCTGCTTCTGTCCATGGAGATTGAACCTTCTTTCATTCAAAACAAACACAAATCGACCATAATATTACCCAAAAACAAAGGATCGGTTGCAGATTCAATCTTCTTCAAAGCCAAAAGTATTCTCTCTCTCTCTCTCACTTCCCTGTCGCCTCTTCTTTTCACCTGGTTCTTCTGGTGTGTTTTTTGTGCTGAAAATATTCGTCTCTTTCCTTTTGTATGCTCATTCACTCATACGAAACCTACTTCAGCAACACCGGACGGCTCAGATACCTCAATGACGTCCTATACACGATCTTTGCCGTTGGATCGAACTTAAATCTTACGGTCGTGATTGGCTGGTGCCAGCATGGCAGAAATGTCGCTGTCGATGGAATATAGCCATTGCGCACTCAATGGCAACGTGGCATTAATATATATATCTCGTTTATCCTTATTCGCTACACGCGTTCCAGGCGCGTGAAATACAAACTCTGTGAATTCACATTTCACTATCGTTAGATCCCACCCAAGGGAAACACTTGTCGATTTCTGATTGGGTGTAAGGGCAAAAGCAAATTTCTTTTCTGTACTCGTCGGAGCACCTTTAGCCGGTTTCCCGGTTGCCTGTAGTCAGTTAAAATATGGAAAGTAAGGTCCAGGTCCCCAAAATGCATAGGAATAATCACGTGAGACTTGTGGACGGTCCAGCCGGTCAAATTCATTATTTAAATGATATTTAACAGCCAGCCGGACCCACCGCCAAAAACGGACGGATGAAAAAGCACCTTTACAGGTAGGCGAATTAATACCGTAAGATTAGGATCCGACGTGGACAGATGTCTTTGCTTAGACGGAAAAAAGCGAGTCCGACATGGCACAAACCCAACTACCTGATAGAAATAAAACGAAATCGGACGGTGTAAGATGTTTGATGGGAAGAAAGTGCAGAGAAGTCTAGTCACAATCACGGAAGTTGCGGTGGAATAGGTGGGCCCAAGTAGGTTTGCAATCACAACACGTCTATTAGTACCGATTAGATTACTGACGACTACTGACTAGGTAGTCTCTGTTAAATTTGATGACATCAACGTCTTCTTCTCTGATTCCCTCCCGCTTCTGGTGTTAACTGTTAACTATGAGTGAAATGATAAGTGAAATGATAGGGTGCGGATGTTCTCAGCAGATGCAGACAGCAGACGTGCCATGTGTACAGTAGCTCAGGATACAATGCAGCAATCGCTGACACTAGAGGCTGCTCGTGGAGTCGTGGCCTTGGATCTCGTTATTCCCACACCACTTTTTCATGTTTTTCTTTTATCATTTTTATCTCATTACCCTTTTTTTTCTTTTTTTATCTAAAGAGTGCTAGAATCACTCTCTCAAACTACTCTCTCTTCTCCTTTTGACAATGATTCATTACTTACTAATTTAAAATAAATTCTAAAACCATCATTAATAAATAATTTTTACATGTTATTTACAAAGCTAATTGGCACCGATGCCCCATGAACTATAGCTAAATTTACACATTTCCCCCTATACTTTTTTTTTTTTATCATTAAACCCCCTGAACTCTCGTAATTTGGTAATCACGGAAGGAATTTACCCCCTCACCGGGAGGGCAAATTCCTTTAGCGATTACCAATTTACGAGAATTCAGGGGGTTTTGTGCCGAAAAAAAAATATAAGGGGCACGGTGCAACTTTTTGAAAAGTTCAGGGGGCATCAATGCCAACTAGCCTATTTTACAATTCACATCATCATATCTTCCCAAATTGCCCTTTTTTTATACCAAATTGTCATAATCCTTTTCTTAAATATTAATAATATTATTATTTTATATACCTCTTTTTTATTTTCTAAAATATCATAACAAACATAATTTATACTTGAAAAATTATCATTTTTGCCTATATTATCATAAGTTCATCATATTTTATAAAGTAAATATTTATACGCGATTTGAAAAATATAGTTAAAAAAATTAAAATTTCATTAATAATATCAAAACTCAAATATACTAAAAAATGCAAGATGTCAATGTTTATTGTATTTTAATAACTTTAATATTAATATATTTTGCTAATTTTCTTTTTAAAATAAAATAAAATAAATTTAATAAATATTATTCAACCCATTTTACCTTTGAAGATTTTTGCTCACATATTTGGAAATGATAATTCGGTGTAAAAAAAAGGGCAATTTGGGAAGATGTAGATGGTTTGAATTTTAAAAAACATATAAAAATAATTCATTAATGATGACTCTAAAATTTATTTCTAAAAAGTCAATGTAGGACAAGTGTCAAAAGGAGAAGGGAGAGTAGGTTGGGAGAGTGAGTTAAAAGAGTGTATCTAGCACTCCTCTTTCTTTTTTCTAATTTTATTGTTTTTTTTTCTGGAAAATGCTTGGGTATTGACTGGTCAGTACCCAAAGCATATTGACCACCTATAACCACCCAATGGGGTGTTGCCATGTGGCAAAACTCTTTCACTTTTTCCAATTTTCTCCTTACTTTTGGATTATGTGGCTATCAACTAATGGATGGTCAGCACCTTATGACTGACCGGCCAGTACCCTAGTGTTGTCCTTTTTTTCTCATAAACAAAGTCAAAGAAGTAAATCAAGTTGGTATTATTTAAAGATCTTGGTAACGTTCAAATTATACTGATTATATATATATATATAAATTAACATCGAAAGAAACTACAGGGAACTGGAAGTCAAGAATTGGACTATTTGAGGGACCAAATAATAAAAACTTAAAATTTATAGTACTAAAATGTAAAATATATATTTCAAAAAAAAAAATGTAAAATATAAATGGAGAATAGAAAATAGTTTGAAATCGTTTTTGAACTTCCTAATCTCCTGTAATTATGCATTTAGGATTGTATCATGTAAATATACACCCCTTTTGCGGTGAATGAGAAAGTAATGAAACAATTTCCCAACACCTGATTCGTTTCGTTAGAAACACTGTCCAATTAGTCACTCTATTAAATAAACACACAATGCAATCATCTAACGGCGTACGCAATGAATAAATTAAAGAACTCTTACCGTGAGATGATGCTTTATAATGAGTCCAGCATGGAGTTGTGTTGGCGACTGTTTAATGGTTTAGGAATGAAATTTGTTACATTCATCTTAGCAGGTGATGTGCATGCAATTGAGTTGATATTTTCATGTATTTGACTTTATCCTATAAATTACAATCCGATCTGATCTAATCTTAGAGTGAAATCTGATCAAATCCGATTCAATTACAATTAAATCTGATCCGATTGTAAAATACTTAAATCCGATCTGATTTGATTCAATTTATCGGATTCATACGAAGCATCTTAATATATATATATATATATAAGGTATAACATTCCTAAAATTAACTAAATCAAATTATTAATTCATACGGTGTTTCAAATAAAATTAACATAAAAACAATAAATAACTATATACTTTAAAATTCAAAAAGTCTGCACATCCCCTCTTAACAGAGATTGTAGTACACCTCCCTTTCACATTGGTGATGAGGGGTTTGAGTCCCACCACACGTATTTTATAAGAATGTGTGGGGAGTTTCTCCCAGTTTAGGGGAGTAGTTATCCTGACCTGCACATATATTGTCTTATATTAGCAGGTCCGACAGTCATATTGTAATAGTTTTAAAATCCTTAAAAAAAATTCAAAAAATCTATCTTTCAAAAAAAAATAAAAAAATGGCCTAACAAATTATAAATATTAAATATAAGCTTCAAACACAAACATAAATAAATTCATCCAGGAGTTTGAAATGAAATATAACATAAATAAAATCATCCAAAACTTTGAAATTATATATAACAATTTGTTGTAAGAAAATAGAATAGTATTTTGCTAAATATATGTGTGTCCGAATAAATTGGCAAATATAAATTATGTCTTGTATTTTGGTAAATTCTATAAATTGGTGGATTTTATATGGAAATCCAATATTCGATCTAATCTAAAGGATTTTGAAATTTATGATCCAATCATATTCTCAAATCCAATCCAATCCAATATTGGATTGCATATGTACACCCTAGATTTTCTCCCTTCACATTTATATTTAAAAAGTGATGTCACAGTGAAGTGGCTCAATCACTTATATTTATACTAATGCTCCACAAACTAAAAAAATTAGTTCAAAAACCAACAAGTAATTTGTTCATTGAGCACATCATCTCATGATTTGTGTGGTAATGACAACTCACTTAATACATCATTTTGGTTAATTATTCCTACACCATGAGGTTACGGGTTTGAATCATTCCCCTTCCCAAAAATTCTGAATTTATATAATAGCATAATACTTAAAAAAAAAAAAAAAAAATTAAAAAAAAGTTATCAATCTTATTTGTTATGTAAGTAAGAGTTGATTTGTATTATATATATATATTCATATTCGGTTAAGAGTTGTTGTTGTTGTTTTTTTTTTTTTTTTTTTTTAAGTACTAAATTTATAACTATTATAATAGAATTATTGAAGGTGTGTCAAGATCAGACAATTTAAATACGTTTGATTTCTACTCCCACAAATCGGGAGAAAAAAAAGTTTATTAGTTATATCAACGATAATGAAAATTAATTGTTGAATCAAAACGTACGACACAAAATTTTGCCTTGAATCTTTACTGATTATACTTTGCAATCATTTTTTTTTTATTTTTTTTATTTATGTAACAAACCTCCAAAATGTGGAATTCCTATTATGAAGAGATTATGAAGGTTACCTGATTTTATTTACTTATTTTTTTAAAGGAAGTTTAACTGAATTGGCTATAAATAACTGCAATATTGTAATACCAATTTAATGAAAATACAACTATTAAAAAATATATAAAGATTGCGGGGCAGTGAGTCATGACTCATGTGCTCATGGCCCACCTATATCAACGTGACTCGGGCCCACCACAAAATAGTAATTTAAAGGAAACTGCAAATAAAATATGTAAAAAATTAAAAATAATATATTATTTTAATTTATGCATCAATATCATCTATAGGTCAATGGAATTGACGAAACCTCCTCCGTTGGTGGTCTAGGGTGCTCTATCTTTGTTGGAAGAATTTCAGAAGTCCAAGAATGCTCTTATTTCACAGCCGGTTGCAGCAGGTGTTAGGGGTAGATCAGATTGGTTGCCTCCTCCTCCTGGAAGATTAAAATTGAATACAGCTGTGGTTTCTAGTAAGAATGATCTGACTGTGGGAGTGGGGGCTGTTATTAGAGACGATAAAGGTTGGGTTGCGGCTGCCAGATCGAATCAGTTGCCAAGTACTTTCAATTCTGAAATGGGGGAGTTGATTGCTCTTAGGGAGGGTTTACTTCTTGCTCATTTCTATCAGCTGAAGGTGGATTTTGCAGAGGGTTTCTCTTATGCTTTGGTGAAGATACTCAATGATTCCATCCCTATTGTAGGGGAATCTAAATTTTTAGTGAATGATATTAAAATGTTGTGTTCTAGTGTTGGCATTATCAAGAGTTTAGCAATTTTTAATTCTGAAAATTCCTTTGATTTTGAGCTTGCATGTGCAGCTTTTGTATCTGTTAGAGAAAGGTGTAGGGTGGATTTTACTCCTCCTAATTCTGACTTTGGTTTTTTGTAGTTGTATTAGTTGTGTTTCTGGAATTATATATATATATATATATAAATGGAATTGACTGCAAATAATTACAATTTTATAAAATAGAAATAGCTATCTTTTAGTATATATTAATGACTTGTAGGCTTGTAGCTATTTAAAAGTTATAGAATTTATATCTCATTCATATCATAGCAAGGAAATGTTTGATACATATATATATATATATATAATATTTGAAGTATGTTTGATCTATATTTATTGTAATAAAAATAGTAAAGAATTATTATTTTACGACAAAAAATTATTAATATTACACGGCTAGTGTTAATGGGTACAGGTTAAAAACCACTTTATTTCTATAAAGAGAAATAAAAACACATATCAATAACTACATATATTGTCTTATTATAATAAATGTAGTGACTTTTTTCCTTTTACAGCTATAAAGTGGTTATTATTATATACCTTACATGTTAACACTAGAAATATTACACCTATACTTTAAACATTTTAGGGATTAGACTATTAGAGGGGCACGGCCCATCACTTATTATAATTTATAATAATTGCCAATAAGATATTTAAAAAGAAGAAGATGATGTCATGATGATGAAGATAATATAAAGATAGCTTATTATTTAAACAATAATGTTATGCATCCCACCTATAAGAGCATCTCTAATGCAAAAGTGGTTTGTATACCAATAATTGTTGACATGACAACAATGTCAATAGACTTGCTTCCTATGTGGTATAAAAATAGATTTGATAGACAATCAACTCAAAATTTGGTCGCAAATGCTTCCGTCTAAAACACAAAATTTTTAATAATGTACCAATCTTTTTTTTCTGTTTTATTTTTTATTTTATTTTCTTATAAAAAATATATGAAAAATTAATGTCAGTTTTAAATGTTTGCTGAGTCAACCTAAAAAATAGCTATGCAACAGACCGTCTGAAAGTGGACGGTCATGTTGGCAATGTCTAATACTTTTTTTTTTTGTTACGTCAGCTTGAGGTTGAATATGCACGGTAGTATTGGAGACATAATTCTTAACATAACGTATATTTATTCTACGTGACATTTTTTTTTTCACAAACCACACTTGCATTGAAGATGCTCTAAGCCTCTAATCCTACAATTTTCATCCCAACACACGTGGCAGCTGAGGTGTCACTTGGGGAGTGGACAAACATTAATTGGTGAGTGAATACATGGGTAAGAGAAATAAGTATCAATTAATGTGTGTCCACTCCTCGAGTGATACCTCAGCTGCCACGTGTGTTGGGATGAAAATAATGGGATTGTAGGTGGGATGTTTAGCATTATTGTTATTTAAATTATGTATTCATATTTATAAAATAAAAAAAAATAAAAAAATTGAATTTCAATCTACCCAAAGTTTTGTAATATTATAGATTGCATAGTTGAATGGTAAATCATTCACAATCAAAGATTTAAATTGTAGATTCAAATAATATCTCATTCACAAATGTTAAATTCATATTTAAAAATAAAATAAAATTATATAACGTAAAATAAATCGAGTCTTAATATGAAATAATTAAAGTAGTAGTTGCATTATGCTTTAAGAAGGTTAACACGGTAAAAGCAGAGTCCATAGTTGCAAATAAACCTTAAATTTTGTTGGCTTTCAAAACAATTTAAGTATTTTTATATTACATTATTTTATAATCCATTGAACAAGAAAAGAAGCAATGAGGCCATGAGGGGGTATTATTATTATTATTATATAATGAGGGGGCATTATTTAATTGGAAGAAAGATACAAATCAAAGCAAGCATTATTAAACTCCAAAGAAATTAAAAAGTGTACATGCATTACAATCCTGAATTCTATTGATTAATTAATTACTCAAAGTTTAAATTATATTTTATTATTATAATCAATATTTTAAATTATAAAGTGACAAAGGCATGCTTCTTTGTTTAGCTTTCCAACACCCCAAGTCTTAGAGTATTAAAACAACATAAGGAATCCACCCTCCTCCCACCACCTTTTATTGTACAAAATTAAATTAATAAATAAATAAATAAAAAAGTCCTTAAAACCAAACAAGGTTTTATCTTTGAATATTGTAAATTGTAATTTGACTTTTAGTTTAATATATTTTTATAAATATTTAAAGTGCGTGCACAACTAAAACAATATAAATATGATAGTGGGTTAAGACAACCTCATCTGTGGATAATTAATTAATTAAGGAAAATCAAGATTTAGGATTATTTAAATCATTAGATGCAAGTTGATTGATTAAAATAGACAAACAAAAGTGGAATAAATAAAATATATATATTAAATTATTTTTTTGTCTTGACGGATTATTCAATGCGGCAGCAAAGCATTGGAGCGGCACTCAAAGAGAACTTTCGGGAAGGTGAAATCTCCTCCTGTTTTATATAATATAATCTTGGTTTATTTATTTATTTATTTTTCTTTCTTTTTTAATTTTGGCTAGATTGAAATAGGAGGAGAATATTTTAATTTTTCTTTGCCAGCTGGAATCGATGGAATAAAAGTAATTTAAATTTGTTAGGTCTCTTGTTCAACCAAAAAAATATTTAAGTATTAGGTTTGGACTTTGACGTCTATGTAACATTTTTTCACGAGGTTATTATAGAAAAGTACATATGGGAGATGAATTTTAAAATAGTAAAAGATGGGTATCAACTAATTTTATTATCCCCTGTTAAGAAGTTAGGTTAAAACATATTTAAAAATAAGGGTTAAAAAATTAAATAAATTTGTTGTAAATAAATTGGGAGAAGGAGATTCCAAATTGGGACCTCAATATTTATCGAGAGATGTAGCAAAATGATGTGATAAGTGATTTATCCTTACTATGTCATTCATAACATCATTCCAATGATTTGTAAGGGTGGGCGTAAGGCAAAACCATCTATGACTTACTTAAACTCGGTTTTCATGATCTTCAATCGGATTGACTTATCTCAACAGTATGACTCGACTTGAACACATATTTTCGATTCGATTCAGTTTGGTTAATCATGGATCATAAAACAGTGCCCACCCCTAATGATTTGTATGCTAAAGGCATCTCGTTTGGTATATCATTTGAGTTAAATTTTGGATTAATTTTTTGAATTGTATAACATTACTCTTACTTTTATTGCCATTGAAAAAACAATTTCTTATTTTAAGAATATCAAGTAATTTTTCATATATAGATTCTAATGCAATGAGCCAATGAGCACAAGAATGGCACGTGACATGCGGTCTAGCGAGTAGCGACTAGCGATGTATAGATGATCAAAATTCAAAGAAAGGGAGTACAAGTTTTTGGGTTGGTTTTTCTCCAAAGATAATATATATATATATATATATAGAGAGAGAGAGAGAGAGAGAGATGAACTTGAACGGCAAAGCCTTTTATGAATTATGACCACATGCAAATAATGAGATAGCAATAACAAAGGCTTTTCATTTCTTTAAAATAAAAATAAAAAAATAAAAACCAAGGCTTTTTCTTTTATATTTTTCTCTTTCTCGGGACCTACCCATTTCCATGGCCCTACATTTACATTTGAATTCCAATTTCATATCCTTTACAGAAAAAATATATATATATTCTAATATAATACATGCATGTCATCCCTTATAATCATATCTAATAGGGGTCCACTTAACCATAACTTTATAATATTTGTGATAAGTCAATCATAATTCTGTTTTTATTGTCATGAGACTCATGACTACAACCAAACATTTATATCCGATTAAACAATTCAAAGTTTTAATAAAATAAGTTTAATTGTTAATTGAAAAACATACGTGGACAAGGGTCATATGCCTCATTGTTCTAGATGATTTTTCCATTCAACAAAATACTATTATATCAAAAATCCTCATTTTTTTCTATAATTTAACGGTATAGTTTATTGGAACACAACAATGACCCGGTTGGATATTGATTAGATTAGACCGTGAAAATAAAAAAAAAAGAGTCTTTTATAAAGAGATATTCTTTATTTTTATTTTTTTTATTTTGATTCGAGATATATCTTTTGATAATGTTCTTTATTTTAATTTTATAGAAATAAAAATGGAAATATTGATAAAAGTTGTATCGGTCTATATAAATTATAATACAATACAAAATACAATAAAAAATATATATAAGCTAGGACAAAGAGATTCAATTTTTGATTTGTGATTATACTATTTACTAAAAATGGTTAAAAATAAAATCAGTAATTAAATTTATTATCTTTCCGAGCCCTATGTTTATACTTTATTTGACTAATAAAATCATTTAAAATTGTAATTGGAATGATTGACGAGAGATTTTGAAACTGATTTATGTTAATTGTAGGTCGCTAAAATTTATTGTATATAAACAATAGCTAATAATACTAACCTTTTTTTTTTTTTTTTCACTTACCAATAAGCCACGTCAATAATACAAAGTCATGATGAACATACAATATATTTTGTTCGAAAGGTACAACTTTTTTAATACGAAAAACATATAACAATATTAAAAATCCTATTCCTTTTTTTTTTTTTTTTTAATAAAAATTATTATTAAAAAACCTATTCCATAATCAATAAAGAAATTCGTTTTAGGTAACCGACTCTTCCTAAACTAAATAAAGTTTGGCAAAGGAAAACTTTTGCTTTTTGAAATTGTGAAAACATTGAATTATTTTCCTGATTTGAGATTTTGGGTTGTATGGTAGTTGAAGATAATAGAAACAGGGGAGGAACAATTTGGAACTCTCATCTAGAGTTTAGGTCAAGACTCCTAGATATCTTGTTCACATGAGATGTGACTTACGCATCACTTAAATGCAATGAGGTTGATGATGGAATCAAATACCACTTTTTTCATTAGACTTTGATAAAATAAAGACTTATGAATTATGATTATCCATCCACCTTTCAAAGTAAACAAAAGCAGCTTATCATATACTAGAGGTTTCTCAGCTGGCAAATAAAATTCAAACAAAACATAACTTGATTTCAAAGGAACATATGCTATAGCCCCCATCTGTCCATTTATTTGGTGGTCCTCTCTATTGATGCTTTTCATTGTTCATAACAGAGACATTGAGTTAATAGTATAAATCTCTATTGTTATTGGAAGTTTCCCAGAAATTGTTTTCATATTAATCAACTTTCACTTGAATGAAAAATACATTAAAACCATAGATTGGTTGGACTAGAAACATGACCACTGCTATCGACATCTGAACTGCCTGGACCCCAGAAAGATGCCTATGAATAGTGTTTTTCCATGTGCTCAGATTCATTCTACAGAATATTGAGATAAATCGTTGGATTTTCCATATCTATCATAGAATAAAATTACGATTTAGCCACTTTCAAGACCAGTAACTATGTCCTGCTCCTAGGTAGAAGAAATAACATGTCCAAGGAAATATGAAATGGACAATGCATATTTCCAAGATTTCTTCCTATTAAGCAAGTGCTATACGACTTACAGTTACACTCTCGATTTATGATCCACACAATGTGGTCTGGTCTAGACTCGAGTCGTACATCTATCTATAAGCAGACGAGTGTGCTAGACAATTAAACCCCACACATCATCAGATGAACCAAATCCAGATAGAGGTGTAGGTCATTAAAGGGGTTATACTTTCAGAAAACAGATCAGGGGTGGCATTTCTTGTCGTTAACAGTAAGCATCACAGTGCGTTTGCGTGTGACATTACAGTTTATAAGGGTCCTACTTGTATCTCGGACACACTTCAATGTTCCAAGGAAATAAAATCATAGATTGCTATACAAACTAACAAACAGCTACTATCAAGAGCTTATTAAAAGACTGATTTCCACCTTTCATTTCAAGACAAATTATCCACTCATTTTACATTAATATCAAAAATGCCATTCTTAAGGGCATGATAATATGCACCATAAATTCGCCTGAAAACAACGGTCTAATTTTGAGATTTATCATAAAGAAAGCTCACCCATGTACATCTGTGTAAACACTCACTAAACCTTCAGCAATTCCTGAAAGAAAATCAGAAGGAAATGTCAAAACTAATACAGGAAAAAAGCTGTTAATAATTTAAGCAGATATAAACAGCAGTGCACTGCAGGTGAAAGTGTGAAACTAAAGTTTACGAACAGCTATATAGAGTTACAAGGTATTTTGATGTCCCCCAGACAGTAATCAATACAGGAAGCCCATTATGTATCTTGAACTAAATAGACAACCCTCAACCATCACTAACTATGAGCAGATATTGAGATTTATTTGCTTTAAGGTGATAAAGCCTTCATCCGTCAGACACTTGGGCTGCTTTGAGGGAGGATGAGTTAACCCAAGAATGAATGAATTTGGCTTAATCCAATTCACATGCAAGTACAAGCTGTCCGGCATTTATCCTTTTTACACATTGTTAATCTTAAAATTATTAGAGATTTATCCTATGTCATAAATTCCATCAAAATGAAGCATACCTTCTCTTTCTGTTTGTAGATGTTATCCATCTTCTTCATATACTCATCTGTTAGTTTCTGCATGAAGAAAAAAATTATGTTCACAACTTGAGTACTAAAAAATTCAAATATTGATAAAAGGGAAACACCACAGAATTTATAGAAAGAAGTTAGAATCCCCAATGTCTAAGAGGGTTATCCTTCAGAATCAACTTCACTGATAGAATTTCTATTGCCTGCTAGTATAAAAATTATAGGCCAGATTGATTTTTTAGCATTTCCAGAAATGATACAGGAACCTAACAGGATCAGAGACTGCCACAGAACACAGAAGTGGATTGCATAGCAAAGCTCACGCTTCAGTCTGGCAGCGCCCTGGATTTTAGACCCAGGTCCAAGGCAACCAGACAATGTAGTACAGAACAGTAAGCATCAAGTTACCTGCAAATCACTTGACAAGTCTTTCACATTGTCTTCCGAAAGCTTCTTCTCCTGTGTGAAAAAATCCCCATAGGAAAAAATAATTGATATATAGAGAGAAAAAGGAGAAAAAATAAAACAAAAAGACAATAAAAGATGTTAAATAGAGAATGAGAGATTTATAAAGACCCAGACCTTCTCAAGTTTTTCATAAGCTTTTAATGCATCTCTTCTTATATTCCTCAAAGCTACCTGTAAATGCTTGGTCAGGGGAGTTTGTTCATGAGAACAATAAATAAATAAATAAATAAATATGTACATAGAGATCTATGATATGATATTAACCAAAAAATGCAATTTTTAATATGCATGTATTCAGGTCATCCAAGAGTACCATGTTCAAACCTCAATAGTATCGGTGCTCAATGTGTTTGAAGAAGGATTTCAAGCCATTACTTTTATAATATGATGGATTACAAAGTGAAGTGAGTGAATTCTTTAATTATGGATCAAAAAAGCATAAGTACCTTCCCTTCTTCAGCCTGTTTGGCAACAACTTTTGACATTTCCTGCAATTTAGAACAGGATTCCTTGATCAAAATATTAATAATTGGAGCACTGATCACTTACATCTTATGAAAGTAATATGCTTCAACATCCCATGTACAAAATCCACAAATGAAATTTTTTCTTTAAAAGGCATGTCTTGCCCCCACTTCTGAAAGAACATCAAACGATACATATAATGTGTTCTTTAACTATTTTTGGGGGGACTCGAACCCGCAACCTTGTGGTGTAGGTGTGAGGGGTTTTTACCACCAGACCAACTTCATCTCGTCTATGTTTCTTGAACTATGTCCTCACAAAAAATGTGTACTTTAATACGTTGTCACAAAATATGCATTTTTTTAACAATGTAAACTCCACGAGAGGTGGTACCAAGAATATAGTTAACTTTTCAATGTATGTGCACTTGTAACAAGTTGTACCATAACTAAAAACCCAGATAAAAATTAAACAGTAGGCCTGTCTGAACTACCAAGGAAAGGCTTGGCTACATGGAGATCAACAACTTTCACTTAAGAAATAAGGGAAAAATTGAAGATCAACTACAGTGATCAATATCGTCAATTTCAAGCAATTAATGTAATATTTAATTCATAGTGCAGATACCACTCTTACAGCATATGTGATGCTCAAGGCACGAGAATAAAAATAACCACATAAAGAGAGAGAGGGGGTGTGTTATCTACTCAATACAGAAAGGCCAGAACTTAGAAATTGGGGCAAATGGTATCTGAAATCAATATTTCAACAGATATTTACAATAACACAACACAAACTACAGATCTCAGACATGAAATAATATAGGGATCAGTCAGTAGTGAATACCAATCGAAGACATCAAAGTATTGGTGATAATGGTCTATAATGAGCATTTCCTTATGCTCAAGAAAGAAGTAATTTACCTTCCTTCTGTCGGATGTCAGTTGAGGAACAGATAACCGTATCACTTCACCATCATTGTTCGGAGTCAAACCAAGATCAGAGCTGACAATGGCCTTCTCTATAGCCTTTAGGCTGAAAAACATGACATGACAGAAGGCAACAGTAATCAACAAGATAAAATATACAAATGATACAGAATGTACTCTTCAAAAACAGGATAAAGTTATCTATAGGCCAATGATTTCTGATGACCGTATATCTTTCTTTGTCAAAGAAAATGATACAAAAGGTCAGGGAAGATCTACTCATTTTCTCCGCTTACTGTGCAAAGAGAGTTAGAGAAAATTCTCAATTTAAACACCCTAGTATACATTGCATATCTTTTTGATAAGATTAAATTGAGCAATGCCAAACTTAATTCATGCCTTGAACATATGGAATACCTGGATTTGTCATATGGCTGAACCAAGAGAGAACTTGCATCAGGAGTACTGATTTGAGCTATGCTCTTCAAGCCGACAGGAGTACCATAGTATTCAATCTAAAAGAGGAATTGTGTTAGCTTTTCTAAGAGAAAGGCATCACAATCAGACTTTGTACAGTCAAAGGCCAATGAATATCACATTGTCTCCAAAACCTGGCTAATGCACATAGTAGCAGCATATAATGAAGCCTACTCATGCTGCAAGAACACAAGCTTAGAAGCAGTAGCACAGAATTATCCAGTGGAAATCTTTCTATTTCCAGAATCCAGATGTTTTAATTAATTAATTTTTTTTTTTTTTTTAAATTTCCAGACTTTATAAACTACCAATGGTTGATACAACATACAGCTCCTATAAATGTAAACTACAAATGCAAAAATGTGATACAGGCCGAATTACTATGTGAAACTGAAATGTGATGGATACATGGTTCGCTGGCTTTTGCATTAGTCTTACAGCATTTACCTCTTTAAATTCAAACTAAGGCTCTTTCATATTCACCTTTCTGTTTCCCATACATAACCTATGACTCAGCAACATTAGCAGATTCATTTTAAGCGAAAATGAGCACGACTCTAACCTAAAATTGAGTCACAGAATTAGGTCTCTGGATTAACAGTTTCCCATAGTTTTGTATTTGTGTTCCAAATATTGTCTGGTGGATATATTTTCTAAAAGCATCTATATGCAATGCACATGTCAAAGAATTAAAAACAATAATAGCAGTAAATAAATCACCATATGCACTCGAGCCAGGAGTCAGACCTGAATCTTATCTAACATGGCTGGATTTGCTCTTCCTGTACGTACGGAATTGAAATTGTTTCGAACATTTTCAATAGTCTTTTCCATCCTAGCTTTCTTAAAAAAGTAAAATAAAAATTACTTAGCATAGTCAATAGTACGCTTCTATAAAACAATATCAAATTACAAATCAACTCACAACATCTTCCTCGATGGCAGATTTCTCTGCTTCGATTTCCTCAATAGTTGCACACCTCGCAACTCCTGCTCTGCGCAGTTCACATTTCACAGCAACAGAAAACATAAACGGAATCAAACACCGACGCACTAACAAAAAATCGACCCTAGCATTTTAAGTTTTTAACGAACAGTAAAAACGCATATACTACTTCAACTACTGAGACTTGCCTCTTGTGCACCAACTGCTTTACAACGACAGGTTTGCCAGAGAATTTCACAAGTCTAACGTAGTTTGCAGTGGAGCTCCATTTGCACACATTAACACTGCTGGGACGGCACTTGGCGGCACTTCTATGGCAAGAATCTGTGAAAAAACTCCATTAAAGGAAAAATAAAGAGAGAGTAGATATTGTAGATAGCAAAGAATACAATGATAGAATGGAGTACCGGAAACGAAAAGGAGGGATTTGGGAGGATTTAGCTTGGGGTGGAAAATGGAGCGTAGAGGCCTTGTTGAAGAGAAGTGCGTGGCCATGGAAGCTTAAACGGTGATTGAAATGTGCGTTTTGGTAGTTGCGAGTGAGAGAACTTGGTCTTGCTTTGTCAACAAGCCGGGAAGACGGAGCGATTTTGTGTAAGAATGGTTTTTGGTCCGTATGGATAAGAACTTGGTTTGGTTGCCACTCGCCACTTCAGGGGTCCTGTTTGGCTTCTCGTAGAGACGCATTCCATAAGCGAATCAAATCATGTTCTGCACTGGAATGGTTCAATGCCCCTTTTTTCGGCTTTTATACCAAATAGGCCTTCGGCCCATCCCATCGAAAGTTTTTTATTTTCTTATAAATAACTAAAACAATTTATATAATTAAATATGTAAATTTCTT
The DNA here is from genome assembly GCA_954870605.1 of Acer campestre. Classification (NCBI taxonomy): domain Eukaryota; kingdom Viridiplantae; phylum Streptophyta; class Magnoliopsida; order Sapindales; family Sapindaceae; genus Acer; species Acer campestre. The sequence goes on along the minus strand of OX940802.1, from coordinate 14,628,916 downwards.
ACTTTAATTTTGATAAGGACCTTGTTGAAATCATATCAATTATTATGATTTTTGTTCTGAATTTTTTTTTGGGTAAATTTGTTTGTGTCGCTCTAGTTTGCCCTATTATACGTTCTGGTCCCCCTAGTTTCAGTATTGACCCGTTTGATCCTTTGGTTACAGAATTCATTAAAAACAGGCCTTCTGACATAATCAGAGGACAAAAAGACATTAATCCCCCTTAAAGTGTGACCTTCGGTGAAAATACTATTTTACCCTTCTTATATATATATTTAAATTATTAAAAAATAACAAAATTTAAAATGAATTTGTGGATCTCTACCATCCATCTCTCCATCTCATAAGATTAACGGTCTAGATCTTCACCAAATAAAAAATAAAAAATAAAAAATAAAAAATAAAAAATTGATGAAAAAAAAATTAAAAATTGGATTTGTTGGAGATCCAGATTGGATCTCCTACAAATCCAATAAACAAATAAACAAATAAATAAATAAACTTTGAACATCAAACCCATATCATCAAATCCAACATCATGAACCCAAATCTCACCAAAAACCCCTAGCCCAGATCTTCAAACAACCCAGATTCAAACAACAACTAAATAAGTAAATTAGTAAAAAATATCAATCATTTCACAAATGTTACAATAAAAAATTTAGATTTAATAATAATAAAAACTAAAAAAATATAAACCCAAATCTCATATTCGTTTCATGAGTTGGTAATGGCATTTCTTCCTTATCCGCAGCCAAATCTGCTTCTCCGGTGTGCCCGCATCGTTTGCCGGTGTCCTCTTGACCTTCTCCGGGCTGTTCACGATCTATTTCTATAAGGACCTTTATTTTATGATGACTTATTTCATGACAAACCATATTGGGGGTGATTGTGTAATGGGTAGCTTAGATCTTCTTGATGATTATCAAGGCAAGCTTCCAAGCATTTCCATGACTTCAAGATCAAGAGCTTCAAAAGGTATATTACTTGACTTTGATTCTTGAAGAGATTAGGTGCACATACACACTTGCATGCATATTTACTTATCTTGCATTTGTGTTCATATTGTTTATATGTGTGCATCCATTACACATTTCACACACGAACTTTGTTGTTAGTTCTAACTGTGGTTTGATGTGGTGTAATTTGTTTCTGTTTGTGTGATCGGAAATGTCCGCGTTTGCATGATGGTGTACACGTCTTAGCGTAGTGGTTGACCATTTGAGAAGGTCTCATTCTTCTCTTGGATAAGTGTTAGATATGGTGTGATTGAATGGAGTAAGGTGTATAGTTTCAAAAGATTGGTTTTTCAATGTCTTAAATGTTTTTTAAAACTGACATTTGTATGTTCTTGTGACCATAATGTTTTATACAAAGATTCAAACTGTGTTTTAAAAAATTCTAGATAAACTAGACACCCATACATTTTCAACGGTATATTATTCGTAATATTTCATGATTGTTTGGATTGGTTTTTAAATCTCCAAAGTTACCACCAAAACAAAACATCTCTGTTTTTGTCCGAATCTGACCGTTGGTCACTGAAATGATCATACATCTTTCTACAGACATCCAAATATTGTTTTGTAAAAAGTAGTAGAAAGTAGACATTCATACCTTTCCAACGGTATATTATACAATAATTTTTGATGTCGTTTGGTAATAGTTTGGGGTGCTCGAATATCAAGCTGTTGTGCTGTTGCATGCGATTCCAGTGGAACCGATGTCTAGATCGTTGTGAAAGTCACAATGGTTTTCACAGCAGTTTTGGCTATTTTGGCTTTCCAGTGCTTTCCGCTATTGTTTTCATAGCGGTACTCACAGCGGGTTTAGCCCCTTTTGTCAAAACGCTGTCTTTTCACTAGGGCTTTTATAAAAGCATTATCTTCTTCCTTTGGCCGATCTAGAACTCCAAAATTCATATTTTAGGGAGATGAAGAGTTCCCCTAGAAAGAGAAAGCTTCAAGCTTTATTTATTAACTCTCTAAACCCCAAACCCATCTTCATGTTGTATCTCTAGCAACATTCAAGCATGGGTCTTCATTAATGTCTTTACTTGGTAAGTAGAACAAACATCTCATCTTATTTGTTGTTCTATTTAATCAAGACATGTCTTTTATTGTTTAGGTTAGCAAATCTGCACATTAATTGCATATCTAATGAAATTATAACATGTTTGGGGTGATAGCTTGCATGATTAGGTTGTTTTGCCTAAATAGCTAAGCCTCGAATATTCTTGTGGAATTAATTGTTGATTAGGTTGATAGATTAATGTTTATTTATCTAATCAAACTCTACTGAATGTTCATGTGCATTTAATTGACAATTAGGTTGTAAGAAATCTCTACAACTAATTAAGACCTCATGTATGTGCATGTAGGCTTGTTTGACAATTAGGTTGTTAGATTTGCATCTTAACTTTTAATTAAGTGTCTAGTGTTTACTCTAGCACTCTTTGCATTTGTGCATAATTTATATATTGACTTAGACTTTTATTTCTCTTCAGTGAGTTAAAGTCTTGTGGCTTTTAGGTGAAGTTACACAAGTAAGTGAAGTCACACAAGTAAGTGAAGTCTTGCAACCAATGGTTGGTTAGCAAGTATTTGCCAAGTACTGCTATAAAAGGCCTACGTGGTAGATTAGAAGGTGCTCATGTCAAGAGTAGTGGATCGGTGGATGTCACTAGGATTGAACTAATAATGGTGAGTGGTAGTGTCCATAGCCTAAGGTTGTCATGAGTGAGAGTTCGTGTATCACTTGAGGGTGTAACCGTCTTTTCATATAGTGGATTGATGTGTCTTAAATGGCTAGCGTGGCTAGTCCTATGGTTTTTCTTTGTTGAAGGTTTCTACGTAAAAATCAAGTGTTATTTATATTTCCGCACTTTACTTGATTTTTGTTGTATGTTTGTTTTGGGTTAATGGTTATTAATATTGACTAATCAAAAATTTGGTACTAATCGGTTAACAACTCATTCATCCCCTAGGTTGTATTAGACACACTGTATTTATTTTCAATTTCTTTCTTCCTTTTTCTCTTTTATTTCTTCTACCGCTTCGTTCCAGTCTGCCACCCCTCACACCGTTGTCGACCCTCGCATCGTCGTTAGGCCTTCAAACCAGTTGCCGCCACCACTCCAAACCAACCACCGCTCTCAATCTCTCTTTCTGCTGCTCCCAATCTCATCTTAACGCCATTATGAGTTGTGTTTTGTTTTTTCTAGAGAGGCAGAAATGTTGGGTTTAGTTTTGGGGTGGTGGTGGTTGGATGTGAGGCAACAGTGGGTGTGGTTATGGTAGATGAGTTTGGTCAGATTTAAGACAGCGGACAGTGTGGTTGATGGGTTTAGGGTGGTTGTTGGTGGGGTGTTTAGATTTGAGGGTTAGGGTTTGGAGGTTGGTGTGATGATGATGATGAAGAAGCTGATATGAGTTGGGTTTGAAGAAAAGAAGCTGATATGGTCTGGTGTTTGGTTGGTGTGGTAATGATATCAGGTGGTGGTGGAGAAGGTTAACGTGTTGGATTTGAGAAAGTCAACCCAGATCTTCAAAGTTGATTTCTCTTCAGAGTTGATTTCGTTCGTTCGTTCGTGAGAGAGAGAGAGAGAGAGAGAGAGAGAGAGAGAGAGAGAGAGAGAGAGGGTATGAAAGAGAGAAAGATTTTTTAATTTTTAATTTGATTTTTCTTTATTTGTCAACTTACCCTTTTGCTCTTCATTAAAAAACCTTCTAGAAACACAGAAGGTATCTTTACCATTTTACCCTCCGACCATAGACATAATTTTTAAAAACTCTAACAGAATTGGACGGTAGGGACCTAACCAACCATAAACCTAAACTATGGGGACCTGCATGGACAATCTTGAAACTAGGGGGACCAGAACGTATAATAGGTCAAACTAGGGGGACTAAAAACATTTTTATCCTTTTTTTTTTGTAGACAATAAGTTTAATGAAATCTACCTATGAATAAAATTTGAGATTTTTTCAAACACTATAACTATTTATCTCGATTTTGTTAAATATGAAGGCATCAGAAAAATAGAAGAAATATAGGAAAATTAAAATAAATAAAAAATAGTTTTGGTACTTTAAAAATTCTCAAAAAAAATTCATAGATAGATTTTAATGAACTTATCATCCATAGAAAAATTCATATCAAAATTCATTAAAATCGATGTTATTTCATCAAGGTCCTTACTGAAATTAAAGTAAGAAATCCATCACTTGAAAGTTCCCCATAATAAAATATTCAAATAAAGATAATATTTAAAAAATTAAACAGAAAAATATTTAGCTATTATTTTAAAATGGGTCAATCTGATTTAATCCAACTATAATTAGATTAAACCCATAGCTTTATTAGGTTTATAATGGGTTAGTAATTAGAATTGTATTTATAAACCGAAAAAAGAAGAAGTATTTATTCTTAAATCTTAACATCTACAATTAGAGTAAACGTATAGCTTTATTAGGTTTATAATGGGTTAGTAATTTAAAAGGCAAAATTACATGATTTGTCCCAAAAATTTAGGTAGTTTTTGAAACTGTCCCATCCCAATAAGTTTTCTTTTTTTATCCAAGAGAAATGTTTTTTGGACAAGATTGCCCTTAATGAATATGTGATGTGGCACTTAATTTCAGTGATTTTTGAAATTTAAAAACAATTATGAATCTTTTTTATTCATCTTCATTAGTTCGATCTCTATCAATGGAGGTCTGTTCGATCTCCATCAATGGAGGTCGCCTCCATCAATGGAGGTTTGTTTGCTCCATCAATGAAGATCTAAATTTTTTTTATTCATCTTCATCAGTTCAATCTCCATCAATAGATGTCTGTTCGATCTCCATCAATGGAGGTTTGTCTGCTCCATCAATGGAGATCTGATTTATTTATTTTTTATTCATCTTCATCAGTTCAATCTCCATCAATAGATGTTTGTTCAATCTCCTTCAATGGAAGTCTGAAAAAAAATGTTTTATTTTTATTTTAGAAAATTGAAAATTTGAAGAGAGATTGAAAAATAGAAAAAAAAATGGTGATTTCCAGGATTATTACAAGATGAAATTGAGTAAAGATTCATTCATCGTGTAAAGAAGTTGATATTTCAGCGTGTAAAGATTTTCATCGTGTAAAGATGTTTACATTTCAGCGTGTAAAGATTTCCATCTTGTAAAGATGTTGACATTTCAGCATGTAAAGATTTCAGCTTGAAGACGTGAATCTGAATATGACTTTTGAGGGGGCAAATGACATCCGATTTTCACTCTTAATATACTGTTGGAATCATTTCGACAAGGAGAACAATATTTTAAAGATGAAAGAGAGTAAAAAAAATGTTTTAGAGAGAGAAACATGACAAGTAGGTAAGGGCATAAAAACTTTTTTTATGACAAGTAGTGAGTAAAAACTTTTTTACATGATGAAAATCTTTACACGCTGAAATATCAACATCTTTACACACTGAATGCATCTTTACACAATTTCAGTGTGTAATAATCCTGGAAACCTCCATTTTTTCTATTTTTCAATCTCTCTTCAAAATTTCAATTTTCTAAAATAAAAATAACACATTTTTTTCAGACCTCCATTGATGTAGATCGAACAAACATCTATTGATGGAGATTGAACTAATGAAGATGAATAAAAAAAATTTAGATCTCCATTGATGGAGTAGGCAAACCTCCTATTATAGGGGTTTTTCGTCAGCATGACACATCGGCAAGGATAGCTGGTAATGCGGAAATATGGTGATTCCACGTCATCAAAAGTCAAATGTGAGACGCGTTATCAAAAGGGTCAACATGAATACATGACAGCACCATACGAGGGGCCATCTGCAGATGGAATCTGCTTGGCCAAGAATTCCACTCGGCCAGGAGTCCACTCGGCCAAAATTCTACTCGTCCAAGAGTCTACTCGGCCAGGAATCTGCTCGGCCAGAAGTCCACTGGACCAAGATTCTACTCGGCCAGGAGTCCACTCGGCCAAGATTCTACTCGGCCAGAAGTCCACTCGGCCAGAAGTCCACTCGGCCAAGATTCCACTCGGCCAGGAGTCCACTCGGCCAGGAGTCCACTCGGCCAGGAATCTGCTCGGCCAGGAGTCCACTCGGCCAAGTCTGCTCGGCCAAAGATTAATACTTAGCCAAAAACAGGAAATACAGTCCTACCAAGATACGCCATATCAGGAAGAGATCTGCACAGATACGAAATCTTAGGATAATATTCCAATAAGGAAATATCCTTATTTCCTCTCCAGTACCAGAGAAGTTTAATTAGGAAAGAACTCTAAGCTTCCAGAAGGATAAATACCAAATGGAAAACAAGTCCTAATTGGTCTACTCTACTAGAATCCTACAAAGACTCTAATTAATGAGTCCACCGCATATATGACAGGAACTAAGGCAACCTAGATGGAATCATATAAATACACCCTTGTATTCATTATAAGTTCATCATGAGCAATTGACACTGACATGAGAAAAGAGATACGAAACATAATCAATTATCTGAGAGAAAGCGAGTATTGAGTGTGTAATCCTTATATTCATAGCGAATCACTTCTCGCCGTCATCGGCACCGTGGATGTTTCCCCGCCTTGGGGTTTTACCACGTAAAACATGTGTTATGCTTGTTTAGCTTTTATTTTCTACTTTCATTTCATTTATCTTACAGGTTTCATTAATCTAAAACTGTTGACCGGTTGACTTCCAAAAATCACCGTCAACACCTCCATTGATGGAGATCGAACAGACCTTCATTGATGGAGATCGAATTGATGAAGATGAATAAAAAAAATTCAAAATTGTTTTCAAATTTCAAAAATCACCGAAATTAAGTGCCACATCACATATTCATTAAAGGCAATCTTGTCCAAAAACATTTCTCTTGGATAAAAAAAAAAACTTATTGAGATGTGACAGTTTTGCAAAGGCCTATAATTTTTGGTCTACTTATGAATTTTGCACTAATTAGAATTGTATTTATAAACCGAAAAAAAAAAAAAAAAACCCCTATTACTCTTAAATCTTAACAATGAAACATAGACAACATAGCGTAGCTTAGTCGATAGATAGATGAGCTTAGGGCTTAGGAAATGACTCTCAAATTAACGACTCTAGCTCGAATCCTACCCCGTAAAAAAAACAAAAACAAAAAAACAATGAAACATGCATTTTCTTTATATAGAGTAAAGAAATTACATGAGGTGGAGAGTCAGCTCCACCGAACAACTCAATCGATTGCCGCATGCAATGTCTAATCAAAGTTTTCTTTCTTATTAAACTTTTCCTCGTTTAAGGCAGACGTTTTAATTCCTCTCATTATGATACTTCCCCATGAGTTAGAATCCAACTATGTCAAAAATCAAAATCCATTAAATGAACAACATCATGATTCATGTCCACCACAAAACCTTAATTGCCTCGTTACTAGGATTCCGACTAGAAAACTTTCTATATATACACGTCCAGGCTTTCTGTATTTTCCCACAAATTCACTGCCTGATTTCTTGCTTAATTAATTCAACACCCTTTTTTTTTTCTTCTTGTTTTTGATTGATTTGCTATGGCTTTAGCGAAGAAACTGTTATCTTTCTTGATAATGACAGTTCTTTATAGAGTATCCCTATGTGCTGTTCACAAGGTCGGTGACTCTGCCGGGTGGACTACTATCGGCAATGTCGACTACAAGAAGTGGGTTTCCACCGAGAACTTCCATGTTGGAGACATCATTAGTATATAACTCACTCTTCCACATTTTTTTGTTCAATTTTGTTATGATATTAAAATCTTTTTGCTCAATTTCCTTTCAAGATCTCATTTTAACACAATATGTTTATATACAGCATTCGAGTACAACAATCAATTTCATAACGTGAAGCAAGTAACACACCAAGATTTCCAATCGTGCAATGCAACATCTTCGATGGCTGTCTACACCACCGGCTCTGACTCTATCACACTCAAAAGGCCTGGCCACTACTATTTCTTGTGTGGGTTCCCCGGACACTGTCAAGCTGGACAGAAGATTGCTATCGTGGTCACTCCAGCTAAATCTCTGCGCTCAACTGGTGGAGTGAGTGTGAATCCAAGTCCAGCTCCTTACGGTTCATCGCCATCAGCCGCATCTTCTCCGATTGTACCTCACCCTCCGAAGAGCAGTGCTCCATCACTGTCTTCTTTTAAGCTAATTCGATCGACATTGGTCTACTTTGGAACTCTTCTTGTCGGTGGTTTCACATACTAGTCCCCTTTTTCTTTTTTTTTTTTGGTTGACCTTTTTGTCGGTTTAAAACGTACTTGTAATTGGGATATAGCCGCAGCTGGTCGAGCTTTATGATTTGTAGGATTACAGCTCTATTATTTCAAATTTTCAATCAATTTAAGTATCAACTTTAAAAACACGTCCAAATTATTATATCGCTAATGTAACACCAATAGGTTTCAGGTGCGTATCGACTCTGAAACTTAATGTTACACAGTGACGTGGTCACTTTTACATAATCAATCTCACACTTGATAATTATTATACGTAACATGCTGTGAAAGAGAGTTCACATTAGACCTTAGCGATCCAAATCAGTTTTCTGTGAAGCAGTTGGTGTTTGTTGACTCACAGTCGATGGAGTAGTAATATTGATATTGACTTTTTGACCACTTTGGCAATGGCCAGGAAAACCACAAATGAAGTAGTAATGGGTAGACCCTTTGAGAGTAATCCTGTCTGAGCCAGAGGTGTACACTGCAATCGGGGATGATGTGGTGCATGAGTTGTAATCTTGTTGCCTCATTTGCATCACGTTGTGGATTTCGCTATTGTAATTGAAAACTGCACCGTTAACAATCACATAACTAATTAATGAGTTAATAGTATGTTTAATTAAATTTGTATGTGTGGAAGCAACAGAAATTAATAAATCTATAATTTTTAATCACCTCCTTTGTAACTATATATAAAAAAAAAAAATGCATATAAGAAAGAGTGTGTACTGTGTATTATTACCGAGAGTGTCACCGCTATGGAACTTATTCGAATTCGCCCATTTCTTATAATCGGGGCCAATGGTCCAACCGGTAGAATCACCAACGGTGTAGACGGCTGCCATGGAGACGCCACAAAGAATCAACATCATCAAGAAAATCACTGCACTCTTTGCTAAAGCCATATTATACTGGCAATATACACCACTGTATGAGAGATGATATATATATATATATAGAGAGAGAGAGAGAGAGAGAGAGATGGAGGAGTTTTAATTGAGTGAAGATGATAAAATGATGATGAATGATGATGCGTTATTTATAGTTGTGATTGTGAAAATTAATTCAATCTTTACCACCAACTCTTTTCCTAATTAATTATATTTTTAGAAACCAAATTAATCAGACTAATTAAGGATAATTGGGCAGAGATATATAAGCAAATTAAAGAGCATGGGTATCTTTTAGATAGAAACATAGCTTAATTTAAGTAGTTCAATTAATACCCTACGTACCTAACACCAAAATGCAAATCTCATGAATGTCATTAATTCCGTACAATGTCATTCGTGTTTGATGATTCTTAGGATCGATATTAATATCTGAGAGTGAAATCTTATCACGTGGAGAGATGCTTTAGTACGTCTCGTTTGATGAATTCTAAGGATCGACATTAATACATCTTAATCTTACAATGAGGATGATTTTCCTTCAAAACTGTTTTTAAATACATTATACATATCCAAATTCCAAACTCTTGGTCTTATTGATTATCAAGATTGGACTAGTTCAAAAAAAAAAATTCATGTTCGCGATTTTCTTTGTAAGCGTTAGCGAAGTCATCATGAATAGACTAGACAGGATATATTTCATTATTTAAAATAAATGTTTTTGTAAAACAATTGTAAAATTATCTTTATATATTCTACTAAAAAAATATATTCATTTATACTTTAATTAATTATAATTCATACGGTTGAAACTTCCTAAATTTAAATGTAAATCTCATAACACATCAAATTTATTAAATAAAATTTAATTTTCTTACCATCTTAATTATGTATAGTTACTTTAGTGAAGTATAAGTGATTTTTTTGGGGGGGTATTATTCATTTGGTCCATATGATTTTTTGAAATGTATATTTTTTACTCACTTATCCATTTTTCACTAGATTGGGCCTTATGTTTTTAAAAACCACTCATTTTGGTCAATTTGATCAGAATTAAGACGGTCAACCGTGACAGAAAATTCTGAATTACTAATTTGCCCATGACTTCAGCAACACTACGTAGAAGTACCATTCTGCCCTTTAAAAATTCAACAATTACAAATTTACCAAATATTGTTAAGACTGAAATGCCCTTATTAACATGAACTTTTACAATTTAATTAGTAGCTTTTCATTTGACTTTGAAATTGATTTTGGAAATTACGTTTTTACCCTTGATTTTGTTGAATAAAAAATTGAATTGAAATTTTCATTGTATATATTGCACAACGGAACAAAATAAAAGCTTTATAATTGCAAGATACCGCAAAATATAAAGAAGAAGCTATCATAAGAAATATTCAAGAATAATGAATTCCACACACATATTTTATGTCAACCCATGCAACACAAGTCATCAAATTGGCCACTGATTTTAACCAAACTTCACAACCTTACATCATATACAGCAAACCCTAATATTCAAATAGATGATACAATATCAGAAAAAATGATTCTTTTTCAATAAATATGAGAATTATATGTTCTTTTATTTGCAAAAGCCCAAAACAAAACCCTAAAACAAAACCCATATCAAACACGGATTGAAAAAAATTGAAACAAGATCACATAACACAACGAATTCCAGAAAATCAAGAAATTTTGCAACACAAAATACAATTATCTGTTATCCCATTATCCCTCTTTTTGTTAACTCAAACTAACGTCTGACTGATAAAAGGACCAAAATGAGTGGTTTTTGAAAACATAGAGCCCAATCAAGTGAAAAATGGATAAGTGAGTAAAAATAGACATTTCAAAAAAAAAAAAAAAAAACATAGGGACTAATGAATAATACCCCAATTATCATTAGGGTTCGTATTTTTTTTTTTTTTTTTGAATTATCTTTTTTTTATATATATATAAACTATTTATTCATTTTTTACTGCCCTGGTTCCTATATTTTTAAAAACTCATCAATTTGGTCTTTCTGACCAGATTTTTGATGGTCAACGGTCATTGAAAAAGCAAAATGACATTATTACCCTTAAAAAACTTAAAATAATAAATAAATGAAATTGGTAAAAATATATTAAAAGGTCATTTTAACCTTTACTCTTATTCTACTAAAATCATAAATTAAAAAAAAATTAAAAAAGTATTTCAAAAAGAAAAATAAAAGAAGATGGATCTAAATAATCCATCAAATGATGGATGGTTGAGATTCATTCATTTAAAAAATTTAGTTTTAAAAAAGAAAAAAAAAAGATTTGATCTCCTCCATCCATTCAATCTCTACCATCAAAAAAATTAAAAATTAAAAATAAATATAAAACAACGCTACAAAGGAGTAGTGCTCCATCGGAGCAGATCTGCTCCATCGTCAACAATGGAGCAACTCTCCAAATTGAGTATAAACTGCATCGTCAAAGATGGAGCTGCGCTCCATCGGAGCAGATTTGCTCCATCTTCGTGCACTCCATCGGAGTAGATTTGCTCTATCTTCGATGGAATGTTCTGACTTCTACTCCATCTTTTGCTCTATCTTCGATTGAATGTTCTCTCTTTTTATCTGTAGATGTGCTCCAACTTTCTAGATGGAAGGTTGAGGATCTTCAACTTTTTATTTATTTATAATTATTTGGTTGAGTTTATTTGACTTTTGTTTGATGAAGAGTTGTTATTGGATGGATACACTATATGTAGATTGTTTATTTTTTTGTTATTAGATTCTCTGTGAAATTTGTTTTTGAAAGAAAAAGCTCTGGAAATTTTGAGATTGAAGGATGATGACAATGGTGGAGATGAGGTTGATGATGGCAGTGGAGAGTTGGGGAATTGAGGGGATGATGATAATTTGGAAATTTTTTCTTTCTTTCTTTCTTTCTTTTTTCCTTTTATTTATTTTTTATTTTTTGTGATAAATTATCACTAGATCCACTTTTTTTAAGGATTTTTTATTAAAAAGATTTTTAATTTTATAACCTTTTCATTTTTATCGATTTTTTTTGTTAAATTATATTTTTTTGGTGTTTAGTTATTGGTTTAAAGACAAAAATAACCTTTTAACCGTAAAAGTTGACTAACGGTTAACTAATCAAGGGACAAAATTGATGGGTTTTTTAAAACATAGGGATCAAACCAATGAAAAATTGACAAGTAGTTAAAAAACAGATAATTCAAAAAATCATAGGGACCCAAATGATAATTCATCTATCTTAAATTGATTTAAATCTATGAATTTTACAAGATCGCTTCCAAAGGAACAAGGATGGTAATCACTTGATGATCCGTGTCAATAATAGAAATATTGATAAAGACATGATGAGATTGGTCCAATGGTATGCCCCTCACACCCAAATTACGAAGTTATGGGTTCGAGTCTTATCCCCTCTTCAAACCCCGAATTATTGTAATATTTAAAAAAAAAAAAAAAAATACCGACTAGTCCAAGTTCTCAATTTAAATTTTGTCGATTCATCTTACTTCTTTTATGAAGTAGAAAAATAAATGCATATATCATTTTGAAATGACAAATATTTGAATCCACCACACCCATTTCTGAAATTGTTTTTCCAGGATCACCTTAACTAGAGAAAAAATGTAGAATTTTAATTTTACAAGAAATAAGCAGAAAAGAAATTACCAAGAGCCTGCCTCCTAGGCAGGGACGGAGCCAGAAATTGTTTCCAGTTTGGGCATCGTAGAATATAATGAGTTATATCATGTATTTTAGAGGGTATATTAAAGATAAAATTAATAAAGAAATATCGTTGATGTGTATTTATTTGTCAATTGACACATTAGTAGTTGGAATACAAGTTGATTTATAGAGTTGGAATGTCTACAATTACTCTAAAAATAATGTAGTAAAACCTTATGGCCCTTTATTCAAGATTCTATTTAGGAGTCAGAAAACTAATTATTAAAATTTAAACTGTACTCATAGTATTTTTCTAACATTCAAAAACTATTTTAATTTTAAAAAAATTATAAAAGTTTGTTTGATAAAATATTGTAAGAGGCATACATCTAGGTCAACCCCATCTTGTCTAATATATGTATATGTTTGGTTGACATGTTTTAATTATATAAATTAACACATATTGATTATTTAAAAATAAATAACATATCAAAAGTATAATATGGTATTAGGGTGAAGAGTGGGATATTAATATCATAAAAGAGAACAAAATTATTTGAATGTGAATAATATTAGTTGAGATAGAACATATATGTTATGATCAATTTTCATTTTTATTTAAGATACATCGAAATAAATACTATATATAAAATCAGAGATTTTTTTTATGTGATTTGATAGAAAAAATTATTAGATGTCTTGTTTCTAGTAAAACTAGAAAGAGAGGGTAAATATCATTTTCGTCCCTATGGTTTACCATATTATCCATTTTGGTCCCCGTCGTTTCAGTATTGGCTATACAGGTCCAAACATTTTCAGTTAATCCCTATTTTAGTCCCTACCGTCCAATTCCATTAGGGTTTCTCAAAATTCTGTCAAGTCAACGACGGTAAGACGGTAATTCAACGTCAAAGTTTCTAGAAGCCTGTTTGATGAAATGGCATAATGGTAGTTATGAAATTAATTAAATAAAAAATGAAAAAAAAAACTAATTAAATTTATAATTAATTAAATTTAAAAATAAAATTAATTAAAACTAATCAAAATCCATGTCCTTCACCATCACCATCACCATCACCAAACACACACCAGTTCATCACCATTCACCAACACACACATCCAGAAACCCAAACCCAAACTCTTCCTCTATCTCTCTCTCTCACACGAATCAACACTAGTGAAACACCACCACCACTCAAACCCAACTTACCAATGAACACCCACCACCACCCAAACCCCTCTCACCACCGGTCAAACACCATTCATCTCTCTCTCTCTATCTCTCTCTCTCTCTTCATCACCCTAAAATCTCTCTCCTCTCTCTCTCTCTCTCTCTCGCGAATCCAGATCTCTCTTGATCTCGATCTCATATTCTTCTCGAATCTCTTTGTGAACCGAATCGCACCAGAACTGGGTGTTTGTGAAACGAATATTATCTCCTTCATTGAAAACCCATGATCTGGTGTAGATTGAGCATCCCACGATCTTGTGCAGATCGATCATTTGGTGTGGGTTTATTCAATCGCCGGTGGTGGTTTGATTCGACCAACGTTTGGTATTGGTTTGATTTGGCCGCCTGTGGTGGTTTGTGTGGGTTTGAGTGGCGGATTAGAGCGGTGGCGTTTTGGGTAGCAATGGGTTTGAGTGGCTAGGGCTTGGTAATGTTGTTGATGTGGGAGATGAATAGATGATGTTTGTGGTAGTGGGTTTTTGATGGCTAGGGTTTGGTAATGGTGTTTGATGTGGAAGATGATGAATTGATGTTGTTGATGATGAGATGAATTTGGTTTCAAATTGGGTTCAATTTTTTTTTTTTTTTTAATTTGATGGTGTTATTTTTAAATATGTAAATATTTATTAGAATTTAAATTTAAATGGTAGTATGGTCAGTTTGGCCATTAGAGGGCAAAATTGTCCTTGCAAGCCCCTCAAACATTTTAAGGGGCATAACAGTCATTTTGCCTTTTGAACATGTCAGATGGTCTGTCTTTAACGGAAAACGTAATAGAAGGACTGAACTGGTCAATACTGGAACGGCGGGAACCAAAATGGATAATATGGCAAACCATAGGGACGAAAATGATATTTACCCAATAAAAAATGAAATAGGGGTAAAAACATAACAATCTAAAAATTAAGATTGTTACAAAAATTAAAACATAGACAAATTTATAAAATTTTAAAGCCGCAGGGGTGGCGCAATGGCCCCCCTCGTCCTATGCTGTATCGATCCTTGCTTATAGGCTCCTCAATAGGCTCGCCACTGGTTGTGAGTCCTTTTGAAGGTGATAGTTAGGGATGGCAAAAACCCGGGTCCGGGCCGGGTACCTGGGTTTTAACAGTCCGGGTACCCGGCCGGGAAATACCCGGATTTTCGAATCCGGGTATCCGGTCCGAAAAAACCCGACCGGGTTTCCGGGTATCCATACCCGGATTTTACCCGGGTTTTACTTTTTTTTTTTTTTCTAAAACGTGGCTTGTTTTTATTAGAATTCTAGGTGACTAATCATAATAATACTAGTTAAGTATATAGTTACAGAATAATTGATATTCATTTGGTTGGAAAATAATTTAAAGTAAGTTTTAGCTCACTCTTTCTTTGCTTTGCTTTGCTCTACTAGGCTCTTCAATCTCTCAATTAATAAATAATAATGAAAGCACCTGCTTCCACAAATGGGATTGTGGAATATAAGAGGAATTAATTAAACTCATTTTCAATCGCATTCATTCTCCCACAAAGTCAACAAAACGAGGCCAAAAAGTAAAACATATTTATAATGGCTAATTACCTAATTTGGTGGCCAGTGCCACAATGGCTGTGGTCGTTGTTTTGTGGGCTTTTTTTATGTCTCTGTTGGGCAGTGTTGTGCTGTTGGTGAGTTGGGGTGGCCTGTAGTTTTCGTTTCGTCTTTGTTGGCCTTGAGTGCCTTTTATAAAATTCAGCCATTAAAAAAAAAAAAAAAAAAAAAAAAAACAAACAAACAACCAAACTAGAATGACAATATTTTTTCATGTATTAGAGAACAAATGTTCTATTTTTCCAACTCCAATATTTTTGCACATAGCATTACAAAAACATCAATTACACGTCCATCACTTTCATAGTTCGTGGTTATTCATCATTATCTTCATCCATCACTTCTCCTCTCAAAACTTCATCTTCAGGAACAAGACCTAACAAAAATAAATCAATTGACACAATTAAAAAGAGAACAAAATAAAACCATATTATGAGATAAATATAAGTTAAAGTGATTTTTTACCTCGTCTTTGAGCCCATAACCAGTTTTGTGTGCACATCAATGCCTCAACTGTATGTGGATGGAGTCTGCTACGATGTGAACTTAAAGTTCTACCACCCGTACTAAATGCCGACTCAGAAGCAACTGTGGATCCTGGAATTGCCAAAACATCTCGAGCAATCTTTGACAATATAGGATATCTACCTTTTTGCATCTTCCACCATAACAAAATATCAAATTCTTCAGACTCTGATATTTCTTCTTGCTCCAAATAAGTCTCTAGTTCGAATGTCAATTTATGTTGACGACCATGTTTCCTCTTATAAGATTCAAAGCCCTTCACATCCCACATAGAAGAAGAAGATGAACTAGATGTAAAACCAGAACCTACACCGGACTCACCAATGTCTTCACCCAAACCTCCCTTCTCTTTTGCTTGATACTCACTCACCAAATCATTACAAAGTTCAAATATCCTTTGAGTTTCAAGTTCACAATCAATCCCATACATCCGAGGAAAAAAGTAGTCTATCAAATCCATTTTATATCTAAGATCTAACACAGCCGCCACAACTATAACCCCATGAATTTTACCCAATATTTTTCAAACTTAGGAGTCATATTTGTTGCCATCAATCTAATTACCTCAACCTCTGAATCAAGCCAAGATTTCAATTACAATCTAATTTCACAAATCATAGGAAAGAAAAGGTTAGTTGTTGGGTATTTAGTTCCAGAAAACAAATTGGTCAACTTATAAAAGGGCTTCAAATGCTCACACATCACTTTTGCCAACTCCCACTCCGATTCACTAGGTAGATTCTTATATTGATTATCACGTTGCTGTAAACGAATAAAAACTTCTTTGTACACCAAAGCAACCTCAAGCATAAAATATGTTGAATTCCACCTAGTTTTACAATCAAATACTAACTTCTTAGGAGACTTCATTTTTAATTGACGTATGGCGGTATCCTCTAAAAGCTCTAAACGTCTACTTGACTGTGACCAATAAGTTACCGTTTCTCTAACTTTTTCAATTCCATCACCAATCACATCTAACCCATCTTTAACTATCAAATTTAAAATATGAGCGGAGCATCTCATATGAAATAATTTTCCACCCAACAACAATGAATCGGCAGAAAACTTTGGCAACAAATAATTTTTAATCGTAGCATCATTGGCGGAACAATTATCTACCGTCAACGCAGACAACTTCTCATCCACATTCCAATCCAACAGACAATTCCACAATTCATCAGCAAGTGTAATCGCATTATGTGGTGAATGCACATATATGAATCTAATTAATTCCAATGAAAAAAAATCAATTAAATTATACAATCAAATAAAGCACACCCATATGCATATTAAAAGTAAAATAAGATCATAGCAAATGTAAAATGAAAGAGCATGAAGTCATGAACAATGCATCAACTTTGCAAAAACTAAAGACACAAGTAAAGGTACATAAATAGTACCTTAGAATCCGACTACGTAACTTCCACAAGTTGTCAAAAATCCCAGATGACAACAAAACCCCAGATGAGTGATGACAACAAAACAGAGGACAACCACAAGAAACAGGAAGAGATCGAGAAGGCACAAGAAACAGAGGACAACGAAACAACAAAAAAAGGAAGAGATTGAGAAGGCAAACCTAGGAAGAGGGTCGGCGGCGGAAGATAGAAGAGGGTCGACGGTCGGCGGCGGTGGAAGAGGTTTGGCGACCGTGGAGATTTGGCAGAGTGTAGAGAATCGGTGGTGGAGAGAAAATTAGGGTTAAATTTGTTTGTGTTAAAAATAAATAAATAAATAAAATAAAACCGGGTTCAAAACCGGGTTCAAAACCGGGTACCCGGCCGGGTATCCGGGTATACCCGGACCCGGGCCGGAACACAACCGGCTGGGGTACCCGGACAACCCTTACCCGGTGCCGGGTAAGGCATGTCCGGGTTTTACCCGGGATTTCCGGCCTGGGTAAAACCGGGTACCCGACCTGGCCGGGTAATTTGCCATCCCTAGTGATAGTGTCATTGCTAGAGGTATATTTTGCAATTGGAGATATTGCTTTGCATGGCTTGTAATCTTCGAGTGTCACTTCAATCAAGTTATGGCTTGTGTAGTTGTGGTCACGTTAATATGTGAAGTTGAATATTGTTAAGTTCATTTTATAAAACACGAAATACGTTTATACAAGATTGAACCCCTTATTTTCTTTAATCATCAATATGAATACATTTATCAAAGAAAAACGAAACACGTTAAAAGCCAAGTGTTAAAAAAAAAGATCAACTTTGTATTCAGCTGATATGGAGACTCCACAAATTAAGAGTAGTCATTATCATGATCTCTGCATTACTCTTTGCTAAAGCCATGCCACAACACAATAATTAATGGGAGAAATATAAAGAAATTAGAAGAGATTATTTATAAATAAATAAAATTAATGCAGTAAACTTTTTTTGAAATATATGTTCTTGTTATAGACGTTTTTGGCAATTGGAAAATCAAATGGAACAGAGAAAAATTAGAAGTTTGAAAACATGCATGAAATGGGTTTGGTGGTTTTTTTTTTTTGATAGGTGTTTGGTGGTTAAATCTGGGAAAATAGTTAAAAGAGATGCACTCACGTTTTCACAAATTGCCTCTACTAGGATTTGTTGATATTTGGCCAGAAAGCCGTTTGGGACCCACTTCATGCATTGAAATTGTGACTCTTTTGTTCATTTTATTTTATAACTAGGGTTAATTGCACTAACTTACCCCTGATTTATTAAATCTAGCAAGATTTTAAAAAGATACCATAAATTAACACAAAAACCCCTTACCATCAAATCAATCCGTTAACTTTAACGGTTAACTAACCTTGACCCTTAGAAAGCCAAATATACCCTTATCACACCATCCCAAATATAAAATATTTTTTTAATTAAAATTGAAAAATCAAAATTAAAAAATAATAATAATAGTCTACCGACAATAAATCTCCATTGCCGAAGGAAATAATAGGTCTTTGACGATCTCCTCCTACTGAAAGAGATCATAGTCAATTTTGTCCAACTGGAGGAGATCGGCCTTCTAATTGGAGGAGATCAACCTGTTAGGATTATGCTCAATAGCAAGAGTGTAATATTGTATTTAACAATCTGTTTCATATTAATAAAGTGATTTCTGGTTTAAACAAATATTATAGCATTTATAGTTGAATATTATAATTGTTAAAGTAAATAATCATAAGGTCTAAAGACTATGAGAAAAGAAGAATTGTTCATACATTTGGATATGTATGTGGTAGACACAATTCTTTAGTTAGTCTTGAATATTGTTCACAACTTAAGTTAAAGGTTGGGCACCTTTATCTTGTTAAAGTTGTAGAATTCTTTTGCTAGCATTTGAGTGGGATCAAATGAGATATGATGAGTCTAAAATCATCGGAGTGTCTTCGAGCAAAAGAGTCTAGTGCACTGGGTGCATTGAACTGGATCAAAATGAAATACTTTATCTATAACCGTCAATAGATAAAAGTAATTTCATTATCAGGACAATCGGAGAGTCTATCTTAATCCTGAGATAAATGATGGACTTATGGTTGCAGGTGATATCATTTGAGCTATCAATGAGTACGATTATATCGCATAGTCTATCCTCGATAGTTTGGTGATATTCATTTGTTAATCGATAGAGGACTTCATTTATAGATATGGACATCGTGGCTCCATTTATTAAATGAGAGTATAATATCATCATATGGATGTTTTGAGGTAATTGGATATTAAATCTCAACGTTGAGTTTTCAATAGTGTCTATTGAAAACATGGCTTCTGGACAAGTCAAAATATCCAAGTTCAAAACGTGGTCATATGAGTAAATATGGTAACTTGGAGAGTTATAGGCGGTCTATGAACTCTTGGCGATTACTGATATTAATCACGAGGATACACTATCTCCAATATGATTGTCTAGGGTATGAATGAGGAAGCATCTTCCTTTTCTGTCTTTATTTAAGAGTTCAATTTTAGCTCTTTAGTGGAATGAACTAAAATTAATGGATCGGACCTAAGTGAATCATTTGTTGATTGTGATTAGGTTATGTCTATTGGAGCTTAAATTTAGATAGCCCGCCAAGATCCCCAATCCACACGGACTTGCATGGATCACTTGATATATTCTACCGGACCAATTTAGGGTCCATCTAGAATTGCATTTAATATATTAAGAATATAATTTGCATATTATTTATGTAATGGGCTGCTAAATTATATTTATATATTAATGGATGACATGTGGGCTTGTTTCTTTTAGTAAGAATGGGTCTAGTTCACATGTGGGCTTTTTATTTAAAGTCCTATGGATTTAATGAAATAAGAAAAATAATATTTGGCCCAATATATACATGTGGGGCGGCAAGGTGATTTAAAAGCCTTAAATATTATTTTGTTTTCATTGTTTAATTAAATAAGAATTAATTAATTTATTAATTAATTGTTTAATTAAGAAACAAATCTTTTCTGAATAGGAAATATGATTCCTATTGGTATACTATTGGTAGTAGTATACTTAAATTAAAAGACTTGTTTGACAAGGAAATAAATAATTAATTTTATTTATTAAATCAAATAAGAAGGCTTTTATTTTAGTCAAATAAGGAATAAAAGATTTATGAGTTTGATTAGGGTTTGGAAATCTTAAATAAAATAGGAATTAGGGTGCAACTAAATCTCCAATATTTTAGGAGTAATAATTGCGGCAACCCTAATAGGTTTTGGAAAAAGAATTCGGCCACCCTAGTTAAGAAAGAAAAAAAAAGAAAATTTGCCAGATATAAGGCTATTGATGATTTTCGGCCAGCCTAGGGTTTATGTGCAGAAATTTTATTTCTTATTCTTCTTCTTCTCAACTCATAGTTAGAGATCTATTATTCTACTAAAAACAAAAGGAACATAGATTATTCTTTGATGGTATATTGTTTGCTTGTTCATTAATAAGCTTGTATATACTATATCGATTAAGGTTCACGCGAGTTTCGATCATAAAATTGAGAACTCAAAAGTGACCGGAATAATCTTAGGTTCCTTTAGATTGTTTTTGGGACTAACGAATCAAGAAAAGTTTGTTTAATCCAATCACAGGTTTGCAATTCAAAGAGAGGGAGACCACGCTCCTAGGTGATCCACGTTCGTGCTAGGATTGAAGATCTTGCGGATTACCATCGACGCAAGTCAATCGGATCATGCGACAAGAGGTATTAATCTTTTGTTTATTCTTTATATATCTTTAATTAATCAAAAGGGTTTAAGGTTCATAAAATTGGAAAAATTTTAAAAGCTACTCAAACTATTTTTTTAGTCTCGCTTCCGCTGTGGGTACAATTTTTCCCTACACAACCATCTACAGTTAGCAGAGGAGGCTCCTCTACGAACTAAGAATGTTTCCACGAACTAATTATCTTGTTTTTTAAAAAAAAATAAATAAATTGATTTTTCACTTTTTAATTAAAAAATATTTTATATTTGGGATGAAGTGTCGAGAGGGTATATTTGGTTTTCCATGAGTCAAGGTTAGTCAACTATTAAAATTAACGGATTGACTTGATAGTAAGGGGTATTTGTGTTAATTTAGGACATCTGTTTGAAATCTTACTAGATTCAATAAAATAAGGGAAAATTAGTGCAATTAACCATTATAACTACAATGACTGTTTTGTTCTTGACATATATGTACGTACAAATGGGTCTCATTTAATTTTTATTTGTTAAATTTATTTTGCATTTTTATTGAAATTTTATGTTTAATATGTATACACGACGTTGTCAATTTACTTAGAATGAGTTACTCCTTTAATTATTGGGATATTATTATTTTCTCCCCTGAGGTTTACCCTATTGTTAAGACAATGACAAGGTTTGGGCTTATTGGCCGTTCTTCCCCCTAAAATCAAACTTATGTTAACTGACCCCCTTCTGACACACTTTTCATCCAATCAATCTATTTTATACCCCCTTTGACCGTTCAATGGGAAGGAAATGGCCGATTTACCATTGATGAATTAATGAACTAAAAAAATAAAAAAAATAAAAAAATAAAACTAAAAACTAAAATAAAAAACACAATTAAAAAAAATATATGGATCTCCACCGTCCATCTTTGAGATCTCTTTTTTATGTTTAAATTTAATAATAATAATAATAATAATAATAAAATCTTTACTTCAATATATATATTATTTATTTATTTCATTAAAAAAAATAAAAAATTTAAAAAAGAGTCCACTGCTGTTATCATCAATTTCCAGAACAAAAAAATTTCCAGTACCCAGATCATCATCAACATTATCATCATCCAAATCAAAAAAATAAAATTATATAAAAAAAAAAGCCATAACATAAACACCACCACCATTATCATCGATTCATCATCATCATCATCATCACCAATCTCCAAACCCATAACTCAGATCAGTTTCAAAAAAAAAAAAAAAAAAAAAAAAAAAAACCCATATCATCACAAAAACCAAACCCAGATCATCATCAAAACCAAACCCCCATCATCATCAACACCAAACTCAAAACCCAAAACACCAAACCGACGAGAATGAGAAAGGGATGGCTTATGGGTTAAAGGAAATAGAAAGAGAAAAGGGGATCAGAGGCGAGAAGAGATGGTTTGGTTGACTTTGATTTGGATTTGGGTTTCGATCGGCGGTGATTTGGGTTTCGTTTGGGTTTCGATCGGCGGCGATTTGGGTTTCGGTTCGAACGAGAAGATGGTTTGGTGGTGGTGTGTGTGTGAGAGAGATGGTGGTGGTGGTGTGTGAGACAAAGATGGTGGTGGTTGGGTGGCTAGGGTTCCAGAGAGAAAAAGATTGATGATGATGATTGAATGTGGAGATGGTGGTGGTTGGGTGGCTAAGGTTTCAGAGAGAAGAAGATTGATGATGATGATTGAATGTGGTAGTGGACTTGGAGAGAGAAGAACAATTGTGATATTATTATTATTATTATTATTATTATTATTATTGTTATTATTAAATTTAAATAAAAAATAAAAAAGAGATGGTCAATGACGTTAATGCCCTTCCATTTACAGTCAAATGGGCATAAAATACATTGACCGGATGAAAAGTGTGCCAGAAAGGGGGTCAGTTAACATTAGTTTGATTTTAGGGGGAAGAACGGCTAATAAGCCCAAACCCTGTCCTTGTCTTAATAATAGGGTAAACCTTAGGAGGGAAAATAATAATATCCCTTAATTATTATTTTAACTCTCATTTTAATTTAATATGTGACCAAAAGGTTTAGTAATTTATTTACTTCAAAGTTTATTTAAGCAAATTGTTTATTTAAAGTTCACCGAAAAGTTTATATATTTTTTTATTTACTGCTTATTTATTTTGCTTCAATTGGATGCAATTTGACTAAAAAAAATACAATGCCACATGCCCTTTTTTTTTTTTTTTTTTTTTTTTTTTTTTAAGAAGGAATTCAATAAACCAAACCATGGATTACAAAACGAGAGGGCAATCGCCCAAAACCAGACTCTCCACAGACAGAGGACAGTCTTCCAACCACACAAACTCACCAACATGCTCAAGAGCAAGCTTAGCTAAACTATGAGTAACCTTATTAGCTAACCGAGGAACAAAACTGACAGAAACCACATTGCCACAACTGAGCAAGCCGAGAATATCATGGACAACAACCCCAACCTCATTACAAGGAACCTCCCTCAAAATAATTGCATTCACCACTGATAAAGCATCTGATTCCAAAATTACTGGATACAATCCATACTCAAAGACCACCCTAATACCCTTCAAAATGGCCAAAGCCTCTGCAACCTGAGGATCATAATCCGCCTTAAAACTCTGGCATAAAGAGGCCTTAACGAAACCATTGCTGTCACGAATAACCACACCAAAACCCGAAGTCTTCTCACTAGATTGAATAGCAGCGTTAGTATTAATCTTGAACATACCCACCGGCGGAGCTTGCCAACAAGGAACCATCACCACCCCCACTTGCCTATTTCTAAACTTTCAAAAAATCAACTTCCCAATCCCAAATATCAGAGACAGGACAAGCCACCTTACCATGAAAAACCATATTTCTTCGGTGCCAGACGTTCCACTATAAGACACAAAGCAGCTCAAAAAATCGAGCATCAACCTTCTCACTATAGGAGAAAGCAAAGTCCAGAAAAGAGAAGCAATCCACCCCCTTTCCACCATTAAGACAGCAATTTGAACGCAAAGTCCGCAAAGAAGGACATCTCTATAAAGCATGCACCGTTGTTTCCGCTTTACCCAGGCAAATGGGACAGCCAACCTCCACATGCATACCATGCGACACAAGATTGACCTTAGAAGGAATCTAGTTATTACAAGCTTTCCAAATGGAGATCTTCACATTTGGAGGCAAATGGAGGCGCCAGAAAAATTTCCACCACGACTCGGTCGAACTAACACCCGAACTAATTGCCACATGCCATTTTGGATAGTAAAAATAAGAAGAAATAACATTTTTTGAAGACTTTTTTTGGGACTGACTTAATAACTTGAGTTTTAATAGCACTAAAGTAGAGTAATGGACAAAAATGCCATTGATTTCACTTTACATTTTTCCTTCTCTTTCTCTCAAGAAAAATGACTTTTTTCCTTCTTTTTTTCTTAAGAGAAACGAAGATTTTCTCAAGAAAATATTAGAGGAATCATGATTTTATCTCTCTTGTAAGTGTTTGAGACAAAGATAAGGAATCGACACGAAGAGGGAACAAACAAAACTGGATCTGAAAAATTTTCTAGAAGGAAGTCTCAGACATTAAGGGGTCGTTTGTTTTTTCCACTTAGAACTTAATGGGTCTGAATTGAACTCATTGAATTTTATTATTTTTTTATAATTTTTTTTTAAGTGGTCAAACAACTTAAAAATATAAAAAAACAACTTAAAAAATAAAATAAGAAATCCTGACTTTTAACTTAATTCCAAATCACTAGATTACAATTAAAATATTCTCTTTAAAGTCTATCCTCCCAAAAAAGATATATTTCCAAATTTATCTTAATTTGATATGGTGTAAAGATCTTTATTTTAACATATTTCTTATTTTAAACGGCTTTTAGAAAGGGAAAAAAAAAGACCCTAATAATTTCTCATAGAGACCGGTGCATATAATTCATAAGCCTATTTCAAATAAAAATATATATCCTTTTTTGGTTTCCGGTGCATATGATCTAGGAAACCAAAAAAACAAAAATGGTTTCCTCAATTATATACATTGGAAATGTGGACAACATGAAAAATACTTGAATTTTTTTTTTTTTATATATAATAAATTGAACTTGAACTTTGTTTGCAGAACAAGCAAAATTATATTCTTTGATGAATTTTTTGTTTTGTTAAATTGAACTTTATTTGCATAAGAACATGCATGTTAAATTACTTCTTTTAATTAGCATGAGTATAAATGTAAAATTACTTGTTTTCAGACAATTTTATTTTTTTTTTTAAAAAAAAAAAAACATATTAACAGTACATTCAGATGTGAGAAAAAAACAAACAAACAAACATGTCATTCGGTTTCAAATTTCAATCCCTATTCAGTTTTCAGAAAAATTCAGGATTGTTCAATCTTCAGACAAAAAAACAAATGACCCCTTAATGTCTATTAAATAAAATAAGTGTTAAACGCCAAAAATGGCCCAAGAAATCAAAGGAGCACTTTCCCCGGTACACTGTAGGAGGATCGAAGTTGGAGCAGAACTCTCCTAAGTCATCAAGAAAGGTCCCGGTCCTGAGGCAACCGGATCCACCACGCCTTATCCTCCACCTCTAGAATCCTTAGAAGATTCCCGGTCCCCAATACAACAAGGACCGTACCCTAGGTCCAAGGAGGCAGGATCTAGAGTAACCTCGCTCCAACCACCGTCATGACCTCAAAGAACTATCAGGACTCGCCAGCGCTTATAGGAGGAGCCGCTTAGGCGGGATGCCCCGATCCACCAGATTAGATCAAGGCAAGGACCACTTGGGTCCCTCAACCTTCCCTCCACGAAGAAGTTGCCTTAAGCATAACAGAACCATTTAGAACCACTGCTGAAGTCAACAAGTGATCCCATGTAAGGCTGATACAAACCCTTGTAGAGGAGCCAACCTAAATAGGGAAGAAGCCCAGTTGAGGTCAGGGGGTAAGTGGGCATTAATTTCGCCCAGTTGATAATCAAAGGGAAAGAGGATATATCAAGGGCTCTGATCAATCCTCACCAGCCAGCATCAACAGCCCGATTGGGGTCCAACTCAACCCTACCAAGGGTCAACCCCAATCATCATCAAAGAGGGAACCTGAGTTGTAGACAAGGAAGATTCAAAAAGCAACTAGGCAGAAAGAGGAAATCATGGGAGGAAGCGCCTGACGATGACAACGTGATAGGCGCTGCCATTGTCCTCTAGCAGTCTTAACATGTGAAAGCAACTTGTCTGTCTAGCTCAGATGCACCCAGCCAACCAGAATCGAGGATAACACCACCTAACCACCTACGAAGCACCTAGGTCAACATTAGGGCATATGTGGCACCACCCCGGCCGTCCATGGCATGTGTACCACCCATGCCCAATAAGAACAAACAATGGAGATCCTCTAACGGTTATCCCTCCTAAAAGAGGGTCTCTCCCACCTACCCACCGAACTGTCACGTCAACTCTAAGGCCTAGCTGGAGAAATCCTATCCCTCCAAGGCTTGTGTCATGGCAGGCCCGGAACAAAGGAATGGTGAGGATCATGTCAAAGGCTCCCTCAAGGGAGGATCTTCCCCACCAACTAAATCCTAGACTTTCTATAAATACCCCCACTCGAAATAAGAGCAGGAGGTTGGACCAAGAGAAAATGAGAGGGATTTCTACTATAGAACGACTAGTCTCCGGTTAGAGACCAAGAATGTTCTCTTTCATTATCTACTATAGAACGACTGGTCTCCACTTAGAGACCAAAGAGAGAAAATGTGTAACATTGTACTCCTCACTCCCTACTATCCGATAAAATTGTAACCGTATCATGAATAATGAGAAATGCTACTTATTTTTCTTCATACAAAAGCCCACTTGTCATTCACTTAGTATTTTGTGAGTACTATCCAACCCTGGTTGAAACTGGTACCAGCACACCTGGGAACCGGTTCCCGGCTAGCCTCTGGAGTAGCCAGGCCCCCCTAAATGGCTACAACCCTCCGGTTGTCCTCACATGACCGCTTCTTCCCCAGTACTTCCTTACCACGGTAGAAGTGGGACCTGGCTATCCTTAACCACGTCTGGGCCCTTCCGACCGCAGAGCACCGCTCCGTCCGGTCTAAGCGTTGTCCAGAGAACAACACCCTATTTTTTGTCTTAAGGGTATTTTTATTAAAAATACAATTTTGGTGTTTTTATAACTTAAGTTATTAAGTTTGTGTTAGTCCCACAAAATCAACATCAAAAGTGTTAGAAATTTTTAATAACTTTTTGGATATTAATTGAAAATATCATATTCAATTTTATTTTATTTTTATATATTTTTCAAAAAAAAGAAGGAAAAAAGCAAAATTAATGTACTATTGTGGTCAAAACTGAAAAGTGATGTGCTATTTCTTCCTTAACTGTATTTATGTATATACTATATAGATAAATATACTATTTTATTTTTTATTAACAATAAAGTTAACCCATTGATAGGAATTCAAGTCTCACCTCCATTTGCTGAATGTGTTCACGATCAAAATCAATCAATAAAAAACTAACAAAAAACCAATCAGAAGATACATTCTACTGATATTGTGTATAGTATTTTCAGTATAAAACTTATAGAATTGTAGCTGTTATTTAGCCATGACCACTCCAGTAGTCATGTTATCTTAGAGATGATGGACAATTATACCCTTGTGATAATTAATATCAAAACTATTAATTATTCAACTTATTAGATTACACACTTGGAAATTTAAGCAGCAGTAGTACATATCGCAATCGGAGATGCTGTATTGCATGACCATTATTGATCTTCATGTTCCACTGCCAAGGCTGTGGGTTTTGTTGTCCAACTCCGAAGTTGCATGCATTGCATCAATTAATTAATACATTAAGCAACATATAATTAATTAATTTTTTATTTTATTTTTTTTATCAAATTCCATGCGAATTATTTATCAAAGGGAAAATAAATAAAGAAAAGTTAAAAACCTAATTAAATGCATGTGAGGAAGAAATTAGTTAGACCAAATTGCACTCAACCTCCCTGAGGTTTGGCCTCTTGCACCAAGAAACAACTTTATCATTAATTGACACTCACACCCACTGCTGTTAGGTAAAACTTAACTGTTGACTAACTGTTGCCTTTAAAGACTAAACTACCCTTGATCCTTAATTTAAATTAATAAAAAAAGATATTTTATCAGAAAATTAAAAAGAAAAACAAAAAGAAATGATTTTCATCAACCCAAACCCAGAAAAATTTCTAATTTTTTAATGAAATTTTGCATAACACATCTTAAAATTTAAATACTCCAATAAGAAAATTGCCTCTCAACGAGGCTTCAATAATCTAAGGGTAATGCTACCCATCCCAACAAATTGTTCCAAAAATATGTACAATCCTACGTGGCAGCTCATTTAATGGCAGTCTAGCTCATAAAATACATCTCCTTTGGCAACTGGGCACCTACCACTCTCTGCCAAAATCAAAATCTCAAAAAGTAACAAGAGAAGCACCTCTTCTTCTTGTTCTGTTTCTCTCGTTTCTTTTCACTGCTTCCAACTTTCTCCTTCTTCCTCACCTCTGCTTCTTGTAAGTTTTTTTTTTCCGGTTTGATGATGTGGATCCAAGATGTAATTTTGTTTTTTGATTTCTTTTTCAATTAATTTCGTTTATTGGGTCTGCATTGTCATCATTCTAATATCCAATTTAGTTTCCTAAAGATTGTACCTTTTTTGCATCGTTCCTTTGTTTTTATATCAAATCGATTCGAATGTGAGGTTATTACTAATGTGTTGCTGCTAACATAGCCAATCGTTTGATTAAGCTTCTGATTTATCATAATTTGTTTCCAGAAAGATTGCAGTATACTAGGGTTTTCATTGTTTGGGTTATTTGCAGAAAATGATTTGTGCCCTCATTCTCTCTCTGTTCTTCCTCATTCGTACTCATACATCTCAAAGCAAAAGCCATCTTCTACAACTACAAGCCCAGTTACATAAATCGATTCTCTTCGAAGAAAGCAAGACTCGATTTCAAAAGGTATAAAAGCAAGGTTTTAGGATTTAAATTTCTAATTGGATGGGTTTTCATTGTTTGGGTTATTTACAGAAAATGATTTGTGCCCTCATTCTCTCTCTGTTCATCCTCTGCTGTTGGGAAATAATCTATTCCATTAATGATTGTTCATTCCACCGCTGCAACTACCAATTTTAGATTGATTTAGATTAGGTGATTAGTTTAGTTCTTATTGTATATATTAATCTAGGCTGGTGCTATAATGCTTGGAATTGATGGTAATGCTATTATATGTTTATAGCCATGCGCAGAATGTCATAGTACTTCTATATCATCCATATTTTCTATATGCTCATATAAATCATCAGTTCTTGTTGTGAATGATGCAGGAATGGAGAATCTTCAAATATTTACACAAGTGTAGAAGATTGCATTATACTTTATATTTTATCACAATTTGTTTGCAGGAAGATTGCATTATACTAGGGTTTTCATTGTTTGGGTTATTTGCAGAAATTTCTTCCTCTATTGCCTATTAATAGTTTATTCCAAAGCTTTTAGCAATGAGATTGTCATGGACAATGCCAAAGCTTCATCTAACAGTAATGCCAAAGTAGTGCTATGAACATTTCTGAGTATTGAATTGTTTTTCAATTTATGTATTGGCTTTTTATTTGACTAGATTGTAAAGAGATTTAACGATTATAAGGACATGTAATTTTATATAGTTTTCAATTTGTTTCTCATGTCCCGCAATGTGTAAGAGATCCCTAGTTTACTGATTTCTAGCAGCAAACTACAAACTTCCTCGGCAGTAAAGCTGCAAACCAAGTCTTTCACAAAGCGAAAAATTACAAAATAATAAAAGATGCTATAACTCTTCACATTAGCCAAAATAACTAAACTGGTCATAAGTTTGACACCAAATCACTGGAAATAAGTTTGTAAGCTTTCATGGTATCATGAGATTGTTAAATTGGGATAACATATTCAGCATTATCATGAAGTCACCAACTAGAACACGTACTTCTCAACTTTGCTTCTATCTTTCAATTGCGTTCTTGGTCATCGTTCTTGTCTCATAGTCTTTAAACATGTTGTTTGGATAAGCATTTGAGTAAATCCCAGTAATAAGGCCATAATTTCCTACAATAAAATAAAATGAATTTCACAAACAAGTAATATTTTCAGGAAAAAAAAAAACACTTACATTACAACCACCAACTGAAGGATATTGGTTGTTGGCCATACAAACTTGATCTCCCTTATCAATCATAGAATCCTAAATTAGAAAGAGTGAAAATTCAATCATCATGATATTCAAATAATTATCATCAATCCGAAAATTATAACTCATGCATACCTTCGCAATAATATTGCTCTCTTGTGTTGCAATTACATTACCACATTCATAAGTGAGTGGAGGACCAATATTACAGTGAACTGCATCACTATCAACCGGCTAAAAATTATGGAAAAATAAATATTCCACATTAAGTATATCATTTAATTTTATAAGTATAGAAATCAAGAAAATTTACCTGATTTCCTCCCGGAGTAAGGAATTCATCAGACATGATCTTTTTGTCTCTTTGTTGTTTTCTTCCGCCGGCTTGTTCTACCTTGGATTGTTTCCTTTTAGAAGGAGAAAGACATTTACTTCTAACCTTTAATGGAGTCAGTAAACGTTGACTTGAATTTGAAACTCCATTAGCAAGATTCTCACACTTCATGTCAACTAGTGAATTAGGCATCAGTTGGCTACAACTATCAGGTGAATCGATATTACATATTTCTTCCATTACTTTTTGCATCCAAGTCATAACAAGCATGCACTTATCTTCAGAACTACTTGATGCTTCCTTGATTTCATCAAAATATTTTTGCATTTGTGTAACTTGTTGTGCTTCAAGTGTCCATTCATCATAGTTTACTTTGATTCTCGTGTGAGACCTCTTCACATCTTTCCTCCATCTCTAAATAATGTACTTGGCTGGTACTAAGTTGATTTCACGATGAGTTAAAACATAAATTGCATTTCTACACAATATTCCTCTAAACTCAAATAAGCAACAAATGCACTTAACTTCTAAATCCCTTGAATAAAACCTTGAAAACGACCTTCTTCTTTTTTATCTCCTCGATCATGACAAAGTTAGATATCTGGTACTGTAAAGTTTCATCATCCATTTTTTGTATTGAAAGCATGTTACAATTTAATTTGCCTATAAGTTCAGCTTGAAACTCCTTAAACTTTGAAATTGTGTACACCCTCTCAACTTGCTTTTCCACATCAAAAAAGGTTACACAAGGAATACGTGAAGATAAACAATTACAATCTTCCATGGTCTCATTTTCCATTTTTTTTCTTCAATGCATTCTCATATTTGTCTACAAACTGTTTTAAAATAGTCTTAGAGTTCACATGACCATCAAAAAAGGCATTCATATTCTCACTACGCTGTGAAGTAGATATACTTGCCCATAAATTGTTTTTCATATATGCCGGCACCCAATGATGTCCCTCACTATATATGCTCTCCAATCAGTCATTGCGCACTTTATATTTCTCGATCATTTCGGTCCAACTTCTTCAAACTCACTCGGAGTCAATGAGTCATAAACAATGTTGTTCGAGGAAAAGCTAATTGACCTATATTCCTTGTATCCATATAACCATTTTGGTACTTTCTTCATTATACGCCACAAGCAGAAACGATGCCTAGTGTTCGAAAAGACAATTTGAATCGCTTTTTTCATGGCTTTGTTCTGATCGGTAATTATTCCACTTGGAGCATGCCCATATATACATACAAGCCAAGACTTAAACAACCAAATAAATGTATATATGTCTTCACTTGAAATCAGCCCACATCCTTGTAAAATTGGTTGGCCATGATGATTCACCCCCACAAATGGAGCAAACAGCATGTCATATACATTAGTCAAGTATGTAGTGTCAAATGTAACAATGTCACCGAATTCTTCATATGTTGCCCGACTCCTTGCATCTGCCCAAAACACATTTCTTAAATGGCCATCTTCATCTAAATCAATGGCATAAAAGAAATTTGTGTTCTTAGCTTGCATATTCAAAAAATAGTTTTGAATTGCCATGGCATCTCCTTCCCTGAGTCGTAATCGCCTAACCTTTTCGAAAAATGACATGTTTTCATGCCCGCACCCCCCACTTCTACCACAATTGAGTTGTAACTCTTATTCACCCTTATTCTAGCTTTGTCATTTAATTCAAGCTTTTTTCTCATATATGGGCTTATCTCCCGAAAACACTTCCAGAAACAAGATTTAGTTGGACTCAAATCATGATTATGATCAAGTTTAATAGAGCTCACTAACCAACTTCCGCTTGAGCATAAACCTGCCCTAACTTGAGCCATGCAATTATTCTTTTTACTAGGACGTGGCTTTAGAGCATTGATTTACTTTTGTGTGTTCCTGAACGAGCACATGCATAGGTAGCATATCTCAACTTCCCGTCTTCTCCTTTCGATGATGTTCTCTTTATCACAAGAAACCCATTTTCTCCCCCATATTCTTTATAATATTCAAATAGTTCATTAGCACTGCTAAACAACATTCCAACCTTTGGCTCTTATATTTTCTCTTTCACATCCATACCATTGTCCATGACAGTATCATCACAATTTATGCAATCTCCGTCATCCTCCATGTTAATCCCATCAAATTCTTTTTCAACTTCATTATCTTCTAAACTTGTGTAAATATTTGAAGATTCTTCAATTCCTGCACATTCACAACAAGAACTGATGATTTATATGAACATATGGAAAATATGGATGATATAGAAGTACTATGGCATTCTGCGCATGGCTATAAACATATAATAGCATTACCACCAATTCCAAGCATTATAGCACTAGCCTAGATTAATATATACAATAAGAATTTTTTACCTTATTTCTAAAATTAGCAATTCTTGCAACTTCAAGGTCTAATTGCGTATAGATATTATGTACGGCTTGCATGAGATCTGAATTATCCCCAATATTGTCTCTATGTTGGTACTTCGGGTTCAAATAGTAAGCCAAAAGAAAAAACAAATAATGTTAGTATGAATACTATACTAAATTTTAATTATAAATGACAAATAATCCAAAATAAAATTTACCAGCAGCATGTAGTAAGTGATTAAACATTTTATTCTACTGGTCTTGTATAATGTTTAGAATCTATTTACTCATTCTTTGTTGTTTTATTGCATCTTTCATCACACGTTCACTCTTAGTTCTTTGTCCAATTTTACTTCAAGTCTTCAATAACTCTTCTTTTGAGTATTATGTTGGAAATTTTTATAAATTTGTTAATGCTTCTTCTAAAATAATTTTCAATCTAAATTATTTTAACAATAATTTAATTGTTTAGGATTAAAAAAATATATTTTAATAATATGTAAAATATCCATGGACTTTCGGGGTGAAATTCACAATATTTAGGGAATATCGGGAAATTTTTATGGATATTTCAAAATCGGTCAGATATTATGCAAGATATTAGATATTTACTTGTTTCGATATCGGTCACTCCAAAATATGGATATATCGGTGGATATTTTGGTATATCTTTAGTTATTTAGTTCCTTATAATTATTTCTATATATCTCTCTCACTGAATTCTCTCTCTCTCTCTCTCTCTCTCTCTCTCTCTTAAGTTTCAATTTTTTCTCCCTTCCCGATTAATAATTGTTTCCCTCCCATTTCGAAATTCCCGATTACAAAATTGAATATTTCTTCTATTCAAGTATTTTTCTTAAAATTTAACCTTTCTTGTTAACAAGTTAGGGTTTTAAGTATGTTATTCGTAATTTAAAATTAGTGTTTTGTTATTTTTTATATGAATTTATATTCATTCCGACAGCAATCTATTATTTCTAGTGTTAAATTATAATTTTAAGGTATCATTTTAACCAAATTGTTTGAAAATTTTCTAGTATTGCCAAAGTTCTCTTGCCGTTAATAATATATATATATATATAGTTTTAGCCCACTCTAATAAAAAAATCCTAGGTATACCCCTGATCATGAATCGATGATGGAAATTAAGTAGTTTATATATAGTAGGATATATTTTGGTGAATATTTCACTGGCTATTTCATTGATAAAATAATGAATATATAATATAGCTTTTAGAGAACAGTTAAACTACCTATAGAGATAAGCATCTCATGAGATAAGAATACAATTAGAAATACAACAGCCAAAAGTATAAACAATAATTACAGAGGTTTAATACAACTACAAAACATGTTTTCCAATATGCCCCCTCAAGATAGGCCACGGTAAGAAAGGTCAATCTTAGGCTTAAGTGTCTGAAATGTAGAGCAAGGAAGGGGCTTTGTTAGAGCATCTGCAAGCTGATCTTTGGAGGAGACATGGGCCACACGCAGAGAACCTGATTGAACCGATCTCGGATAAAGTGGAAGTCTATTGCAACATGTTTCATTCTTGAATGAAAAATTGGATTATAGCACAGTTGAGTAGCACCAACATTATTGCAATAAATGACTGGGACCGTGGATAGTGTAAGGCCAAGATCAATTAAAAGGACACACACCCAATTGAGTTTAGCTGCTATAAAGGCAACAGTTCGGTATTTTGCTTCTGTGGAAGACCGAGCAATGGTACTTTGTTTCTTCAAGCTCCATGATAGGATTACGACCAAGATATACAACGTAGGCACTTGTTGAAGAATAATCATCTTTATTTCCAGCCTAATCCGCATTTGAGAATGCATGAAGAGATACCGGGGAATCACGATAGAGAAGTACCTTCGTCTAGAGTCCCACATAGGTACCGTAGGACTCTTTTGGCCAGCTCCTAATGCTCAGTTGAGGGTTGATGCATAAATTGGGATAATTTGTTGACTGCATAGGAGACGTCAGGACGAGTGAGAGACAAGTATTGGAGACTACCCACCACCATATGGTATGCAGTGGGATCACTCAGGGATGTGCCAGAGTGAAGGCTGATCGGAGGGCTGATAGGTAGAGGAGTTTGGATCGGTTTGGCTCCTAACATGTTGTGGCAAGTAAGAATGTCCATAATGTACTGATGCTGTGACAGTAACATCTTGTGTTTGTGTAGAAGCACTTCAACACCAAGGAAGTATGAGAGAGTACCAAGGTCTTTTAAAGAGAAACGTCGAGCAAGACTGTCAATGAATTGGTCAACTTGAGCTGCACTAGTATCTGTAAAAATAATATCGTCAATATAAATAAAAAGATACAAAAGAGTACCACCAGTTTTGAGTACAAATAGGGAGGTGTTAACATAAGAATTCTTGAAGCCATATGCAATTAGGAATTGGCGCAACTCATGGTACCATGCACGTGGTGCTTGCTTCAGGCCATAAATAGCTTTACGCAGCTTACATACATGAGTCAGATGATCCGAATCAATGAAGCCCGGAGGTTGAGCCATGTAAACAATTTCAGTAAGGCAACCTTGTAGAAATGCATTATTGATGTCAAGTTGACGCAAAGACCAGCCGTGACTGATGGCAATGCTGAGGACTAGTCTCACTGTTGTGGGATTTATAATTGGACTGAAAGTTTCAAAATAGTCTACCCCAGGTCTTTGATTGAAACATTTGGCCACTAGGTAAGCCTTAAACTTGTCAATTAAACCATTGGATTTCCTTTTGATTCGGAAAATCCATTTGCAGCCAACAATATTGGCGGACGAGTCTGACTGAACCAGTTCCCAGGTACCATTTTTAACCAGGGTATTGCATTCTTTAGACATGCCTTATGCCAATTAGGATTCTTCAAGACTTGTATTACCGTGGTAGGCTCAAAATCAGCCAAGGAGTTGAGTTGCGTGTGTAGTTGAGCTTTTGAATAGGCTTGTGAATGTTGTTCTTGGCTTTAGTAGTCATGGAGTGCTTGATTGGTGACAGAGATGGTGAGGTAGTGTGAGTCGGCTGTTATGAGGAGGCCAAGAGAGAAATCAGAACAGTACCAAGTGGCGCAGCAACAGTATCAGACGAAGTGATATGACCAGGTGCATCTGAAATATCAGCCACGACGGCTACAGTGGTCACTGAATCAGGTGTTGTAGTCACAGTGGAAGAGGGTGCTGGTGCAACAGCAGCAGGCGATAAGGAAAACAGGTATTGATCAGCTTGTAGAGTTGCGAAGGAGTCAACACACGACGGCAAATTTGGAGAGGGCACAATAGCTGAAGTGACCGACTGACAGGGACTGGGAATGGTGACAGTGAGAACTGGAGGAACCCATGAGTCTATGGTTATGGTATTGGGACATTGTAGTGTGACGTTGAGAGATTTGTAGAGGAAGACATACTCCACAAATTTGACATGACGCAAGACATACATTCTGGCAATAGACGGATCAAAACATAGGTAGGCACTCTGGGATAATGAATACCCAAGAAAAACACACGGACTAAAGTGAGGATTGAGTTTGTGGAACGAATATGGCCGAAGCCATAGATAACACAAACAACCAAAAAATTTGAGTTTAGAGTAATTGGGAGTGGTCCCAAAAATCATCTCATATGGTGACAAGTGAGCAAGTGTTGCAGTGGGAATTCGATTGATTAAATAGATTGCAATGGCAAATGCATGTGACCAAAATCGTAGGGGAAGAGAGGCACGAGACAGTAATGTGAGACTAGTCTCAACAATATGCGGTGACGGCATTCAAAGTACCTATTGTGTTCTAGTGTATGAGGTCGTAAGGTGGGAGATACCATTTGTCGTAAGAAAGTCCTTAAACGACAAGTATTCCTCTCCATTGTCTGAGTAGAGTGTGATAATTCTGTGTTTGAAGTAATTTTCCACAATGGCTTTAAAACGAATGAAAGTATCTTTTACCTCTGATTTTTTCTTTATTGGATAAAACCAGATGTATTTGGTCAAATTATCAATGAAGATTACATAATATTTTAAATCATCATGTGAAATAATAGGGGACATCCACACATCAAAGAATATAACTTCAAGAAGATGTGATGATATAAGAGATGAGTTGGAAAAAGGTTGCTTGTGGCTTTTATTGCAATGACAGGCATGACATACTGACTCTTTTGACATAAAGGAAGACAAATCTAAATTGAACTTTGAAACAATAAGCTGTAAAATCGGATAAGCTGAATGACCTAATCTATGATGCCAATTTGACGATGTGGTTCTGGTGTTAGAGAAGGCTATGACCGAGGAGGATACGAACTTATCAGTTGGCCACTCATATATGCCATCCTTGGTCATGCCTTTTAGAAGAATTACCCCTGTACGAAGATCCTTCACATGAAAACAAGAAGATGGAACTCAACAGATACATTTTTAGTGTTGCAAAATTGTGAAATGGATACCAAATTCTTTTTCATGTCAGGAACATAAAGAACATTATTTAAAGGAAAAAAATTATTTTGAGTGCGTAGAGATGTGGAACCAGTATGTGTGATGGAAAGACCTATATCATCACCAATCATGACATCGTCGGAGCCGCTGTAGGGTGTATGTAAAGAAAGGTTACCCAAACCTACTGTGACATGATGCAAGGCACTACTATCCAGGAGCCAGGGTGGATTGTTGGAGGGAACATTGGCAGCAAAGTGAGCTCGGGGTTGCCAAGGTGGTGGTGAATTGGTGGGAAGTGAAGTCGAACCTAATCTAGGAGAGTGAATTGGGACCATTTGAAACGAAGTACACCTCTTGGCCGAGTGGCCTTGGATGCCACATATCTGACATTTGCCCAAGTATGGACGTGGAGAGAACTGATTACTATGATATGGAGAACTAGGACCTTGAGCTGATGGCGGACGAGTGGCAAAATTAGGAGACGGGCACTAGCCCGCGATGGTGGATGATTGTGGACGCCAAGCGCTGTTATTGGCATGCTGTGGGTGCCAAGAATTGTGTGACTCGGTTGTTGGATTGGCGGTGGCTGGTAGTGGGATTATGTCTTTTTTGTTGTTGAGAGTAGAGGCCTCGAAAGTCAGAAGCTTCTCATAAAGCTCATTAAATGTGATAGGAGTGTCACAGGCTTGAACCGCACGAACTAGTTCTTTGTAATCATCATCCAGTTCATCTAAAATTCTTTCTGTGAGATCTTTATCGTCTATCAGAGCACCAAGCAAGGCAAGTTCATCTGTACGAGCCTTTACAGAGTGAAGAAAATCAATTATGTTTTGTGTACCTTTGGTGTAATTTTTGAGAAGAGATTTGATTTGTTTGATGCGTCCACGAGATGGTTTGGCATACGTTTTGGCAAGTATATTCCATGCTTTCATTGATGTCTTGGCTCTAGCAACAAAAGAGATGATCGTGGGATAGAGAGAGCCAATCAAGGCATTGCAAATGAGTTGATCTTGACGAATCCAAATACTGTAGGCTGGATTTGGAGATGTGACATCATTAATAGTTTGAGTGTTTGGTGGGCAGGGTTTCGAGCCATCTATATAGCCTACAAGGTCGTATCCAATGAAGAGAGTTTGGAACTGAAGTTTTCAGGACATATAGTTGGTGGCGGTGAGTTTGAGCGGAGCTTGAGCAGAAATATTGATGGTGATTAGGTGGAACTCATTGGAGCGAAGGGCCGTAGAGCTAACAAGCGTGACATTGATAATGGTTGAAGTAGGTGTTGGGAAGTTGGTGTTATGGTTGGGTTTGGTTGTCATGGCTGTGAGTGGGTTGGCATTTGGATTTGTTATTGAGGTCATGGTGATCGTGTATCAAATGTGGGAAAGGAAGAATTTTTTTTTTTGAGAGAATCGGTGGCTCTGATACCATATAGAATAAGATATATTTTGGTGAATATTTCACTAACTGTTTCATTGATAAAATAATGAATATATAATACAGCCTTTAGAGAACAACTAAACTACCTATAGAGATAAGCATCTCATGAGATAAGAATACAATTTGAAATACAACAGGTAAAAATATAAACGATAATTACAGAGGTTTAATACAACTAAAGAACATGTCATCCAATAATTTAATCATAATAGTAACTGTGCTTTATGCCTATACGGCTCCCATGACTCAAAATACAAAGCTTGTGAAATATTAATTAATTTAATATGTACGTGCTTACTGAATTCATGCATGCACGTTTGATGACCTTACTTTTTATTAGTATCTCAAGGAATTAATTCAATGAGATACACTTCAGAATCTATGAATAAGAGTAATTTCAATGAAATTGGTAGTTGGGTGTATAAGGAATTTGACTTAATGAGCAGTAGCAGAATTGAACAATAAAAATTTATAGAAGGAATTGATATATTTTTCTTTTATATATCATTTACGGCAACGACTTAAACTTGAAATATTATCGGGCTGTATGAGAGCTCTTATCACCGAACTACACATTAGTTGTGGTTATAAAGGGAATAGACTTAACTAGCACTCTTTTTGGCTGATTTTCTGTTATTGTAACCAAGTTAATAAGTTGAGTACCAAAGCAATGAAACTTATTAAAATAATTTTTCTGTCTTACAAATTAATTAAAGAGATAATTCCCATATTTGACCTAAAAATTAGAAGAAAAAACATTTTTATACGATCTGAATAAATTGATTATATTTATCAAGTTTTGTCATGATTTGTCAAAAATACTCTTACACTTTAATGGCAACATCATCTCTCTCTCTCTCTGCCCCTAGCTCTTTTCATTATCTCTTAGTCCAGATTAATCGGTGAAAATTATAGTAAGATAAATATGATTTTCCTTTATGAAGTGCATGGAATTTTAGATCTATCACTTGATTTGTCTTTGTTATATAGCTCTTTCTCCATTTTTGCACTATGAATTCTCGCATTCGAAGGAACATGGATCGATGGGTTCTTTAAAATTATAGCACTCTTTACATCTTCATTTTTGAAACTATAACTATATTAATAATTCTCATTTAAATGGCAACAAAGTATGGTGATGGATAAAAATGCCCCCATTTTTACTTTTATTCTTCTATATATATATTTCTTAGAATTTTTTTTTCCAAAACCTACATTGATGGAGCCATCAATGGAGTTTGAACAAACCTCCAAGTGGGGGAATCAATGGGGGCATTTTGGTCTCACCACATACTTTTGTGCTATTTAAACAAGAATTATTAATGTAGTGATAGTTTCAAAAGTCAAGTAGGAATTTGTGCTATTTATTCCTATTCTTTCATCTGTCGATTGCAGTGTTCTAGAAGTTGGCCGACTAGGCCGATTAATCGGTGCAATTCAGCTAGGCACCAGGTTATTAAGGCAAAAAGGCTAAAATTGGTATCATTCCACGGTCTCCGACTAATTGGACAAGACAGCGACTAATCGAAAAGTCGGCTAGGCGGCGGACAACGGCTTTGACACCGCCTAGCTTTTTTTTAATAAATAAATAAACGACCTTGTTTTCAATTCACTTTACAAACCTAAACCAGTTGTTCCCTTCATCAGTCCATCTTCGACCAAACAGCTTACAAACCTAAACCAAATCGCCCAAAGAAGCTTCCCGCCGCCTGCCACCATTCAATCGCCGAGATCGCCGAAAGCTTGTCTTTCGTCGCCGCCATCACCAGTTCGCAACCATCTTGTCAGGAAATGGAAGATTAGGTTCTCAAATGAAATGAAAATGGGATTGGAAGTGATTTGGGGATTTCGGATTGTCGACAAAAAAGAGGGATTAGGGATTGCAAATGAGGATTTGGGGATTTTTCCAAACAAGAAGTCTGATGTTTTAGCGTGACTTTTACGGGGAGTGTGCATATCCCTACTCTAAAACGGTGTGTTTAGACTTTAGAGTGCTCAGATGGCTTATTGGGTCAGATGCAACATTGGGCCAACTGGGCCACAATTGCAAACTATCAATTTTACTTTAAGCAAATTCCTATTTTAGTTTTGAGTCAAATTCCTGATTTGATTGAGTCTTTATGTTTCGATTTGGATTGGTTTGTGATTGCATTTGGATGAGTGTTTGGGGATTTGGATTGGTTTATGATTGGTAATTCATTAATTTGGCATTTGTGGATTTAGAAAGGATTTTCTTTGGATTTGATATTTGGAATTTGTTTTTAATTGTGTTTTCCGATTAATCCCCAATTAATCGCTGACTAATCGGCCTAGGCGCTAAGCGCTGGGTCTCCACCCGACTAGCGCCTAACGCTTACTAGAACATTGCTCGATTGTGCCAATTATTAGTACTTCGAGGATGTGTAATTTTGACAAGAACCCGGCCAATATTACAATTTAATTTGCTGATGATCATATTTCTCTCACTTCTTTTGTGATGTTGAAAAACATGTATCAGTTTAATTTGAAATGACAAATATATGAATCCAAATATATTGAAATAACATTCGATAGCAATGTATATATTTCAATGTGAAAATTGTAGAATTGTAGCATTAATTTATTCATAAACTATTATATCAGGTAATTAAAATCACAGAGATCAAGAATTATATCCCTGTGATACTTTGCATGCATACTTGGTTATTATTTTAAATTTATGTTGAAATTTTAATCAACAATCATCAAGTTTTATTTTGAGGAGCAATCTTGAGTCCAGAAGTGGAAGAAGTCGATGGAGGAGTAGTAGTACTTTCAGAGTTGGTGGTCATAAGCGGCGGCGGCGGATAGAGGAGTTGAGCAGTCATGAACATCATCTTTTCTCCGTGCAAGCAGTGGTTAGGGAAACCACAAATAAAGTAATAGTTGCCTTCCCTATCGAATGTGATATTGTCACGGCCAGAGTCATATTTTGCAATTGGAGATGTTAAATTGCAT
Source organism: Acer campestre (assembly GCA_954870605.1). Taxonomy (NCBI): domain Eukaryota; kingdom Viridiplantae; phylum Streptophyta; class Magnoliopsida; order Sapindales; family Sapindaceae; genus Acer; species Acer campestre. The sequence continues at coordinate 14,586,825 of OX940802.1, read as the reverse complement.
GTGTCGTAATCTTTAACCCTCACTTCAACCAAGTTGTGGCTTGTGTTGTCGTACAACAATACTGCATATATGTATCATGTATGTATGAAATTAATAACATCAATTAAATACTTTCAAATTAAAAACTTAAATTAATTATGGTTAGTGTTAACGTGTGCCCTTAGGACAATTAGAGCATATCCAATGTAATGTTATTTTAGTGTGCCAATGCTATAATTTAGCATAAAGTAAAAAATAAAATTAAAAATAAAAAAAATAAAAATAAATAAAAATAAAAAAACTTCAATGCAATGCCAAATGTTGTTAAATTTGTGAAATTATCTATTCCATCGATTGGTTATAAGATAAGAACAATAAATTAATTATTTATCTTTTCTATTTAGATTTTATTGATAGAGAGATTTACTACGTAGAGGGACATTTTTTTTTTAAACTTTTTTTTAATTGATTTATTAATGTTTTGATGGAGTTTTGATAGAATGTATGTGTGTTTTTTTTTTATGTAAACACTAAAATTAATTATCCATCTCTTGGAATCGTTACTCATTTGTGGAATTAAGTGGATAGATTTTTTTTGTAGTATAATTTGATATTTTATTATTAATTTGATATCCATTATTAATATATATATATATTTTTTTTTGCATTTTTTTTTTAATGTTGGTATATATGAACAGACCATGGCAGAACTTTTGACAGAATTTATTTTTATAGATTTTACATTTAACTATTTGAATTTAATGAATAAAAATAAAATCAAAAAGACATTTGTGTACAACAAAAGCACTACCCAAAAATTAAAGTCAGGGTAAAATTGACATTTTACGATTTATAAAAAACAATAAAATCAGTTATAATAAATGAAGAGGTTCTTAATTGCTTTTTACCTATTCTCTATGTGTTCAAGGCACATGTTAATACTACCCATTAATTATAAAGAAGAAAAAGAGGAAGAAGAAGAGATTATTACCGATAGAAGCACCGAGTTCAACGGGCACAGGCACATCGTAATAATAACCGTTGTCATCATCCATGATGGTCCAACCAGAACCAACAGAGTCAAGATCATCAAGCAGCTTGTATTCAACTGATGACATGGAGATGGTACAAATACTACTCATCGTGATCATGATCATTAAAAACACTACTGCACTAATACTGGTGCTCTTAACTAAACCCATTCCTCAACTCGGTAATTAATGCGATAAAGACAGAGATGAGAATTAATTAAGAGATTAAAAATAAAATAAAAACAAAGAGTTGATTAATTAGTTTAGTGGTGTGAAAATTTGTTAAGTATATGCATGATCATTTATAGTCGTGTTGGCAAATTAAATGGAGCAGAAAATATACATGATCATAGCACGTAAATATGGGAAACAGAAGCTTTGCGTTTACATGGTTTTCGTCACCTACTAAATTTATAATATACTACCAATTAATAAATTAATTAGAATGAGCATATATTATGGATAGACGGTGTTTTATTTTATTTTATTTTTAAAAACATTTATTAATTCGGGATCAAGTATTTTTTTAAAAGCTTTCGTCATTGTGGTAACCAAAATGGTCATTGGGCCCAACGCTTAAAGCCCAAACCATTTATGAGTGAAATTTGTCAAAACCCACGAATAAACAGGTCGACTCAAGACTTATGCCAGTTAAAGACTCGATCATTTAAAACCAAGTCAAATGAACAGCTACAATTTGGAGATAACGTCTGATTTGAAGAGAATCTCTCCCACAATCAAAGCCTAGTCAGGTGAACGTTGGAAGGGGATTTTGGCCTATAAATAAATCCCAGTTGGCTACAAAGAAGCTCTCTGAACTAAAGAAAAAGCTTACTAGCGTCTTGAAACTCTACTCATTCTTATTCTGGCTATAGGAATTCAATCTGAATCACAACCACGATTCAAGCATAACAATTGCTCAACCCAAGCATACCTAAGGCTAAGAATCTGACCCCATTTTTTATTGTTCTTTATCTTTGCTTTTTCTCTGTTATTATTCTTTTGCATGTTCAAACGAGAAGACGATACATTTCGATCGACAGACAAACTCTTTCGCAGGTTTATAGAGGAGACGACATCCCCTACTCGACAAATTAAACCAAGTTGCCCTGGGCCTAATATAAATCCGACCCAATCCATATCAACCGTAGGTCAACCCCCCTACAACCATTGTAGGATTCGATTCGGGATAGACAGAGTTTTAAGTTGTACATGTTTAATTAGTTAATGGGCCAAAACCATAAATAGCCATAAAATTAGGGGAGTATTCATATTATTTCTCAATAACTTCACTATTTTTGACAATTCATTTTTATCTATTTACATTTCTTTTCTTTTTTTAACACTCAATTCTAAAAATTTAAACTTACAAAAAAATTCTAAAGACACTTCTTTTTGTACCAAAATTATCCATTTTATATTTTTACACACTTATTCTAAATACACTCCATTTTTAAAAATAAACTTCTAAAGTGTTAAAGTTTTTGTTGCTTTAAGTGTCAGTTATGCAGTTAGGATGTGATTAATAATTCCTATTGTTAAGGGATAATTTGTTACTTTGACCTGTTCCTTTGCCATTTTACCACGCATTAGGAAGTGGCTGCATGGGCTGCATCTTTTTCGATTTCAGTTGTTGTAAGGCTATTTAAAAGCCAACCCTTTTATTCAATAAAATACACTCTCTTAACTTTTATTGCATAGCAAACACACAAATTCTTAACTGATACTTTACAATTGGTATCAGAGCCTCTTTATAGGGGTCTGATCGAGACTTGAAAAGCAGCAGTCCTTTCAAGTGATGGCAAAAAGCAAGACAGAAAACAATTTTGTTCAGCCGACGATTCCAAAGTTCGATGGTCACTACGATCATTAGGCGATGCTTATGGAGAATTTCCTGCAATCTAAGGAATACTGAAGCGTGGTGGAAGCTGGGATCCCTGCAGCAGCTGAGGGAGTTGAACTTACTGAGGGGCAAAGGAAGACCATTGAAGATCAGAAACTCAAGGATTTGAAGGCAAAAAACTATCTCTTTCAAGCGATTGATAGATCAATCTTGGAGACTATCTTGAAGAGAGATACAGCAAAGGACATATGGGACTCATTGAAGCAGAAGTATCAAGGGACAACAAGGGTTAAACGAGCACAATTGCATGCACTTCGAAGGGAGTTCGAAATTCTTCAGATGAAAACAGGAGAGTCAGTAAATGACTACTTTGCTCGAACTCTTACCATAGCTAACAAGATGAGGATTCATGGTGAGACTATGGGAGATGTCACTGTTATTGAGAAGATCTTACGATCTATGACTCCAAAATTTAACTTTGTTGTCTGTTCAATTGAGGAGTCGAATGACATTGACACTCTATCTATTGATCAGCTACAAAGCAGTCTCTTAGTGCATGAACAACGCATGAATGTTCCTATGATTGAAGAACAAGCCTTGAAGGTAACTTATGAAGACAGAGCAAGAGGATCAAGAGGACGAGGTTGTGGAGGATTTCGTGGACGAGGAAGAGGAAGAGGCCCATCAAGCTTTGACAAGTCTGATGTTGAGTGTTATCACTGTCATAAACTTGGACATTATCAATATGAATGTCCAAGCAGGGAGAAAGAAGATAATTTCGTAGAAGCTCAAGAAGAAATGTTTTTGATGGCATATGTGGAGGACAAACAAGCAGATAAGGAAGATGTATGGTTTCTCGACTCAGGGTGCAACAATCATATGTGTGGCAAGAAGGAATTATTCTCTGATTTAAAAGAAAATTTCAGAGAAACAGTGAAGTTGGGAAACAATTCCAGCATGGTTGTAAAGGGGAAAGGTAATGTAAGATTTCAGTTAAATGGAATCTCACATATCATTACTGGAGTTTTTTATGTACCTGAGCTAAAGAACAACTTGTTGAGTATTGGTCAGCTGCAAGAAAAGGGACTAACAATCTTGTTTCAACATGGAAGATGCAAGGTGTATCATTCGGAGAAAGGCTTAATCATGGAAACCAAAATGTCCTTAAACAGAATGTTCATTCTACTTGCTAAGTTTTAGCCAAATTTGTCAGCTTGTTTCAATACAATCACTGAAGACTCAACTCAGTTATGGCATTGCAGATATGGACATTTGGGTTTTAAAGGCTTGAAGACTCTTGAGCAAAAACATATGGTGAATGGTCTGCCACAACTCAAGACTCCCTCCAAAATTCGTAAAGATTGTCTAGTGGCAAAACAGCAGAGGGATCCATTCCCAAAAGAAAGCACATGGAGAGCCTCTTAAATCCTACAGCTAATACACGCTGACATATATGGACCTATTACACCTATCTCAAACAGCAAAAAAAGGTACCTAATCACCTTCATTGATGATTATAGCCGTAAGACTTGGGTGTATTTTTTAGTAGAAAAGTCAGAAGCTTTTGACACTTTCAGAAGCTTTTAAAAACCCGTGGAGAAAGAAGCAGGTACATGCATAAGAAGTCTGCGTACTGATAGAGGTGGTGAATTTACATCACAAGAATTTACTGTTTTTTGCAAGGAGAATGGCATAAGTAGACAATTGACAGTTGCATACACACCACAACAGAACGGGGTTACAGAGAGGAAGAACAGAACAATTATGAACATGGCTCGTAGCATGATTTATGAGAAAAACATTCCAAGGACTTTCTGGCCTGAGGCAGTCAACTGGACTGTTCATGTGTTGAATCGATGTCCAACAATTGTAGTGAGAAATAGGACTCAAGAAGAAGCTTGGAGTGGAGTGAAGCCATCAGTTGAATACTTTCGGGTTTTTAGATGTGTGTCTCATGTCCACATACCTGATAGTAAAAGAACTAAGTTGGATAATAGAAGAATGAGCTGTGTTTTACTTGGAGTAAGTGAAGAATCAAAGGCATATAGGCTATACGATCCAATTTCGCAAAAGATCATCGTGAGCAGAGATGTTGTATTTGAAGAAGACAAAAGCTGGGATTGGGATAAAAGGAATGAGGAAACAATTGCAGTAAATTTAGAGTGGGAAGATGAACAAGATGAAGCTAATAACAATGAAGCAGACATCAATGAAGAAATAGAAGAAGAAATGGAGAACTCTATTTCGGATGAGTTAACTGATGAAAGCTCACCATATTCAAATACAAGAATCAGGAAACAACCTGTTTGGATAAGGGACTATGACAGTGGAGAAGGACTTTCTAAAGAAGAAGAAGATATAACCAACTTGGCAATGTTTGCAGCTGCTGATCCAATTTCCTTTGAAGAAGCCGTGAAGAGTGAAAAATGGAGAAATGCCATGAATTTGGAAATAGAAGCAATAGAGAAGAATGACACATGGGAGCTGACAGATTTGCCAACTGGAGGAAAGAAAATTGGAGTGAAATGGGTGTATAGAACAAAGCTCAATGAGAATGGAGAAGTAGACAAATACAAGGCAAGGTTGGTAGCAAAATGGTATGCTCAACAACATGGAGTGGATTACAATGAAGTCTTTGCACCTGTGGCTAGATTAGACACAATTCGACTGGTGCTTGCACTCGCAGCTCAAAAAGGGTGGACCATTTATCAGTTAGATGTGAAGTCAGCGTTTCTGCATGGTGAACTTAATGAAAAAGTGGTTGTTCAACAACCTTGTGGATATGAAATTAAGGGCAATGAGCATAAGGTGTACAAGCTGAAGAAGGCTCTCTATGGACTGAAACAAGCTCCACGAGCTTGGTACAGTCGCATAGAGTCATATTTTATGAAAGAAGGCTTTGAAAGGTGCTCTCATGAACACACTTTGTTCGTCAAGACAAATACAGTAGGTAAAATTCTGATTATAAGTTTGTACGTTGATGATCTTATATTTACTGGCAATGATGAGTCAATGTTTGTTGAATTTAAAAAGTCCATGATGATTGAGTTTGATATGACTGATTTGGGAAAGATGAGGTATTTTCTTGGTGTAGAAGTAATGCAAAGAATTGATGGCACGTTCATTAGTCAGAAAAAGTATGTGATGGAAGTGTTGGAGAGGTTTGGAATGGACAAAAGTAATCCAGTCCATAATCCAATTGTTCCAGGAGAAAAGCTTCAGAAGGATGAAGATGGCATAAGAATTGACAGTACTTATTACAAGCAAATAGTAGGAAGTCTTATGTACCTAACCAATACACGACTAGATGTTATGTTTGTTGTTAGCCTTATAAGCAGGTACATGGAGCATCCTACGAAGATACATTCACAAGCAGCAAGGAAAATCTTAAGATATTTGAAGGGGACAGTTGATTATGGAGTGTTTTACAAGAAGGGAGGAAATGAAGAACTAGTCGCATACACAGATAGTGACTATGCAGGAGACTTGAATGATAGAAAGAGTACTTCAGGATATGTGTTTCTATTGAGCTCTGGTGCAATATCCTGGTTATCCAAGAAGCAGCCTGTGGTATCTTTATCTACTACAAAAGCAGAATTCATATCTGCAGCAGCATGTGCTTGTCAAGCAGTTTGGCTGAAAAGGATTTTGGAGAAGCTTGAACATACACAAAGCAATTCTACAACTATTTACTGTGACAACAACTCAGCAATTAATCTTGCCAAGAATCCTGTGATACATGGACGCAGCAAACACATTGATGTACGTTTCCATTTCCTTCGTGAACTCACAAAAGATAGAACTGTGCAACTAGTTCACTGTAATACTCAAGAATAAGTCACAGATGTGATGACAAAGCCTTTGAAACTTGATACTTTTGTGAAGCTGTGCAACCTGCTGGGAGTGTGTTCATTGTCAAAAGTAAACTGATTGCTAGTAGCATTCAGTTTAAGGGAGAATGTTAAAGTTTTTGTTGCTTTAAGTTTCAGTTATGCAGTTAGGATGTGATTAATAATTCCTATTGTTAAGGGATAATTTGTTACTTAGACCTGTTCCTTTGCCATTTTACCACGCATTAGGAAGTGGCTATGTGGACTGCATCTTTTTCGATTTCAGTTGTTGTAAGGCTATTTAAAAGCCAACCCTTTTATTCAATAAAATACACTCTCTCAACTTTTATTGCATAGCAAACACACAAATTCATAACTGATACTTTACAAAGACATTCTATTTTATTTTAATATTACCTATTATTATTTTTAAATTTTAATTTTAATTTTAATATATAGCAAGAAGAAAAAAAAAACTAGTAATTTTGTTAACTTTGAAAACTCTGCTGTCTTACTAGAAAAACTTATAAATTATGACATATAAACTCTTCTTACTTTTAGGGTTTCTTTTGGTGTTAGCTATTTACAAGGTTGGTGACTCGACCACAAATATAATAATTATGAGAATTACTAATGGATTCTTATAGAATTACCAGAAGGTTAGACTTCCAGAATTAACATTTACGTACACATGGAAATTCTTAATATATGATTTTATTAAATTTGATTATCAAATAGTAATTGTAAAACTTGAACTTGCCATAATATATATTATGGTTCAAGTAAACCTCTCAGCATTAATATATCAGAAAGTCTAGGTACCACCGAGGATGCGTCCCCTTTGTGTCCCCGGGTTCTACGTGGCAAAAAAATTGTTAAAAAAATTGAACCCAAAACTGAAACAAATATTAAATGAAATACAGAAATAGGCATGTCTGTCTCTCTCCTCTTCAGAATCCCTATTTCGTCTATCACTCTCCTCTTCTCTTCAAAATCCCCATTTCAAACCCTAGGTTCTTGTCCACTGTCTTCTTCTTCATCTCTTCTTCTTCAGTGTCTTCTTCTTCAAAATCGCCATTTTCTCCACCGTCTTCTTCTTCATCTCTTCTTCTTCACCGTCTTCTTCTTCAAAATCCCCATTTTCTTTCCCGTCTTCTTCTTCATCTCTTCTTCTTCACAAAAATCAACTCATTTTCTCCACCATTTCGGATTCAAAATCCTCATTTTCTGGTCCGTCTTCTTCTTCATCTCTTTTTCTTCAAACCCTGTGTCTCCATCTCCATCTCAACCCATGAAAACACCCACACCCACGAAAATCAAGCCTCGAAACGTTAACCCTAACCCTAAACCCTTTCTAAGTTCAAAAACTTCGAAGTTGAAATCTTCTACCCAGGTAAGGTTCCATTTTCGAACTCTTTGAAAAATCTGCATTCTTATATTCTAGTTCTGGTATTTCTTTATTTGGGAGTTTATGATTTTTATGATTTGAAAAATCTGCATTTTTATGATTTTATAAATCTGCATTCTTATGATTTGAAAAATCTGCATTTTTATGATTTTATAAGTCTTGGTATCCTAATTTAATGGTTTATGTTGTTGTAATGGTTTATGAATTTCCTATAAATTAGTATGTTGGAAATGGTTGTTGGAGATTGGTGGTGGTGTTGTTTTTAATTACATTTTTTCCTATAAATGGCAGTTGCCAAACTCAAAGCTCCTAACACCACAGAGGTGATGAAAGCAGAGGAGGGAAACGAATCCCTGGACACTTCAGTTCAGTGGATTCAACTGCTCCAAGCTTTAGATCAGTAAGGTACTTGCAAATTTTAAATGTTTCAAAAAAATAAATGCTGCTGGGCTGCTACCCTGTTTTGTTGTGCTTGTTGTTGTGTTTCTGGCTCCTGCCTGGTTTTAGGTGTTGGTTTTGGTTAATAAAGTTTCTATTATTGTTAAAAAAAAATATAAAAAAAAAATAATAAAAAAATCTATAGACCATGGTGTCAGTTCATTTGATAAAGGCAATTAGGAAGTTGTACACGAAGAGACATATTGATTGATTGACCATAGTTTCAAAGTCTCCTAAATCAAGTGTGAAAAGTGTGATAGAAGCAGAGAACTCTTAGATATTCCATAAATAATACTCCATAAATAAATACATACATAGAAACAATTCATATTATGATATACCTGAAAGCTTTAAACATTAGAAAGAAATGTGAATTGTATGCATCATGGCAAATGCAATACAATATGGGGTCTAGGGCATCACTTTTATATCACATCCTTAATCCACTAACTTTCAGGCACTTCCTAGTCCTTGAAAAATCAATTTAAGGAACTGTATCAGACCTAATCAAGGTGCTAACCTTAGTGCACATAATTCATATTTAATATCATATCATCTATTCCTGTTTTATGACACATCCACGTTACATCATCATTTCAATAATAGCCATTCTGTAGTCATACACTTTTAAGGAAAGTGCGCTTAAACTTCAAAAGAAAATATAAGAAAATTGTGCAGAATCTTACAGTCCATAGATCAGCATTACTCCTGCTAACGTTGTGCATATCAACAATGTACATAAGCCAAGTGGCCATGACAAAACTATCAAATAGATTAGTGCCCCTGCCCCCTGGAAAGAAATGATTATAATGTAAATTATATTCTAGTATTTTTAGTAGACTAAGAAGCATCAATGATTTTATCAGCAAAATACCTGTAGAACATTGTGGAATATTAAACCAGTGTTCTCTAGAATTTTGTTCAACTACCAACCATAGAAGACACATACGTGTGCAGCATCGGCTAAAAAAGCTCGATAAGGTTTTGTTATTATTTTGCAAATGTAATTTTATCGGATTAGTATGATGCTGGAGCTTTTTGCTACTATAAACAAGCAGCATTGAGATTTGCATATATGTTATTTCTTATTAACCTAGATGGCTAGATGCAACATACTTTCTTGTTTGCTTAAGTTTGAATCTGATTTAGTTCAGCAGAATTAGTCATGAAAACTGTTTAATGCATGTAGTTTTTTGGATTTCCCATCTAACAAATTATACCCAAAAAAGGCAATGTTAGAATGTCATCATCATCATCAATGTCTTCTTCATCATTTCCAAAACGTACTTTGGAACAACCACACTGCTTCTGTAAGGTCGAAGCGACATTGAGATACTCAAGTACTACAAGAAATCCAGGACGACCCTTTTTAGGGTGTCCAAATTTAACACTAAGGTAACTATATTTGTACAGCTTACGTTTTTTAATTATAGTGATTAATATGTTGTACATCTAATATTTTTTATATATTATTAAAATGATTAGGGATCACCCTACTGTAAATTCTTCAAGTGGGCAGATAGTAATGAAGAGATCCAGTTCCAACTTCAAGAATTTAACAATGAACTGTTAAATAAGGAGAAAGAGCTCCAGAAAATACTAGACGATGTGGAAACGACGAAGAGTGAGCTTCGTAAAAGAGTGGATGATGTCGAGAAGAGAGAGATGGTGGTATCCACTAGAGAGATAGTGCTTTTGCAAAAAGAAACTGACTTGAGGCATGGACGCACACTACTGTTAGTGTATTTGACAATTTTATTTGTAATAGCATGTTACTTGATAGTGTCCAAGTAATTGTTGCCTAGTGTTAGTATCTATATTCAGTGAACTCTGTAAATTCCAATGTAAATATATTAAGTTCAACTTCCTGCTGTATGGATGATCATATGATTGGTGAATCAACACCTCTTGGTTGTCTGAATCTGTGTTTTCTTTGGAATGTTTATTGCTTGCTATGTCATGTTGCTTGCTTGACGTTCTTGTATGCAAATGTGAAGTGGGATCATGATAATTTCTTTTGCAGTGTTGGATTTCTAACTCATTTTGGCAATGTTGGATTTCTAACTCAAAAATTCTCTGTTCCAACCTATCTTCTAAAACAAGAATTGTGGCAAGGATGGTAACAAAATTTAATAATTTCTTCCTCTTATCCTTCATAATGCAAGACTCGCACCTTAATCATATTAGCACCACATGAATTATATATATTAGATTTAGAGCCAACATGCATGTGGGTCATTTACAATTTTACATAAACACTATTTTAATCCCAAATGCAATGTACACATTATATATAATTCACAATAGCTCATGAATTGGATCTCATATAATACCAATTCTTAATCATCCAATCTTTTTGCTTTATGATTTACACTGTAGCCTTCCCTGGAAACGAATTGTATTGAAAAAGAAAAGAGTAACCATCCTTACATTCCACACACAACATCTGTCTTTTATAATTTTCTACTACAAAGCTAACAGATTTCTAAAAGCTATGGTATCTCATTAATAGTTCTAAAAAAAAAAAAATCGGCAATGAAATCATCGTCACTTTTAAAAATTGATGGCAACCACTAGCAATTTTTTGTAAACACGAAAAATTTTCTTCACATTTTTGGCAGAAGAATGTCATATAAGAAACCTGTTAAATTAACCATACAGTGAAGAACTTTTTCAATGAACACGAAAAACAACAACTGCTTTTAGCATAGATTGACACTGAATCAAGTAATATAAAACATGAAATCCCCAACTCAAGCAATCTCCAGTAGAATACTAAATTCTAATACACATTTGTATTTCAACAAATACATTAAATACATAATAGGCAGGTTCCTATTAATATAAACTAAAAATTATAGCTCACACTTTCTTGACTTTGAATCACTGTTCCTTGGATTTGAGTTCCACTAGTGTGAAAAGCTGCGCTCTCTGGAACGGCCTAGTGAGAAATACTTGTGTATACATGCACGTGTCCAGAATTTGCTACATCCATCTCTGAATGGCCAAATAAAGATCTCTGTGTGTTCAAGATAGGTGCATCTCCTTCATCTCGCTAATAATCAAATAGCAAATAAAAACACAAAATTGTCATATTTTCTCTTGTCAAAGTTGCAAAAAAAAAAAAAAAAAAAAAAAAAAAAAAAAAAAAAAGTTATATTAAATAGACACACCTCTTTGCGTTTCCCCTTCTGTTGTGCTGTTTTCTCTTTCGCTTTAACTTTTCGCATATCTTTCTCCATCCTTGATGCTCTCCTTAGAGATGGGGGTCTGCCTTTCCCACGCACCATATTTGGACTGAGTACTTGCTCAGAACCACCGACAGTAGTTGCGTCCCCTCTTGTACAACCAACATTAGAACCTGTTTTGGTCATCGATGAGGGTTCTTGGTTGGCACGATACAAATCAATCATGCCATATAACTTTGCTTTCGCATCCTAAGTATGCTCTCTCGATCCCGCTGCAAGAGTAATCATCTGATAACAGATACTCAACATCTCAGAATATCTATTAGAGTCTGCCCGTTGTTCCCCTGCATCATAGCTACTTTGGATCAATGTGTATTGCCTTTTGATATCCTTCCTCCATCGATCTAAAATATAGCTATCTGACACAAATTTAATCTCGTTACATCTGAATACAGCCAAAATGTGCCTACACAATATCCCCCTCATTTGGAATAATCCACAAGAACACTTTGCAGATGAATCTTCTTCACTAAAGTCCACAGAATATGTAACCACCTTAGTAAACTCTGCCAAATGAACTTCATCCTTTACTAGATAGGTCTTTACTGCACCATCACTCTTATGTAACTGTGGATTCATATCGATCATGCTGGTAACTTGCTGTTGTACTTCCTTGAATTTAGAATTCGTGTACAACTCTTGAAACCTCTTCTCAATTGGAGATCTAGATATGCAGGGGGTTGTGACACTAAATGAGTGGAAGTCCGTAACATTTTCATTCTCAATTTTTTTTTTTCAATGCATTGTCAAATTGGTCGACAAACTCTTTCAGGTTGGTCTTAGTATGAACATACCCGTCAAAAAAGGCATTCATGCTCTCGCTACGTTGCGTTGTACTCATTTCAGCCCAAAAGTAGTCTTTCAAGAATGCTGAAACCCAATGCTCACGCTCAGCATATAGACTTTGCAACCATGCATTCTCATGCAAATTGTACGTGGTAATTAACTGATCCCAACTTGTTTCAAACTCTTCAACACTTTGGTTGTCATAGACACATGTCATCAATGCACTTTTCATCCCAGTTTTGTAGGAACCATAGGAACCAAGCTTTTCAGGGACTTTCTTCAGTATATGACATAGGCAAAATCTATGGCGGGTCGTTGGGAAAACAATAGCAATTGCATTTTTCATCGCCCTATCTTGGTCAGTGATAATAGTTTTATGAGTTATTCCATCCATACACTGCAACCAAATCCGGAATAACCAAACAAAGGTCTCTGTATCCTCATTGGAAATCAATCCAACTCCCAAGAGAATTGACTATCCATGGTGGTTTACACCAACAAATGGTGCAAACGGCATCCCATATCTATTCGTCAGGTATGTGGTGTCGAATGTGACCACATCACCAAAATATTGGTAGGCTGCTCTACTACGGGGGTCTGCCCAGAAGACATTTTTTAACCTTCCATCATCATCTAAATCCATCAATGCAAAAAACCAAGGATTTTTGTACTGCATCCTAAGAAAATACTCTCGCAGTGCACCAGAACCACCTGCGCCAAGTCTAAGATGTCTTGCCTTGTCGATGTAATTACGATAATCTTTTTCCAAAAACGGGAGATTCTCAAATCCACATGCGCCAACAACAAGAGATCCAAAACTCTTGTTCATTCGGACACCAGCCATATCATTTGTATCTAGAACTCTTTTGATGGCGTCACTCACTTCTCTATTACATCAAAAGAAGCGGGATTTCTTTGGACTGTGGTCGTGGTTATGGATATTATGAACCATAGTCAATCGAAGTTTTCCATCAACTCTTAAGGCATTAATCTTTGCCTTACATTCCATCTTTCCTGTCGGACGTTTGGCGACACTCAAAGTCCTATTACGGGCCTTCCCACCACGAGAACAAGCAAGGGTGACATACCTAGCAATCTGATCCTCTTCCCTCTCAGTCCTTTCTGTCATCACCCCAAACCCGCATTTCTTACCATAAGATTTATAATAACTCAATAAATCTTCAAGGGAGTTAAACTCCATACCTTTCTTTGGCTCCTCAATCATATCATCACCATCGATTTCAACATTCTGACATGTCCCGGAACTGCAATCCTCCGTTTCTTGTGGATTTGGTCTATCCTCATTAAATTTCGTAGATAGGGGATTTGAGCTACATGGTGTTAGCGTAGATGGGTGTTCTTTCCCGTTTTCCATGCTGAGGGAGAAAATGTTATCTGCCTGGTTGTCTGAGATACTGCTACTGCAAAATATAAGCTTAGTATAAGCTTCAAACTACATAATTATTCATGAGCTAGCACAGCTTAGTATAAGCTTACTATTTGTAAAGCAAAATACATAATTATTCATGAGCTAGCACAACTTAGTATAAGCTTCAAACATATAATGTGTCTGAACACTTCCATAAACATGTACACTACGAGATTGACTATTGTTGTATGCATCCATTCAAGGTAATATTTTAGAAATTTAAAAGGCTAAACACTTTAATTGTGTCTGGCCATGGGTTCCCATCCCCACATTCCCTAACTTTGCCTCTCTTCTGCCACTAAAATTTTCCATCACATTACCAAGAAGAAATGATAAAACAAAGTGTCAGTAAGGATTGTTTATCAGGTTTGTGTAGATCTCAAAGAAAAAACCACAATTTGAGTTGCTAATTTTCTTTTGAACGAAAAATTAACAGAAAAAATAAATAGTTCATAAAATCATAACATTATTAAATATGTTCATTTAAGTTGGAAGTCCTGGATCACATACGTTAATAGTCCATAGATAAACATAATATATAAAATGAAATCATTACAAAATAGAAGCTCTCACACAAACACACACAATATGAATCATACCCAAATAAGCAAAAAACTCCCCTACATTTCTCCTGACATAAACTGAAAATTATAACAATCATTCTTCAACTATATAAAAGCAAGAAACACCCACCTGAAATCGTGTGGGTGGATTTGAACACCAAGACAGCAAGAAACACTTCTTTGGCTTCAGATTTTATCACCAAGACAGCAAGAAACACTTCAGCCGAATAATTCTTCAAGGGAGAACAGCCAAACAGAGGTGAAGGAGAACAAAATACCAAATTGAACACCAAACTGAACTTCATGGGGATGGGGCTTCGTGGAGATGGAGAAGATGAAGATCAGATCCGGAATCGTGTGGAAATGAGCATGGATATCAGACTGAAACACAACAAGGAAACATGTTTGAAACAGGGACGCATTTCATTTAATATTTGTTTCAGTTTTGGGTTCAATTTTTTTAACAATTTTTTTGCCACGTAGGACCCGGGGACGCATCCCCAATGGTACCTAGACTTTCTGTTAATATATAAAAGAAATTAATAACTAGTCTAGAATGAAACAAAAAATACAATAAGGACAAACAAAGCAGACAAAAACTGAAACGAATGGAGAGATGAAGCACCGTTCATGGTGGGGATAGGATTAGGAGGTGTCATCATCATGGTTGATGGCGGCGAAGCATAAGGAGCTAGCTGAAGTTGGACTAGTGGTGGCAATGTGGGCCGACACGGCCCAAATGTGCAGGGCCGACTGATCCCGTTTTTGAAAACGGGCTCGGCCTGACACAGCACATCAAGTTGTTGTGCCGGGCTGAGCCAACCCATTTTCAAAAATGGGTGACCCGGCACGTGCTGTCAACATGAGCCACATGGGATGTGCCGGCGGGCCGGGCCGGGTCAGTACGTGCCACCTTTTTAAAAAAAAAATAGATATTTTAATTCAATTTAGTACATATAAATATATATTATTGTTTAAACAATTTAAATTATATTATTTTAACTGTAATTTGTCTATTTTATTTATTATTTTAGTGTAATTAAAAAAATAGATAGATTTATTATTTCTTTGAATAAAATAATTCAAAGAATAATGAAGATAAAATATTAAAAAAAATACAAGAAATTATGAAAATATTAAATGAAGAATGATTTATTTATTTCGGATTTTCATTATTACATCATACATGATTGCCTCATTAAAAACCTTTCCAAGAAAACCTAGTGGGATAAAAACTTGGTAAGGGAAAAAGAGTGCAATCTCTAGCATACGAAGAGTCGTAACGGGCCCGTCTCGGTTCCATAGTAGTTATGTCTGGGTTATAGTGACGACTTGTCCGTGTCCAGCCATGCATTTGGCCATATGCTTTTGCAAATTACCGGTTCCCGACTTAGAAATAGAACTGGTAAATAAGAGTTTACAAAACTTACATCGATAGTTTGTGATCATCTGGATTTGGTATTTCTTCTTTCTCAAAACACTGTCATATGTTTGAATTTGAAATGTGATTTTTACGTTTGGAAGAACGTGATGTCGGTGTTGCGTCGGAATGAGAAGGTCCCGCTACCGTTTCCGTCAAAAATTGAGAATGATTATGATCCATTTCCTACAATATAGTAATATACTAAGCATTTAATCATAAATATACTACTTATTAGTTATTACTAAGCATTTAATCATAAATATACTAAGCATAAAAATATTATAATTTATAACAAAGCATAAAAATATTAATTCATAAATATACTAAGCATAAAAAACCCATAAATATTAAATATACATAAAACATAAGAAAAAATATCAAAATTAATAACTAAGCATAATATATTAAGGATAAATATAAAATTTAAAACTAAAGCATAAAATTAATTAATAACATTTAAAGGAAAAACATACCTTTAAGCTTTGGTGGAGTGATTAGAGAATAATATTAGTAATATAGTATTAGAAATTTAGAATAGTAGATTATTAGTGTAGAGAATAGAGAGAGAGTGAGAGTAGAGACTAGAGAGAGAGAGAGAGAGAGTAAGAATGGAATTATTAGATAATAGAGATTAGAGAGAATAATGGAGAGTTGGAGAATAGAGAGAATGAGAGATTGAGAGAAAGTGTTTAGGGAAATAGGAATGGGTGGGGGTATTTATAGAAAAATTTAAAATGTGGGTAAAAATATAAAATATAAGAGATGAAGGGTCAAAATGAAGTTTTGGAGCATCTTTTCAAAATATGACCGTTTGCTGACGTTAGCAACGGTCAAAATTTTTTAAAAAACAATAAAAAAATGTTGAAGCCAGCCAACGGTAAAAATAAAAAATAAATAAATAAATAAAAACGATCGGCTTGGTGAGCCAAAAACTTAGACCCGACCAGGGCCAGGTTGGAGCTTGTGCCTGGCTTGGCCCGCGATACAATCAGGTCATGCCAAACTGCTAGGAACTGTCAGTACATCAACCTTTGTCCGGCACATTTTGACACAACCTTTGTCAATACATCAACCCCTCCAGGCCCGGCACATTTTGACACCACTAAGTTGGACTGTCAGTACTTGAGCGGAAAGAAGATGGAGTGACCAGGACATCAACCTTCTACCATTTGTCCGGTTTGGCAATGGCCAGGATACCCGCACAAGAAATAGTAATGGCCAGGCTTTTTCAGGCTGATTGAGTTAGACCCACTGCTGTACACAGTGATCCCCGGCATTGCATGATTGAAAATCTTCATGTCTTGCTTCACGTTATGATACTCATTGTTGTACTCGAACAGATAACGTCTCCAGAATGGAAAATCATGATGGAAGCCCATTTATTATAGTCGACATTGCCCATCATATATAGTCCACCCAGCAGAATCACCAACTTTGTAAACGGCAGCCATGGAGACTCCAAAAAGAGCTGTCATTACCAAGAAAGCTATTTACTGAGCTGCGGCCCAGCTTATATTTTGTTGGGCTCAACGTTGTAGATACCAATTCCTACTGGGCCATTGTTATCTTCTAACTTATCTGAACTGAGAGAATTAATGGACAGAAATAGAAAACAAAACATAAAGAAGAAAACCCGCAAGAGTTATTAGAAATTTTGATTTTGATTTTTTTTTACACGATTTTCTTATAAAAACAATTGAGGGGAACAGCGAAGCGGTCATGTTTAGTAGCATGAAAACTAAAAAGAGGTGGGTGGCAAATTCTGAATTGTATTAGCAAAGGTGAAACGAAACAATTTAAATTCAACTTGAATGTATTGACCAAAATTATTTTATGTCATTCAATACATCAACTCACTTGTACGGTTGACGGGTTGAGTCTTCAATAATAGAATTTGATTTTGTAAATTCAATAATACATACTGGGTTAATAAACGAAGCTATATCTTTGTCTAGTTGTCTTGGATACCGTTTGATGAGACAGAGTATGTCTAGTAGGTGGAAAGTATAGACAAATTTCTAACTTTTAGGTGGTGAAATTTTGGGACATAAAATCTTATCAAAGGTGAGATATTCTTTTTATAATTATGTAACAAATCCAAAAGGACCACTAAAACAGTAAATAAACTTAGATCCGGAGGTCATTTGTTGTAAATATAATGTAAGATTTGACATTAACGAGTTTATATATATTTACTAAAGTTTTTTGACTCGAACATCGTACATTATTAAATTAAATGAACATGATACAATTTTTAGACCGAATTGAATGAGTACACTTTGATACCAAATAAACATTGTAGAGTTGTTCATATAAGTTTGGTATTGACACTCAAATCTGAGAATGAAAGAATGAAAAACGTGCTTGATTTTTAATGGACATGAATGTTCACGTTGGATTTGTTCACCTATATGTACCTTAGATAATAATTGTCATGACTACCGGCCAGTGCGTACTTCGATATTCTCTCGTGTTTTGTCCACATATATAATTCCCTCCAGAAAATTTAATCGATTTTCCATCTATAATTATTCAAGTAATGCAGGCAGGTAAAATCGATTATATTCCACAGTCAGGCCTACAAATTTATCATCAACAATCAATTCTGCATAATCATCAACCGTTAATTCTTGCATTGGTGACACACTGGTACCGATTCTTGTAGTATTTCATAGAATGTGTGAATTAACTATGTAATTCTTTTTCTGACTTAACTCATGAGCCATAACCAAGAGACATAATATTGTTTTTATTTACAAAATAACCAACCATCCATTTATAAGTTATAACATAAACCTTAATTTATCTTTTATTTTACAAAAAAGCCTTCGGAGACCAAAATCTGCATCAATTCTTTTCAACTACTTTTTTTTTTCCTCTCATTGCTTTGACTTTTCAACTTTTTTTTTTTTTTTATTGAAACATGGGAAATTAAAAAACTACACAAGTCCAAAACAAGTGAGCTAAAAAAACTAAACAAGAATATTTAGCTCTTTTAAATCAAATTCACAAAACAAAAGGCATAAAATCCCATCATAATATTTGGAGAAATAGGGGAAGTAAAAAAATACACAAGTCCAAAACCAATGAGCCAAAAAAAAAAAAACAAACATGATGCACAGCTCTTTCGAATAAAATTCGCCAAACAAGAAGCATAAAATGCCATCATAATATTTTTTAAAACAGCACAAATAAATATATATATATATATATACACAAGTCCAAAACCAATGAGCCAAGAAAAAAAATCATACCAAGAATGTTTTGCTCTTTCGAATCAAATTCACCAAACAAAACTTCTCATTTTGCACACCTGCAAAATATATAGGGATAATTACCCCAGTGACTATCAATTTGATGACACATTATCAAAATGGCCACTAGATTGAGAATTGGTTTCAAAATGTCCATTTTTGACGAAAAGTGTGACACTAGTGACTATTTCATCCAATTCCATCAATTTCCATCAAATGAGTGGTATTTTGGTAAATAAGGGGATAACATTAATTTATTTTAGATGTTTTAAAAAAAAATTCAATTAGTATCATTTTGGTAAATAAAGGGGATGACAATTTATTTTAGATATCTTTTTGGAAATCAATTTTTTCTTTTGTTTTTTTGAAACGAATAATTATATTTAGTGTGTGTGAATGTGTGTGTGTGTGTGTGTGTGTGTGTGTGTTTGAGATATGCTATATGTATATACACACACTAAATATAACTATTCGTTTTTAAAAAAAATAATAGAAATGGTTTAGATCAATACACAGGTCTCTTCTTTGTTTTTTAGATTTTTTAAATTTTGTAGCTTTAATCTTCTAAATATATATATATATATGAGATATGATATAAATATATACACACACTAAATATAATTATTCATTTCAAAAAACAAAAGAAAAAATTGATTTCCAAAAAACATCTAAAATAAATTAATGTCATCCCTTTATTTATCAAAATGCCACTCATTGGATGAATTTGGATGGAATTAGATGAAATTAGATTGAACGGCCAAAAGTGTCACACTTTTCGCCAAAAATGGTCATTTTGAAACCAATTCCTAATTTAATTGTCATTTTGATAGTGTGTCATCAAATCGATGGCCACCGGGGTAATTATCCCAAATATATATGTATATTGAGTTAGTACACAATATATATATATATATATAGTTTTTCTATTGTCAGTTCATCTTGATATAAAATATATCAGGACAAAGAATGTAGACCATTAGAATTACATACTTTGACTCAAAGTGTATGTCAAAACTTTTCCATAATCTATGGTTAACATTCTTCGTCCTGATATATTTTATATCAGGACAAATTGACAATAGAAAGACTATATATATATATATTATCAATGATAATACAAAATAGACATGTACATATAAATTTAACAATGTTATACCTCGATTGGAAATTCCTTCAAATACCAGAGGGTTCAGGGGAGGTGTTGTGCTCTCAAAAATCATTCAGTGACCTACCATCTTCCATAACTTGCAAAGTTGAATCAAAATTACTATATTGTGTAGTTAGAGATTCACAAATACTTTGATCGTTCAAATTTGCATACTCCTATGATATAAAAAAGTACATTACTCAAAAGTTATTTTAATAATTCAAATAATAAATTAATATAGCAATATTTATTTAGAAATAAATATAAAATAGTTTATAAGTATAACAAACCTTTTTTCCGGAACATTTGGCATTCTTTAGTTCTGCGAAATGAAAAAAGAAGTTGAAGTTAATATAATTAATAGCATAAAAGAATATTTTCCAATAATATATTAATGTCATTCATCAATACTAACCTTTCTTGAGTTCTTGATTTTTTTTCTATTACTTTTCTTGATTCCACTCTTCATCATTTTTAGGAGCTTCTTTTGTATTTGAAATATGTGGATTAAGTAATGAGATATCAAGTGACAAATTAACATCCATGTGTTCTTTGTCTTGAACTTATTGTAGTCCAAATTAAGATTTTTTTGACATATTGAGTGAATAGTTCACTGTTGCACACTTTTCTAATGCTTAATTTGGTAGATTAATAAAAGGGGGAATTGCATTTTAGTCCCTGTAGTTTGCCTTAATCCACGTTTAGTCCATGTTTATTTTTTATTGTAACTTTTAGTCCTTCTATGACAGAATCCGTCAAAAGACAGATTCTGCCATGTCAGTCGGACTAAAAGACCTTAATGCCCCTCTGACTGTCTGATACCCATGGAATGACCATTTTACCCTTGTCTTTTGTATGACCATTAAATTAATAAATTTAATTAAATTAAATAATAAAAACAATAAAAAAACAAAATTAATAAAAACAAATAATAAAAATAAATATACAGCCATCACCCAACCAACATCATCTTCATCAATTTATTTATTTTTTAATAAATAAAAAATGGCGGGGATTTATTTATTTAAAAATATAAAAAAATTATATAAAAAATGAGAAAAAAAAATTCTATCAAACTAAAAATTAAAAACAATTTAAAAATAAAATATTTTAAATCTCCACCATCCAAATCAAATTAAATTAAATAATAAAAACAACTAAATAAAAATCAAATTAACAACAACAAAAAATTCTTAAAAAACAAAAACAAAAACAAAATATGAAATAATTATATGAAACAAAAAATATATATATTTTTTTTACAGCTTTGTTCATCTTCTTCTTCAATTTTCTTCCCAACCTTTCCCATTCATCATCATCATCATCATCAAAAACAAAAACAAAAACAATAAATCTTCAACCTCAACCCAGTTTTTTTTTTTTTTTTAGAAAACCCAGATCGCCTAGTTTTTTTTCGTCCTCAACCCAGTTCATCTTCAACCAATTAGTCTTCAACCTCATCACCAAATCCATCTCCGCCGCAACCTCTATCTCCAACACCACCATCCGCTGCCATTTCATCTCCATCTCCCACACATACACAAATACAAAAACCAGATGAGAGAGAGAGAGAGAGAGAGAGAGAGAGAGAGAGAGAGAGAGAGAGAGAGAGAGAGAGAGAGAGAGAGAAACAACCACCGGCAGCTCCACCCTACCTAGGCTGCCACCATCTACACTATGTTTCCCACCACCGGTCACCCTCCACCTCCATTTTACATAAACAATCAGTCATACAAACCCAAAATCCACAAAATCCACAAAATCCCGTCCTAAAACCACACACAAATCCAGCCCCAAAATCCACATCAATCACCACACGAAAACCCCCTTCAATGGTGTTGAGGAGAGAGAAACGATGTTTGAGGGAGGGAGAGAGAGACGAGGGATCGAGTGATTGAGAGAGAATAGAGCGATTAGAGTTTCTTCCCTTCAATGGTGGGTCTCTACTGCTGAAAATTGATGATGAGGAGTTGAATATGTTGATGGGTTGAACTGGTATGGTTGTTGCGATTCAATTTTTGGGGGTTGAATGTTGTTGATGGTTGACGAAGGTGATGGTGGTTGTAGAGATCATAGAAGATTTGGGATGGTATGGTTGTTTTGTTTATAATTTTTCTAATTTGTAGGGATTAAGATAAATATGTTTATTTATTAAATATAAATTTTGATTTTTTTTAATTTCTATTATTTTAAAAACAAATATTTAGTAAAATTAAATTTTAAAATATTTAGTAAAATGACGAGGCATAATCTCCTCCACTCATTTAATGACGTGGCATGATCTCCTCCACTCATTTGTTTTTTATTTAATATATTATTAATTATATATATCAAATTACCTTTATAGCCTTCAGCCTTAATTACTCTTCCGTCCCCACTTATGAATTTACCTATTTACCCTCGTTGACCCCGTTGACTTGACGGAACCCTAACAGAATTGGACGGTAGGGACTAGAATTCATATTGTCATAATACAGATGGACTGAAAGTTACAATACCAAAAAACCGTGGACTAAACCCGGATTAAGGTAAACTACAGGGACTGAAATACGATTTTCCCTTAATAAAATAACTCATCAAAACGTGGCTTCTTAGATTCAACTCCATTTGAAATGTAACTCACGAAGTCAAGCCCTCTCACATCTTTAGTC
The DNA here is from genome assembly GCA_954870605.1 of Acer campestre. Lineage (NCBI taxonomy): Eukaryota > Viridiplantae > Streptophyta > Magnoliopsida > Sapindales > Sapindaceae > Acer > Acer campestre. The sequence goes on along the minus strand of OX940802.1, from coordinate 14,563,795 downwards.
CATCACTTCAATATGAAATGAGATGGGATATTTAAAATACTAATATATTGAAGAACACATACGGTATGTCTATAAAGAAACCTGTAATATTCAAACATTAGACACAATTAGCACCTAACATCTTACTCTTTTTCATCCCAAGTTACCATGAAACTGACATTCTTTTCAAAATCTCGAACTTTAAAAGCTTTTGTCACACCAATATCTCCTTCACTTAAAGAAAAACATCTGGATGCACCCAAAACCTCAACCTGAAATTTCTTAAGAACCTCATGTGTATAGATTGTGACATTTGTTTCTCAAAAGGCGATGGAGACTTTAATATAGGCTTTTTGTGCGATGTAGTAAAATTTGCATGTGCTTTTTTTTCTTCTCTATCTCGCAAAGCAACCTCATATTGTTCAACAAATTCTTTCAATGAAGTTTTCTTATTTACATATTTATCAAAAAATGAGTTTATGCTTTTCGATCTTGGAGTTATAGACATCCCAGCAAAAAATGTATCTCTCATGTAAGTAGGCACCAAAAACTTATGATCTTCGAACAATGACTCAAGCCACTCATTCCTTTCAAGTTCAAATTTTTCGATGATATCCACCATTTTTTTCTCAAAGTCATCCTATGACCATGAATTGTAGATGCAATCATTAAATATTCTCATAAAATTTTCATTATTACTTATTACATGCCCAAGCTTTTCAGGAATCTTCCTCAATATATGACACAAACAAAATCTGTGGCATGTGTTTGGGAAAACAATTGAAATAGATGCTTTCATAGTTCTATCTTGGTCGGTTAATATAGCAACTGGAGATTTACCTCCCATTGCTCTAACCCATGTTTGCATTAACCATATAAATGTTGAAGTAGTCTCATCCACAAGCAATGCACACCAAAGCAATATTTATTGAAAATGATAATTAACTCCTGTTATAGGTAAAATTCACCACAGATGACACATCAGCAGACAGCGTGGATAGGGACAAACCACGTAAGCAAAGAGTCTGATCGAGAGGAGAAAGTGAATTTCCATATGCTGAGCCAGAAGATAGAGTCAGAACAGCGAATAATGCCGAGTACGCCGAGTATAGAAAAACGCTCGATTGTATATATTCGACACAAAGGAAAAGATCGTCCTTGGAAGTCCATTTGCCACCTATACACAATATAGTTGATAAAGATCGTCCATAAATCTACTACTAAGAATCAGAGTCCAATAAGAAAACAAGATGATTTCCTTGACAGCTCACTAGAGTCCAACACGGATTCAGAATCAATAATAATAAAGACGAGATCAACACGGAATAAGGAAAGAATCCCAAAACCAACTCGACAATTCTCTACTTGTACGTCACGACATTAAACCCTAGCAGGACCCCAGAAACCCTAAGGGAATCATGTATAAATACCCTTACAAAATATAAGTAAGGTACGAAAAAAAAAAAAAAGAGCAGAGTGTGTTATTGCAAAGAATATTATAGTGAATTTGGCTGAGTTGCTTTCAGCCAACAACCCGTGGATGTTTCTCTGATCACCGGAGTTTTACCACGTTATATTCTCTTACTTTCTTTTTCTAGTATTTTATCACACGTCTAAGCTACATTTGCAAACCAGAAATCGTTGACTGGTCAATTGACAAAAACCATCGTCAACAACTCTAATAAAAGGAGCAAACGACATCTTGTATCTATTTGTAATTGATCACTCGAAATATATACATATTTTGAGTGCTTAATTCCTTCCCTTTGTGATCATTTTTGAGGTGTTTTTAGTGTTTAATAGTGTTATATAGTGTTTTCAGGTATTTTCCTCTTCCAAGGTAACTTTTTGCCCAAGTTGGAGAATTCGTGTGAAAATGACGTTTTTAGAAGAAAAGAAGAATCTGCGAGTACATACTTGTATAACCAACTCATAGAAGTCAACCAGAGTGCACTGCGACTTCAAGCTGCGAGAACAACCTCACAAATCATATTTCCATAATTGGTCCAGCCGAGACTGTGAGAAGAATCTGCGAGTTTATACTTGTAGAACTAAGTCGCAGATCCAGTTCAGAAACTCCTGCGAGTTACATCTACGTAGGGGTGGGAACGGTTCGGTTCGGTTCAGTTCGGTTTTGGGCAAAACCGAATTGAACCGAAAATATTTCGGTTCACCCAAAATTGAACCGGTTTGAACCGAATAAGAAATGGTAACCGAACTGAACCGAATTGATTTTAATCGGTTCGGTTCATTTCGGTTTTGGGCCTAATGGGCCTTATTGGTTTGATGAGTTTAATTAGTCTTTTTTTATGCTTTTAAATTTGATGGGCTATTGGATTCTAATTTTAGGCCAAAGTTTGATAAATTTTAATAGCCCAAGCCCAAAAAAATTCAAATCAAACCTAGCTAATAATATTTAATTTATAATTCATTTAAAAAAATCACAAATTGAATAGACGGTAAATTCAATTTTCGGCGGCTAAGAGAGAGAAGTAAAGAACATTAGAAAAGGTTAGGGTTTTTTTCTTTTCTTTTTTACTTATATAGGCTGTTTATTCGGTTTAAACCGGTTTTGAAAAACCAAAACCGGTTTTGAAAAACCAAAACCGGTTTTGAAAAACCAAAACCGGTTTAAACCGAAAACTTTTCGGTTTTTGATTTTTTAAACTGGTTTAAACCGAATTAATCCTTTGAACCGAACCGAACACCCTTTTTTCGGTTCGGTTCCGTTCGATTCGGTTCGGTTCGGAACTTTGTGCCCACCCCTACATCTACGAGACCAAACCAGCATATCAAAGCTATGAGTTAAAATCTGCGAGTACATTCTCTCAGATTCTAGATCTGAGAAGTTCCCAGAGCCAACTGCGAGATATTTCTGTGACATTGTTCTAGTAGAAGTGAAATCTGCGAGATAAATCTACGAGTTCATACTCGTAGATCTCGCACATTAAAGTCAGCCATCGTAAAAATCAACCTGATCTTTTCAACCACTATATATAGATAATATCTAAATTAACCTATATATACTTTTTAGACTTAGACTTCGGAAAAAAAAAATGATATTTGTTAGATATTTTTGCCTTTGTAAAATAAAAATAGTTTCTTAGTTTTAGATTGGATCTTGAAACTCTTTTGAAGGAGATTGAAGAAGAAGTTTTGTAATCAAAGTCAAGGATCTTCATCCGAACTTATGGGTTGTATCATTTCTTCTCTTTCTTTATATTTTGTTGTAGATAAAATTATGTGTAGCTAAATCCCTTGAGATGTGAGGGATCGATACTCATGAGTCGTTACTTTGATCTAAATCAATTTACTCTTCATATTCATCCTATCTTGTTTATGTATGAGCAATCAACGTATGACCATTACATTTAATGCAAGTTTTCTTGCAAGTTAGCATTTAGCTTTTAAGTGGTTGGATAGAAATAAATGTGTTTGACTAAAACAAAACTACAATCCTTCACTTTTCTTTGCAGTGTTTATTAATTGTTCATGACAATGTTTATTAATTTCACTAGCCCTCATAGAATTAAGTAATCTATTCTAGCCATCCCTTGACATCTCGGTATTAATAGAATTTGATTATCTTTTTCAAAGACAAATTAAATTAGGGCCATATACTAGGTTGATGAATAGTTCTTAAAGTTGTATTGATGGATGATCTTAGTTAATACTTATGTTTTATCGTTTTCTCTTGTATCTCATTTGTTTTAAATATATTTCTCAATACCTTAATCTTAGAACTTGATAATCTTTAGATTCGCCTAAATTAAAGCAACTTTTAAAAGTCCATTAGTTTCCTCTACCGATTGTTTTCCCTGTGGATTGATAACCCTTATTTGTGTCCGCTATACTCGACAGCGATCCATACACTTGTGAAAGGTTGTAGACTCGTGCACTCGTCTTACTTTTATTTGTGTGTACCATTTAGTTGTTAGAGGTATGCTTGGAGTGCGTCAGTAAAATATATTTTTTCCAGACGTTGTTCTTCATCTAAATCCATTGCAAAAAAGAAATTAGGGGTGGGGGGTTGGTGGGGGTGGGCGTTTCTTGCATATGCATAAAATGCTCATGCATTGCTTTGGCATCCCCCGATGCAAGCGCCAAATGCTTTTGTTGATGGTGATTTTTTGGAAGTCAACCAGTCAACGATTTCAATTAATAAAACATGCAAATAAACGTAATAAAAGCAAGAATATCAAAGAGAACACATTACGTGGTAAAACTCCAGTAATCAGAGAACACATCCATGGGTCGTCGCTTGGCCACTAAGAAACAAACCCACTATTTGTAAATTGATGTTACACACTCTGATCTCTCTCTCACAAGATGATAATGATCTCTTTACAATGATTTTTATAGGTGTATTTATATGGTATCTCTAGGATTTTCTGAGTCTTGGTGTATAAGTAGAGGATTGCAGAGTCATGTTTAGGATTCTTCTTTGTTACGCATTTAATGTAGTTAATTCAAAATATATTTAGGATTCCTGATGTTTTGGAGAAGATCTGTTCATTTCCTTGTTGGACTTCTTCTGGCGGTTATATCATAGTTAATCTATAATTGCCTATTCTAGTCGAGTTGCCTTGCTTATGGATGAAATCTTAATAAGGACATTTCCTATTTTAGCCGAGTAAAGCCAATCAAATGAAGTCTTTATTCGCCAAGGCTAGTCTTGTTAAGAAGATCCTATAAGGATTCTATTGATGATGTGTCGCTTGCTAGCATGCTATTTATTGATCATTTGACTTTTGCTTATATGGCATGACTGGTCCCACACTTCTTCATGTCTATTCAGGTGTCATGTCATTCTAGTGAATATTATATACAATAGCTTTTCTTTATCCAAATGATTTCTAACATATTTCTCAAAAAAAAAATCCCAATGTTTTCATATCCACCATTTTTTATTTTTTTTGCCATTGAAGCATAAATTTTACTTGTACTCACCCCAACTGCATGTAAAGTATCAATATTTTCTTTACTAGAGGAAGTAATGCTTATGTGACATGGAAAATAATATGCATGAGTTGGACAAAGCTCATGTTTATGGTCTTTGATAAAATTATGAACATACCATTTTTCATTCAAATCTCTCTTGACATGCAATATTTCCTTTCAATCTACTTTTGAGCCAGGACGATTAGAAGCAACATCTTTTCTTTTATTCAGTTCATACCATAAGCACGCAAACATCACAACAATGAATTCTCTAGATGTCTTGGATCGACGACTAGCTTTCATTAAGATACCAAACCTAATAGACTTAGCATACATCAAGTAAAAACAATAAGCCCCATCTTGAGAATCAAATTGCAGTCTAATGTAGGGTTCTAAATTTTTAAGACACTCAGGTTACCACTTTCATGTTGAGCAATCTCCATATTGCATTCTTCCAAATCTAAGTTTAAATCAATGTCTAAGTCCAAGATTTCCTAAAAAAAATACAAAAATTACATCATTATTGTTAGGGGAGAAATATATACCCCAGAAATATTTTCGGATATTAGGGACTCCGCCCCGTTCGACCCCTCGGAGGCATTTCCTATTCCGAGCGATCCCGAATAATCCACCCTCCATTTCCGATAAATATTCTGGTGGCTGAAGCCCACTGAAACGTTCCACGGAGTAGGTACAAAGGTCGGCGAGTACAACTGTCAGCGCAGAGGAACCTGGCAGGAAATAAGGCCAAATGAGGGGATGACACGATGGCCCATGTGGCAGAAGATTGGCCTATATAAACCCAACTTTTTTACTTTTTACAGGGTGAATTTTTCAGGGAGAATAAAAAAGAGGGGTATAGTTATTCTACCATAAGATACAATCAGAGCAGGAAAGGAGTATACTTCTAGTCTCCATTGTTCCAAATACCGTTATATCTTACGGTCGTATTTCATCTTCAACATTTCTACATCCAACATTGGCGCTAGAAGGAGGGGTATTGATTGATTTTAGAGGCCAGCACCTTCGCTGAAATTTCAATGAATCAGTACCCAAACGTGGATCTCGGGTTATGCCAACCCGGGGATCAAGGAAACGAGCAGGTGCAACCACACCAACAGCATAGTCAAAGAGCTGGGATGTCAACCGCACCAAACGAACAGCCTCCCATCGGTGGGAACCAACCACAGCAGCCACAGGCTCACGGGAATTATCCATTTCAAACGCAGTTCGCCTCTCATATGTACCACCCCGACTATCAGGGCTTTCCCCAATATTACCTATAGATGATTCCGCACCCTTATTTTGGACAAAGTCATCAACAGCAACTCTACCCCCCGTCCATGCATGTTCCGCCTCAGACGCAACAATTCTTTCCTTAGAGGGAAAACCCGGTGATGCGAGGCATCACGGCAAGGCTCGAAACATTGGCTCAGAACATTGACAGGGTGGTCAACATTGTGGACAGTGGAGGCGTCCAGGGTGAATCCGATGAGGCAAACTCCCGTGCTATGAGGAATCCACTGAGAGACAGAAGGAGGCATCTAACGGCTCCGGTTTCCTATCCAATTGTCAGGAATAACCCCCCCCCCCCCCCCCTTTGGGAAGTAGGAACGACTAGGAGCCGCGAGGAGAGGGATGGGGTTGTCCAGGAAGAAATACCTCGGCGGACGAGGCACCGTCGCAGTAGGGGGACGTCCCATCGCCATGAGCACGAAGTAGACCAGAATGCTTTGGCAGGTACCGAGGCCTTCAGGGCGTTGCAAGATCAATTGGCGGACATACAGGAACAAATACATATCAGCGGTAGTCACTGAGCTGGCGACCGAGAGAGCCCATTCACGGAAGACATCGTCTCGGCACCGATACCAGATAACATTAAGTTGCCTCGAAAAGACGTGCGAATTCTCCAGAGTAGGAGATCCAGAGGACCATATTGACACTTATTTGGATTGGATGAATATGCATTGTGCCTCTGACGCGGCCAAGTGCAAGATATTCCCATTGACGCTTTCTGGAGATGCAAGAACTTGGTATGGCAATCTTAAGAGGCAAAGTATAGCTTCATTCCACGAATTATCCAAGGAGTTTCGCAGCGGCTTTGCCGCGAGTAGGAGGAGGCGCTGGCATATGGTCCATCTGAACTCTGTCAGGGAAGGTGACGCCGAAACAACTAGGGATTACACGAAGAGGTTCAACGAAGCCGCAAGGCAGGTTAAAGACTTCAAGGAGGTGGGGGTGGTCATGGCCTTCTCACAGGGTCTCTTGCAAGGGAAGTTAAGTTGGTCATTATCAAAACGAGGACCTTCAACATACCGGGAGCTCATGGAAAGAGCCGAGAAGTATGCCACAGCAGAAGACATTAGCCACACGAAGATGGAGGAAGCTGTTCTGTCAACTTCAAGATCAGGACAATCTCGAAGATGGCCAAGGCCGAATACGGAAAGAGGAAAAGAGCATCAGGTCATCCGACAGGTTAATACCGGGCTGAGCACAGCTTCCTCCAAGGGACCACCGAGAGGTCGCTTCAATCGGTATAAACTCTTAAGATACTCATTGGAAAAGATTCTAGACATAGCTAAAAAAGAAGAGCTGCTTCAGACACCGGAGCGTATGTATGCACCCCCGAAAAAAAGAAACCGAACCCTGCACTGCAAGTTCCATCAGGATCATGGCCACGAGACCAGAAACTGCAACTCCCTGAGGGATCAGGTGGAAGATCTAATCCGAAGTGGAAGGCTCCGGGATTGTGTTAAATTAGCTCAGATAAAAATAGCAGTAGGGAGGTTCCAACCGGGAGAGCCCAGGATAATAAACCCGACTCAGACGACGGCGAGCCAATAAACTTCATAGAAACGGAGCGGGTCTCCGGAACACACGGCCAAAACCCTTACTGTACATCGTCATCGTCGGTGTGTCTTACTTCGACGCCGGAGGACCCTCCCGATAGTTGGGAACCCATCTCCTTCTCTCCTTCAGATTCAGTCAAAGTTCGGTACCCGCATTGCGACGCACTCGTAGTCTCAGTAAAGGTGGGCCGGTGGACAGTCCAGAGAACCTTGATCGATCACGGGAGCTCTCTAGACATAATTCATTGGGAACCTTTGCAAAGGCTCTGGTATACGATGCAGCAGCTGCAAGCCTCTCAGTACTGTATCAGAGGGATATGGGGACACCGCACAAGACCAATTGGCCAGATCGAATTACCGGTACGTTTCGGGACGAGACCCTGTGTCCGCACCATCTGGGTATGCTTTCAAGTCATTAATATACCTTTCCCATTCAATCTCTTAATCGGGCGTCCCACACTATGCTCCCTCCGAGCAGCAACCAGTGTTTACTCTTTGAAAATGAAGTTCCCAACCGAAATGGGGCCGGGGGAAGTTAGTGCAGACCAAGAGGAATATAAGAGATGCATCCAGATTGGATCAAACCCGGTCCTGACAATCTGCAACAGTGTGATTCCCCGAGGGGACTTAAGATCAGTCGGTAAAGCCAAGAGGCCTAAGCGAATGTCAGTAAGCGACATAGCCGAAGTACACGATTCCGAGGGTGTCACCCTAGAAGAGATTATAATGACCAGCCTAGACCCCCGAGAAATTAGGTTGGGACCAACTGGTGAGCCGACAGAATCACTCACCGAGGTAGAACTCTTACCGGGGAATCCTAGCAGAACAGTTCTTGTTGGGTCTAATTTAACACCCCAAATCCGGCACGACCTTGTCAAGCTCCTAGGGGAGTTCTCGGATATCTTTGCATGGTCACACGCTGACATGCCCGGGGTACGCTCGAAGGTTATATCCAATTCGTTATCCATTAATCCCACGGTAAAACCGGTGTCACAGAGAAGGAGGTCCTTTAATGCAAAGAGGTACCGGGCCATTGAGACGGAAATAGATAAGCTTTTGGATGCAGGATTCATCCGGAGTCTAGACTATAACGAATGGTTGTCCAATGTGGTTCTGGTCAAGAAGAAGGATGAAAGGTGGAGGATGTGCGTTGATTTTTCGGATCTAAATAAAGCGTGCCCTAAGGATAGCTTCCCACTTCCGAGGATAGATCAGCTTGTGGACGCTACCTCTGGTCACGAACTGTTGAGCTTCATGGATGCGTACTCCGGGTATAATCAGATCCGCATGAGAAAGCAAGACAAGGCCAAGACGGCATTTATTACCGACCGCGGGATCTATTGCTATAAGGTTATGCCATTCGGATTGAAGAATGCCGGAGCAACTTACCAGAGGCTGGTCAACCAGATGTTCGCCATGCAGCTCGGAAACACCATGAAAGTATACGTTGATGATATGCTAACAAAATCAGCAAAATCTTCAGAACACACCAGAGACCTCCGGGAAACATTCACCGTGCTCAGAGAATACCGAATGCGCTTGAACCCTTCGAAATGTGCCTTCGGGGTGTCCTCCAATAAATTCCTCGGATTCATGGTAAATCAGAGAGGGATCGAAGCTAACCCTGAAAGGATTCAAGCAGTCATAGGCCTTACGCCACCGAGAAAAACCAAAGACATCCAGAAGATGAACAGAATGATTGTTTACTTGTCTAGGTTTATATCCAAACTCACCGATCGTTGCGTGCCGTTCTTCCGAGCACTGAAGCACAAAGGGGATTTTAATTGGACAGTCGAGTGCCAGACCGCATTCTAAGGGTTGAAGACCTACCTACAGACTCCACCGATGCTCGCAAAACCAAATCCCGGAGAGATGCTATTCTTATATCTTGCGGTGTCTCAATTCGTCGTCAGCTCGGTATTAGTAAAACAGGAAGGATCATCTCAGAAACCGGTCTATTATGTCAGTAAAGGTATGACATCGCCGGAGACATGGTATTCGGACATTGAAAAACTAGCAATAGGCCTGATCACCTCGGTAAGGAAACTTCGACCGTACTTTCAATCTCATCCCGTTACCGTACTAACCAGCCATCCTCTGAGGCAAGTTCTCCATAAGCCAGGAACAGCGGGAAGGCTCATTAAATGGGCGGTAGAACTGAGTGAGTTCGAAATCCACTTCAAACCCCGAACGTCTGACAAAGGCCAGGCCGTCGCAGATTTCATAGCAGAATACTCAGACCCCGGTGGCTTGATCGCCTTCACTGAAAGCGCCACCCCATGGGAAATGTTTGTAGACGGGTTTTCAAATCGGCACGGTAGTGGTGCCGGGATAGTCATCAAGACACCCGAGGAAAGTCTAACTCAAACGGCGCTTCGGTTTGGTTTTAAGGCCACAAATAACGTCTCTGAGTATGAAGCCCTCGCTACCGGGCTGAAGATAGCTCTCAGGATGGGGGCCAAAGATCTTGTGGTTTACAGCGATTCGCAGCTAGTCGTTAACCAAGTCAACGAGCATTACCGGGTGAAGGATCCCGAGATGATAAAATACCTTAGCCAAGTAAAGGTCTTGACCGCCTGATTCTCCCGGTGCACAATCCTTCGGGTATCAAGAGATGATAATGTCCAGGCAGACGCCCTGGCAAAGCTAGCATCTACTTCGGATGAAAAATTACCAAGAACGGTAACCGTGTTCCCTCTGCCTGAACCAAGTGCCTCGGAAGAGTCGGCAACATTTGTTTTTATTCCAGAGTATGGCCCAGACCCCGAGACATGGATGACCCCCATTAAAGTATTTCTGCAAGATGGAACCTTGCCACAGGAGAGGAATGTCTCTTTGAGAATTCGGAGACAATCTCCAAGATACCTGTTAATCAATCGAGCTCTCTATCGCCGTGGTTACTCGCTCGCATACCTCCGATGCGTCGCTCCACCGCAAACCCACCAGATCCTTCAAGAGGTACATGGGGGAATTTGTGGTAGTCACTCCGGGGGAACCAACCTAGGACATCGAATAGCTAGACAGGGATACTACTGGCCAACTCTGTTCAAAGATTCCAAACAGTACGCTAGGGGATGTGACAGGTGTCAGAGAACCTCCCCGGTACCTCGCCTCCCTGCCGAACCACTCACTCCGATGGCATCCCCTTGGCCATTCTCAAGATTTGGTGTAGATATAATAGACCCCCTGCCGAGAGGTACCTCCGATAAAAGATTTGTTGTTGTGGCCATCGACTATTTTACTAAATGGATCGAGGCGGAGGCGCTCAAACATATAACCGAGGCAAACACGACCAGCTTTATTAAAAACTCAGTGATCTTCAGGTACGGGGTACCCCACTCAATTGTCGAGGACCATGGGACACAGTTCGATAATTCTAACTTCCGAAAGGTTTGCTTGGATTTTCATATCCAGCCGTGCTTTTCGTCTCCAGCGCAACCCTAGAGTAATGGTCAGGTGGAGGCGGCGAATAAAGTAATTAAAACCCTTTTGAAGAGGAAGCTGCAGGCAAAGAAGGGCGCTTAGGTTGAAATGCTACCGGAGGTTTTATGGGCAATCCGAACGACTCTGCAATCGTCGACGGGGGAAACACCATACTCCCTGTCATCGGAGGCTGTCATTCCAACAGAATTCGAAATCAGAACCAAAAGAGTCTCCTACTATACCCCGGGGGATAATGAGGAGGAACTCCGTGGCTGCCTAGAAGAGATTGAAGAACGCAGGGACAGGGCATGCATTAGAACTGCGCACCGTCAGGGCCAAATTGCCAGGTATTATAATGCTAGAGTAAACCCTCGGAAGTTCAATCCCGGTGACCTTGTTTTGAAGAAAGTTACTCCCAACACTAAGAGCCCTTCAGCCGGAAGCTTAAGGGACAGTTGGGAAGGCCCGTACATTGTAGACTCTGCATCCATGAAAGGGGCTTACAAGCTAAAAACGGAAGAGGGCATATCCCTAAGAAACCCATGGAATGCCGATCATCTCAAGAGATACTATCAGTAGGCGCGGGCTCTACTGCCTATGCTCCTGTTCCCAATCTTTTTGTAATGGACGAGAGCGGTCCTCGGTAAAGTAAATCGAAAATGTAATTATCGCACGTGCTTATGTAAATGAAGTTGTTTAAGGCAATTAGCTTTTTATTTTTCTGAAGAAGTCTCCTATATCGGAGCAAAATACAAACTCCTCCGGGAGAAGAAGTCTCCTATATCGGAGCAAAGAACAAACTCCTCTGGGAGAAGAAAGTCTCCCACGTCGGAGCAAAAATAAAACCTCCTCCGTAAGGTGAAATAGAAATTTTCTCCGGAGAATAAACATTTCCGAAACACTTAACATAAATCAATATATAAGGCAAATAAATGGACTGTATTCATAAATCCAGAACAGGTGTAAAACCACCATTTAAATTGTTCGAGTAGTTAAAAGAAATTACAGGCCCGGGCTTCCTCCCGGTAAATCCAAAAGAAGGAAAGTACATAAGACAAAAACAAATAGGAAAAAATGATAGCTACTCTTCCACTGGGGCTTTCCCCCTGCTGAGACAATCCACCATCAAGTCTTCATCATTAGAAACGTCGGTTGGCTCTTCATCGGATAAGGCGACCTCTGAGAACTTGGCCTCAAGATCTTCCACTGGCTCCTGCTCCGGCCTTACCCGAGCTGCCAAAGCTGCGTCCACCTCCTTATTGAACACGGAGAAATTGAATTCAGGATAGGTGTTGCCCAACATCACCCTGAACTCCTCCACGAGCTGGTCAAAGATCTCCCTTTGCTGGTCATAACCTTCTTCCGAGGCCATAAACCGATCAATCGCATTTTCCCCGAGGTCCCGTTTCAAGATGGAAATGGCCTCATTAGCCTCCCGCAAGCGCCTTCGGTACTCCACCAGCTTTGCATGCTTCTTTCGGGAGTCATTTTTTTATTTCCGGTAGGAGGAGGACGCGGACGTCAAGTTGCCCTTCAGTGACTCGATTAGCTGCACATCCCGCTTGACCTTCTCATACAGCCGCGAGTTCACATCCTTCACCGTCTCGTATTTTCTCTCCGTGTCCAGTAAGGATCTCAGGCCTGACATCTGAATTCAGATACCGGATACAAACTCAGCAAATATATGTATATATAAAATAATGTATTATTTAGCATTGAAGTTCCTGAAGTTACCTGCCATATGCTACCGGTCGATTGCCGGATTCTATCAACCGTCGACATCTTCCCGAAGATCGTCGACTCCTTGCTCCTCAACATGTTCTTAGCATAAGAACAAAGGAACTCGACCCCGTTCTCCGGGGTGATGGGACTTTGGGTTGGGTCGAAGTTGAAGGTTGGAGGGTCACCGTAGTAGGTGGGCACCCCCTCTCCCGCCCCTTCCGATTCTAGAGAGATGATAGGAGGGGGTAGTTTGCCCACCGAAGGTTGTGGGATGGGGATAGCCTCCGAAGGAGTGGGCGCGGTCTTAGAGACAGTGACCCCACCGGATTCCTCGAAAATTCTCCCTTGTCTCGGAGTATTTACCTTACCGGATGTTTTTGCCAGTAGCATTGATAGTCCGGTTATGACCCTCCTTTTCTTCTTCATGCCTTCGTCAATCCCTTTTCCCTTCCCTCCATCCTTCGTTTGGCCACCGCAGTCAGTTTTCCTATTAAAAAAAAAAAGAAAAAAAAAGGGAGAGAAGAATAATTAAATAAGGATGAGATATGTAAGGGAAAAGAACTACCGAAAAAAACCACAGAAACTGTATTACTCTTCTTTTCGAGGTTTGTCTCGGATATCCTTCTTCAGTCCTCCGATAGCACTGAGATCCTTCTTCGGTCCTCCGACAGCACTGAGATGAACTCAATATCGTAGAGTCGTCGTTCAGCAAGAAATCAATGTGCCTCTCCGATACGTCAACGGACCAGGCCATCGAAATATGCTTCTTCTTAGTAGCTGACAGTTGTTCCCACGGTACTCGTTCCCACGGATCTGCCAAACGAATATCGTCAAATAATAAAATAGTAGAATATATATGAATCATAAATACATTCTAAACATAGAAGGAGTTCCCTGACACCTGGGAGGTTGAACACGGAGCGAACACTCTGTCGTCGGCCACCGATATGGAGGTCCTTTCCCCAGTCCCCCGATGTACGAACCAGCTTTTCTTCCATTCCTTGTTGGAAGTCGGTAGCCCTGTGATCAGAGGTTCTCCCCTTTGCTTATCGAAGGAAGCAAGAGCCCACCAGCCATCGCCCCCGGTTCGATGGGGGCGAAAGTTGTAGCAATGTGCAACCTCCCGGAATGTTGGCGCCAGGAATCCAAGCCCATGCCATAACGAATACATCCCAATTATGACCCTCCATGCGTTAGGGTTTAGTTGAGCCGGGGCAACTCCAAACTCCCGAAGGACCCTCCGGACATTAGGATGCAACGGCAGTCTAGCCCCGATTTCTAAGAATGCTGGGTGAAATGCCACCGATACTCCATTCAGATTACTGGCTAACTCCCCAGACAAAGGCATCCTCATGATCACAGAGTCAGGAATGGAAAACTCCTCAGCAATTTGCCGAATCCTCGCCGCGGTTAATTTATTCTCTCGGATATGGTTTATGGCGAACCGTGTGTGGTCCATGTCATGTCTGTAATATTCCTCCGAGTTGTAACCTACTTCGTAACCTTCGCGGCCCGGGAGGAGAGCTTTCGGATCTGTTATGCCTTCATTCGCCCCCCTCCTCGGTTGCGTGACTTCTTCACCACCATCCGGAGGGCCCCTCGCTTCGAACACACTTCTTGTGCTCTCACCCAACGACGATTCTTTTGAAGACTCCAAGGAATTGGAGGAGTCATCTAGTCTCGAGACATTAACTTTCCTAACCATCTCTTAACCGGGGCTGTGAATTACGTATTATGTGACTATCATAGAGGGGATGAGGTTCTTACCGAAATTTGATCTCCGATGAATCTCTGAAAATCAATTGGGACGTAAATGAGGAATCAGAGCACTATTTATAGCCTCCAAACGACGGCGCTTGGGGAGAAACGAAGCGACGCGACGTTCACCATTCCGAGGTAACCACCGCCCAAGCATCGTTATCAGCGATTGACGCGTGGTGCGTCCCTGTTTTTGACCGTGGGTCACACCAAACCAGATTTTTGGCCCAACTCAACAGGGTCCAGGTGTCAATCCCTCGACTCTTCACCCTGTCTGATCCTTCCTCCGTTCCTAACGATGACTTGAGGGGGAATTGTTAGGGGAGAAATATATACCCCAGAAATATTTCCGGATATTAGGGACTCCGCCCCGTTCGACCCCTCGGAGGCATTTCCTATTCTGAGTGATCCCGAATAATCCACCCTCCGTTTCCGATAAATATTCCGGTGGCTGAAGCCCACCGAAACGTTCCATGGAGTAGGTACAAAGGTCGGCGAGTACAACTGCCAGCGCAGAGGAACCTGGCAGGAAATAAGGCCAAATGAGGGGATGACACGATAGCCCATGTGGCAGAAGATTGGCCTATATAAACCCAACTTTTTTACTTTTTACAGGGTGAATTTTTCGGGGAGAATAAAAAAGAGGGGTATAGTTATTTTACCATAAGATACAATCAGAGCAGGAAAGGAGTATACTTCTAGTCTCCATTGTTCCAAATACTGTTATATCTTACGGTCGTATTTCATCTTCAACATTTCTACATCCAACAATTATATAATTTGTTTATTGATATATGACAAACACGGTAATTTTAAGAAATTTTACTCTAAATTCTCTTTTTACATATATCTTTCTTTGAATAGAAATTTAAACAGAGACAATCTTGCTGAGAAGGGAAGTTTAAGCAATGAGAAAAAAAAAAGTTGTTAGAAAGAATTAATGTAGATTTTGGTCTTTGATGGTATTTTTGTATAATAAAAGATAAATTAAGGAATATATTATAAATGGATGGCCGGTTATTTTGTAAATAAAAATAATATTATGTCTCTTTATTATGACTCAAGATTTAAGATAGAAAAAATAAATATTTCTAGGTGTCATATGGAGAACAGCAAGTGGATATGGAGAGTGATATTTGACGACCGAGTCTATCAGTTCTCTACACGTAACAAGATAACAGACCAAACAGCAAATAAACGAAACTCGAGAGAGAGAGCCGAGCCGAGTATGAAGCCGACGTTCGCGCTTCCCGTATACCGATAAGAACACGCGCAGTTGCACGTGCAAGGACAGTAAATACACGTAAAGATTCACTGGAAGGAAAAATAATAAAGTAAAATAATAATAAAAGAAAAAAAAATGAAGAAGCAATTGCGTATATAACAAACTCCACCCAAGCATTGTCCTTCACAGTTCACTCCCGCTTTTAACTCTCAACAACTCAAGACAAACACACACTAGTGAGTGAATGAGTGAGTGAGAGAATAGTGAATACAAAGCTCTCACAGTCTCTGCTTCCGCTAAGCTACACTTAGCCCACAGAGAGATTTAGAGAGAGAGAGGGAGTGTGCTTTTTGCAGCCAATAAATGCCTCTCATCAACAAAGCGTGAACCCTTCATCTCTTTTTTCTGTTTTTTTTTTTTCACGGACTCATCAAAACTCATTATACACTCATACCAGCACATAAATCGTGAAAAATTCTTCACTCGTTTTCATTAATTCCGTCTAAACCAGAGATGGAGCTGAGTAAGGTAACACTAGAGATCTTCTCAAAACTGGAGCAGAAATGGCTTTCGCACTGTGAAACCACCAGGAAGACTCGTGTTCTCAGCATCGACGGCGGAGGAACCACCGGCATTGTAGCCGGCACTGCTTTGATCCACCTTGAGGACCAGATCCGCCTCAAAACCGGCGATCCTCTTGCTAGAATCGTTGATTTCTTCGACATTATTGCTGGCACCGGCATCGGCGCTCTCCTTGCCTCTATGCTCGCCTCCGATGACGGCTCCGGCCGTCCTCTTTTCACTGCCAGAGAAGCCGTCGATTTAATCACTCGAAGAAACTCAGAACTCTTTAAGATTGGATTCTCCGGAGTTATTCGCCGCCGACGGAGATTCTCCGGCAAAAGCATGGATAAGGTTTTGAAAGAAATTTTCAAGAGAGATGACGGTAATGTCCTAACTTTGAAGGACACCTGTAAGCCTCTGCTAGTACCTTGCTTTGATTTGAAGAGTTCAGCTCCATTTGTCTTCTCTCGCGCCGACGCCTCTGAGTCTCCAAGCTTCAACTTCGACCTTTGGAAAGTGTGTCACGCCACCTCAGCTACGCCTAGCCTTTTCAAGCCGTTTTCTTTGACGTCCGTTGACGGAAAAACCAGCTGCTCCGCCATTGATGGCGGTTTAGTGATGAACAATCCAACGGCTGCAGCGGTTACTCACGTTTTGCACAACAAGCGCGATTTCCCGTCAGTTAATGGCGTGGAGGATCTGTTGGTTCTGTCTCTTGGTAATGGCATAACAAGTGGATCGTGTGGTAGAAAACTCCGTCATAACGGCGAGTGCTCCACGTCATCGGTGGTTGACATTGTGCTTGATGGAGTCTCCGAGACCGTAGACCAGATGTTGGGCAACGCCTTTTGTTGGAACCGTACTGACTACGTCAGAATTCAGGTATATTTTATTTCTCAAATCTCATACACTACTAGTAGTCCTCTGTTTGGTTGCATAGAAAACGCAAGAAAATGAGGGAATTAAAACTGTATACTGTAAACGGTAACCGACTGATATTTCATAGTTTTGGGAAGAAAATTTAACACTCGGTACAATTTTAATTTATTTTTTAATATACTAAGAATAATTTTTAAAAATTGTCTTTATTTTATTTTATTTAGTTTTTCTGCTTAACTTATTAAACTTATAATAACTGGGTAGTTATTGAGTAATTGACGGCGTGAAATGTGTAGGCAAACGGTTTGCTGAGCGAGGGAGTGGTGGGTCCGAGAATGGAGGAAGAGGTGTTGAAAGAGAGAGGTGTTGAGTCGTTACCGTTTGGCGGGAAGCGGTTACTGACGGAGACAAACGGCCAGAGAATCGAGAACTTCATGCATCGCCTTGTTGCTTCAGGCAAAACCAGTTTGCCACCCAGTCCCTGCAAGGAATCCTCCGTTAGCCCTCTCGCTAACGGCCGTTAGCTAGTTCTTTTTTTTTTTCTTTTTTCTTTTTTTAATATCTTTTTTAGTTTTTTTTTTTTTTTTAATCCCTTGTTTTGTTTTCTTTGTTAACAACCCCTTGTAAGTTGTAACCAACCTCTGTTTTCTTTTTCTTTTTTTTTTTTCTTTTTTTTTTTCTTTTTTTTTTTAACTCTCTGTTTTGGATTTGAATAGCAACTAATAATTACTACCTCTCAACTCTTTCCCACGTCAGGAAATCTATTATCGATCTCGTTAAGCTTGTTAATTAGATAAGTTGTCATTATTTAACCACATCAATTGTGTCTTTTTGATGATTAAATTAACACGGCAGTAGGCAGGTGACAAGTAATGAGAAAATTACACTTTTATTGCATTTGCAACTTGCAAGAATGTCAAGGTCATAAATGTTGTTATGTACTTTACATCTATAAAATTTCTGTCTCCTTAACATTTTAATTTCATCTAGAGATTGAATTTTACATTTAGTCAATGCATGAAATTCTAGGTGTCATTCATGGAGCAAAGCCAACGAATAATGAAAGTGATCTTGGACACCAAGTTCTTGTAACTCTTAATATATAATTTTTTTCCCAAACATGGTGTACATTTTTATATTATGTAATCCAAAATCCAAAAATTAAAAGTGTGGAAGAAAATTGAAGTTATTTTTGGTGAAGTAAAGGTTCATTTATCAAGTAATAGAGACATTTAACAAATCATAACTAAAAATGGTACTGATTGAAACTTGTTTCAAGAAAAAGCTTCAAAAGATTACTGACATTTAATTTAGCGTTAAAATTGCTACTGCACTATGCGGATCTATATAGGTGCAGTAAACAAAGGTACAATTCCAATCTCATTTGATGAGGCAGCGCTGGCCATTATTCCTAAATCTAACAATTGTCATTGTCAAAAACAAAAATCACAATGCACTACCCACCTCATATGGAGAATTGAGATACTACAAATTCATAATAGAGCCCACTCCGGCCATTGTATTCCTATAATAATAATAATAAATAAATAAATAAATAAATAAAGAGAATCTTTTTATGAGATATACATAATATAATAACCTGTTTACTAATCAGGAATCCTACTAAGAAAAAGGAATTAAGTTCCTGATTTCTTATTCTACCGTTTACTAAACTTTCAAGGAATTAAATTTTATGGATCTCACTCATAAATCGGGAATTTAGTTCTTGATGGGAAGGGAACTTGATTCTTCTCATCCACCATAGGAATCAAGTTCTCTCTCCTGATTGAAAAAAGAAATTCATGATATATTTATTAAAAAAAAAAGACGTCTTCTTCATGATTATTGACTTTTGTTTTTAATTCACGTAAATCATATTGGTTTACTTTTTTTTTTTTATATCTTATTATTGGCTTACAAAATTCATAATTTATATTATTTTAGCTGTGTTATTTATAAAAAAATCCATCCATCTTTATATATACATATTACAATATCATTTATGAACTAAAAATAACTACTGCATTTTTAAAATAATAATAATAATAATAACTATGGCATATTCATATCTCATATGTATATATATATACATGATAATGTGGCTTCATTTTTTAATCAAGTTATTTCAATAGTTTTTTATTTATTTATTTATTTTTATCTAATTAGTTTAAATATTACGATATAAAGATACTAATTATTATAATTATAGCTTTATGAGTAATATAAAATATATATTTTCATTATATATATATATATATATGGGTTGTGTGTTGACACATAATAACTAATAAGGATCTATATAGGTTGTATGCTATCGCATAATAAGGAAATAAAAGTATGCATTTACTATAAGTTATAGCTTTTAGACCGATTAAAAATCAATTTAATAGAAAAAAATAAAAAATAAAAAACATTTGATTGGATCCAACTGTAGTAGTGGGGCATATTACACACAAACATCGAATGATCATCTCCTTTTAACCCCGGTTGAAACGGAAGTAACTGAAGAAAGGGAAAAATGAGCGGTCCCTTGGTCAATTTTCAGGCTCGGAGATCATGGAATATCGTTAGAGAAGGAAAAGGAATCAAATCCAGTTATATATATAAAAAAACTTATAAAGGCACAGTAACAACAAACCAACTTTTCATCAAAATCATCGTCTAGTAAAAAGTAACAAAAAGAAACCCCACCACTTTTTGAATTTTGAGTGATCATTTATAGCAACCTCCTCTTCAGTTTTTCCTTCCACCACTTTTGGTAGGTAAGTTTGGTGGGAACGGAGACAACACACAGACCAATCTCTACAGTCTACAGTACTAAATACTACAGTGTTTGGTATGACTTATTGACTTATGAGTGCTATATCAACTTTTGCTTTAAAAACGTTAGCTTAATTTAAATATATGTTGCTTTGTGGGATTATTGATCTTTCATTTTTTAATGCTTTTTTTGTTACATGAGTTTTGGAGAGTAACCTACTTTATTATTTATGTAGAACACCACATTAATTACTATATCTTTAAATTTGATGAGATATCGAGGATTATAATAACACTAGTTAAGACAAGATTTACATATTTGATCAAGTAATTAAATCCGATTGGATCAATCCACTCTGGTTAGCCAACCTGTCGATTTGGATGAAACTTGGCATATTTGTCATCTATTATAGGATTAGGATATATATATATATTTTTTGAAGTTTTTGTCATCGGTAGTATTCGAGTCGCTAACTTGGTAGTCATTTGCTCAGACATCAAGGTTGTCCATCTACTAATTAAGCAAAGCCCCTAGGGATAGGATTTGAGTCGCGGACTTATGAGTCATTTAACCAAATCACAAACTCGTCTATCTACTAGTTCAGCCGTAGACTTGAAGGTATTTTTTCTTTCTCTTTTACAAGTTAATTATAAATTTTGATGTCATTAAAAATATATATAAGATTTTTTATTTTTTATTTTTTATTTTTTTTGATGGAAATTAAAGAGTAGTCTCGTTCCATTCTCCAAGCTCGATCGGCTAAGGTGAGTGGCTGACTTGCAATTCCAACAGAGAAAAAATTAAAAGAAAGAAACCACCTGAAGCCGACAAGATTGGGAAGTGGGTAAAATTACAGGGTTATCCCTGCCCAATTTGGCCCACCACGCCCATCAAACCCATATACAAATACTGAAATACTAATACATAATATTTAAATTAAATTAAAAACAATTTCTTTAATTATTAAATTAAACTCTCTTTGTTTTATGTGTTACCATTTACCAACATTTTGAGAACATCACAATACGTGGCTCAATGAACTTTCTGTTAAGTGTTAAGGCACTCAAATCTCAATAGATTATATTCATTTTATTATAGTTTTTTTTTTTTTTTTCTTTTCTTTTCTTTTTGTATTCTAGTTTCGTATCATCATGATCGCTTGGTTCTTTCTAAGTCAAGCCAAGTGGTTACAGTAGAACAAAAAAGAAAGATAAGGCAAGTGCTTATAATTTTGTATAAGTATAATTGATGATCGAGTTCCTTTTTAATCATGTACGTAACTTCAAAGCAAATTAAATCAAAATATATAATCAGAATCTTGCCCTTGCATTGCAGCATTGGATACGTACAAGTTTAATTCTTTCTTTTCTTTGTATCAAGTCTTGTGTACTCTTGTACTCCATCAAGGTATATATATATATATAATGTGCTTTGATTCTTTATATCTTTTATCAATTACTTACTTCGGAATGGTTATGACGAAACGAGGTTGATTTAGTTCAACGGTATATCTCTCATATTTACATTATGAAGTTGGTTTCTAGCTAATTGTGTCCCCCTTACCAAATGCTGAATTTATCATAACAGCATGTAAATTCAGAAATAATAAGTACATCCGATGATCTCAACTTTTGTTTTATATTTGAAATTCTTCTTAAACATTTCTACAAATTTTAAGATTTATCAAAAATTTATTTATAAAATATCATCAAATAAAAATTAAATCAGTATGCATATATCCATCCAAACTTTTAATTATTTCTTATGTACTTAATTATGACTGTTAGGGATCTTTAACTATACCATAATATATATATACACACAATAATTTTCAAGTCAGCACCCTCTCATTACATTACTATTAGCACATTTTAATAAAAGTCATTAGATTTAAAAGATGCTTTGGCAAGTGCATGCAGTCGAGTCAAAGTATTTAAATCCAATGATTTTCATTAAAAGGTTTTGATCGTAATACAATGAGGGGTGCTGACTTGAAAATTATATATATATATATATACATGATAAAGGTAGTGGCACTAGGCAAATATATTAAGCTTAACATATATACATTGTCTTTATCTTCTACGAAACTGGCACTTGCTATAAATTAATCTTCAATGGTTTAATTAAGAAGAGAATCTATAGACTATATATATTCCTCACAGAGTAACTGTAAAATTAAAAACATAAAGAAGCAGCTAGAGTAAAAAAGTTAGATTCTACCCTAGAGAAGATCCAAAATTATTGCACATTATTAACTTTATCATCTTTAATTTAACATTAAATAATGGTTAATAAAGATTAAAAAAGCTTGAGAGGTAGGGTCTTTTATATTGTTATTAGCCTTTTTTACCTAAATTATTGGTTTCCCATCAATGCATATTTTTATTAGTCTTGTTTCTTCTTTTAGTAAAGTAGATTCTATACCTAGCTCTGTACTAAATTAATTAAATTGGCTTCAAGAGATAAAACTTTAAAAAGAATTTATAGAAAACTCATTTTAAATTAGAGTCGTACGTAATTAATTCAGTGCAGGTGGTTCAGGGTTGGCCCTCTATTTATATAACTCATTAATAATTCTCATTATACGTAGTTCCTTTATATATCGATCTCAATTATCTCAAGTGACAAATACAAATGTAAAATTAAACATTCTCATACTTGGCAAATTAAAAGAAAAAAAAAAAAAATAGAGTGAGAGAGAGTGACGAAGTTATATAAGTACTGGTTGGTGAGCAATAATAGTCAATTGATGATGATGACTATGTAAACTTAGAACCAATTTGATTAAGACCAAAGTTACCATGACAAAGAGAGGAATGGTGTGATGTTCAAGTGATAAATTGTAGTGGGACACCCAAAGATATTAATCCAATTTTATTCCATTTGGCCCCAAGTTATACTCTTACATTGAACTTAATTAATTCTTCACATTCCCACCAAAATAACCAAGCTTTCGTGTTTTTGGGGGAGGACTCAAACTCGTAACCTCTTGGTACAGGTGTGAGAGGTTTTACAACCAAATCAACGGCATCTAGTCGCTTCCCTTTAATCTTTTATTAACCCTTAAAGTAATGATTATTTAATTTCCACTATAATATTTGTTATTCTTTCTTCAAATTTCTAAACCCGCTTTTACTACTGTTGAAAAAACAATCTTTTAATCAAGAAAAATATGTAAAATACTTTTTATAGTTTCACCTCAAAGAGAAATTTTTAATAGTACAAAAATTGTGCTAATATTGTGCCACCTTATAGATATATATGGGTCATTAAAAAAAAATGTTTTAATTTTTTTTTTTTTTATAGAAAAATGGTTATAATTTAAAATGTTATATAGATAAATTTGAAACTCATATATAATTGACATTAATTGATTGATGTAGGACAGAAATTCCAATAATTACAACTAAAATAGACAAATGAAGTGGTGTCTTAATTGTTACCATGAGAGAAACCAAACTCACTGCATTGCTCATCAATTATATTTTGGTTGATCTTAATATGGAAGCTTCCTTGTAACATATATTTTTTTTAAGGGTACGTGTCAATCATTTTGTCACATACTTTTATATAATCATCATCATAATTAATTCTCGACTAAACCAACCCACCACATACATATATATTGTACCCATCACTCCAAATAGAATTCAATTAGCTTTATATCTCCATGAAATTTATTATACATTCATCCAAACTAATTGAATTAAGTTACCAAATATATTAATAGATGTATACATTTTAATTAAATTGGTTTGGTGAAAAGAACAATCGACTATGTACTCAGTTTAACAGGGACGTCCCTGTAAATGAATTTGCCAAAATTAGGTACAAATCATGTGACGATCGACATGACCTTGCAATTTATATATATATATATATATATATACTTGTAATAATATTATTAATATTATAGGAGTGAGATTCTCTCTCGAGTCCTTCACGTACGAGAAGTTGTCCTTTGTTTTCTTTTCATATTATCGTATGGACATGTATTCATATATAGGTGAGGCAAAGGGCTCCACTTCTTGATGCAGCCAAACAGGTCGGTGAAAATTTTATTAGAGATCTATTATTTTACTGCAAAGACCTGAACAAAATAAATAAGCCTAGCAGCCAAGAACAGGTTGTAATAAATTTACCTTTTCTTTTATTTCTGCAATTCTTCAACTTTTATGGAAATTATATTGCAAATTAATGAGGATCTTTCCTAGCTCCCACTGACCAATAATAATTTTATGATTTGTTTGTGATTCCAAAGATATTTCATCATTATCATCAAATTAATTCATAGCCATTGTCCCCTTAGAATGCAATTGGTTTTAAATTTCCTAAAATTTGTATAGTACTTGCATATTTGATTATATTCGATACAAATCTCCTATTAATTTTTTTTTTCTTTTGTTTGTTGCAGAATAAAATTGATGAGGAGAGAGAAGTAGTTTTGTTGTTGAAGAGAGAAGAAAATACATATAATAAAGATTTTTGTTTGTTTTTATTATAAAATGAGAAGATTTTAATAGACAATATGACATTAGCCCGGTAGTAAAATCCCTCACATTCACACTACGAGGTTATGGATTCGAGTTTCTCCCTCATCCCCTATAAAACCTCTAAGTATTGTAATATTTTAAAAAGAAAAAAAAAAGAAGATTTTAATTTGTTGATAATGTAAAAAATAAATTTTAAGGACAATCTTTTAATTCTTTAATATATATATATAATAATATATATATATTTATAAATAATTTTTTTAAAAACCAAATCTAACCGTCGGATGAAATCAACGTTTAGATTTGGATGTCATAAAATTTATTTGCATCAATATATACCGAGGAGGAAATGACTATATATATACATTATTCGTTAGACAAATTTAACAATAAAATCTTGAAGATGTTTCTTTTCTTTCTTTATATTGAAATAAGCGGGACAAGGTAATGTTACAATTTTTATTTTTATTTTGAATTATTACAATATCTTAGAATTGAGGAACGGAAAATAACTCAAACTCACAAAGGTGCAACCTTATGAATCAACATTTAAATGACCACAGGCATCACCAATTTGATTGTTTTGTTTTATTATTATTATTATTTTGAAGTTGAGTGGCATCCATGATCGGTGATCCTAAATCCATGAATAATTAGTTGACTGATTAGTCCAACTAAGTTGACCACTTAAAAAGATCACATACAATCTTTTCAAATTTCAAGTCAACACCTCACTAAACAAGCAAAAAAAAAATAAAAAATAATGAAGGAAGATCTAAACTTCTCTCATGGTCATGGCAAATTGGCAACAAACAAACACAAATCCACACCGCCCATTTGGCCATGTCTCCAGATCTTATGCACACGTGTGCATGTGCATGCTAACTCTCTCTCAAATGAACTATTAATTATACAGTACGTGTTGTGTATATATAGATTACGATAAGATCTTGTCTCCTCCGTTTATTTGATCGATTCAATCTCTCATTTCACATCCTTTGTCTTCTTCCTCCTACATTTACCTGACAGTCTCTTTTTCAATCAACATTACGTACAACATCAAAATCAGTTCATGCACGGACAAAACCAATCCTGACCGTCCGATTGATCAACTCCTGCCGGTGGATATGAAAACGGCTTTCTAGCTACCCACTCAAAGATTTTATGGGCGATTTTGCTCTCTTTTATATATATATATATATATATAATTGTTTAGAATAATACGCTGTCACTCTGTGGACGTGGGAGTTACTGAAAAATCCAATAAAATGTCGAGTTTGGGTTTTGGTTGTTTATGCCAACTTAGGAAAAAGAGAATCTCTGAATTTATAGCGATAGATGAGATTTACTGTGCCAGTTGGTGCTGTCAGGATATTCCACTTCACCCCAATATCTCCATTCTCCAAACAAAAAGATCAAAATACAACCACTGAAATCTCAAAACCATGTACGGTCTACCATCATGTATTTTATAATAATATATATATATTTATGTATATAATTAGTTTAATTTTCATGACTGTTTACTACAAAAATGCATGCTTGTCTCCCGGATTAATTAGGTTAAATTATACTAACAGGCGAACTTGAAAATACAATTAAACATGAAATTGCATATATGCGTTCATGGGAATTTTTAGGAAAGAAAACAGTCTGCTGAAATAGTACCATGTTTGGTTGTTAGGCTATGTTATCCAGGTTCATTATACCCCTGACACTTGGCATACATGCGGGTGCGGCGGACCATTCTTCCATAAACCACCATTTCTATTTTCCATGGGTGCCCGGTTTTACATCTATATCACAATCATAAATAACAATGATTATCAGATCAATTTGTAATTAATTAACTAGAGAGATCTTATATATGGGTCGCGAGAACCTAATTAACAGGCCGTATAATTAGCATTGGTATTATTTTAATGAACACTACTTGGAAGCAAGTCAGCAACAGTCCATCTAACAACCCATATATATATATATGATTTGATGACTAATGGCAGTGCAACAGTAGTACAAAGTCACGTGGCAAGTTGATGTGTAAAATATATATAGGTGAACGGGGTGGTAGAGGAGGGAGCTTGTGAAGGTAGAACTGTAGAAGTAGGCAAGTAGGGTTATGTAGTATACACGATCGAGTATGGAGAGCTAGAGATGCCTTAATTAATTAACTTTATATATAATATCAAGACAAATTAAACCACCTGGTAACCAAGAAGTAGAGATGTGATTGACTTTTTTGTCATCTATGTGACTTGAGTCTGAGAAAGAAAAAAGGAATCTTTTATCTATAGCAGACTAGTTAAAAAGGACAGTAGTGATGACAAGAAGAGAGAAAAATAAATGGGGAAGAGTGAGTGAGCACTTGTTTAAAAATAGCAGCAAATGCGCTGGTTTCGAATCTCTCTAGGAAACACCACGGGAACCTTCTTCTCATCTTCTTTCTTTTAACTCCCGCCGACAACAACATCTTCTACTACAAATTACTAAACACCAATAGTAAATTAAGGAATAAATACGAATTATTTATGAAAAATATAGAGGAATTAGCATTTTTTTTAACCAAAAAAATTAAGGGGTTACCCAGAATTAGCCTCGTAATTAGTGTTTTTATGGTTTTTATCAAACTTTCCATTGAAAAGGCAAATTTACCCCTGCACCAGATTACACATAGTAGAGTTAAACACTCTAGGATTCAAACTGGTAGTATGTTTAATTGAAAAATAATGGTGGTGTGTTTAATTGAAAAAAAAAACTGGTGTGTTTAATTTAAGAAAACATATATGTTTAATTGAAGAAGATTAGTATATTTAATTAATAAATTATTAAGGGTATTTTTATCTCATCAGTGAAAAGTTTGGTAAAAATAATTAAAACACTAATGCTGGGTAAAAATAAAAACTCCACTAATTATATGGTTATTTTCAAATTTAACCCAATTTTGTAAGTGTTGTACTCTGCTCCAACTAGACACGTGTTTAAGGACCTGAAAAATTGCCATTTATTTATCTACAGTTTGGATGCTTACAGTGTGTTTGAGTGTTTCTAAGAGATAGGTTAAAAGAGCCCATTGTTTGTAAAGTTTTAGATGGTCCCAAGTCCTAACAAGTAAGGTAACATGACCTTATTTTGATTTCTCGTGCGAAATTGCCTATTATGTTGACACGGGCCTGAATCTTTTTGTCGTATACAAAATGGGTTTTCTCCATAACAAGTCTCTGTAGCCCAGAAAGATCTTTGAGGGCCCAATTGATTTATAAGACTATAGGAAATAGGTACGTGATTAAATGTTGTTAAGGTACAATTGGTTCTTCTATTGATGGTGACTGCCTGGTGGTCCGATCTTTCCGACGATTGTACCTCCACCTAGGGCAAAATTTTGACCTTGGAACAGAACAAATTGTCTTCTTCATGCTGCACAACTGCATTTCCAACCCAGTCATTAAATAAACTCATCCACCGATGAATTTTTTTTTTTTTGTCTCTTATATCTATATTATAATGTTATGGGTTCACGTCTGTCCCTCTCACTAAATTTTTTAAATTATTGTCCTGTAAGAAAATAAAAAAAAATAAAAAAAATAAAAACTTACAAGAGAAAACCTTAGATGACTTGTATTTCTTTGAAATCTTTTGGTCAAGCTTCTTAATATATAGGTGCATCACCTTTTAACATGGATGATTTTGTACATACCTTTCCACGTCAATGGTATCCCGTTCGAGTCTTATATGCAAGTTTTACAAACAAGTGTGAGGAGTTTTCTCATCGTTTTGTGTGAGTATATATTTTGACCGCTGATATACATATGTTAATTTAATCTTGGTATGTTTCCGGTGTGAGTTTATATTTTGAGCGCTGATATACATATGTTAATTTAATCTTGGTATGTTTCCGACAGACTTGCCGTACGGTGATTATAATACTTACACAAAAATATATATATATATATATATATCTTAAACTTGTCATGGTCCGGTATTGGTATAGCAATATTATTAAAAGGTAAATATCTATTAATAAAATTATTTCAAAAAATATGTATCTTTTAAAATTGAGAGGACAATCACCAAGACAAACCTGTACAAAGCCAGGATATGGGTAGAAACACTGAGATACAACTTTTAAATAGGTCAGATCGAGCTTTTAATTTCAATGAGCAGCCATTAACTAATTAAAAATACAAATGGGTAATTATAGCGTTGTACAAGGATTATAATGTACAAAATCTCACTAACATCCGAAAATCTTCGACTCTAATTAATGCATTGTAGCAAAAGCATGATGCAATGTAGCATCACCCCTAAAATAAAGAAGAAAATGATTTTTTTTTTTTTTTTTTAGGTATCGAGGATCCCGGATGGCTTGTATGTTGGATTCGCGAAATAGGACGGATAAGAAACCTTAGCCAGCACCAATCACCATTAGCTCTACAACAATGCAAGAGGATAAACCAGGACTCCCTTGTCTACGTAGGATTCGAACCGCTGACGTTAGCCCAATGTCCGCCCTTCCATCAACAGGGCTAAACGCCTTGAAGCCGTGAAGGCTGACCTCAAGGTAATTGCTAAGAGTAGAACCAAGGACTTAGGTTTCATCTAGGCCTCGGACCACCAAGACAACCACCATTTGGTTAAGAAAATGAAATTAAAAGTAGAAAAAGCAGAGACAGAAAAGTGGGACGTAGTTAACCAATTAAAACGTGCTACATTTGACTGAGTAATGACTACCGACTAGTGAGTGAAGTCGGTGAGATATATAAGACAAGCAACTGGATAGACTTTCTACATTAACAGTCATTTTCTGTCAACCACTACAGTGGTACTACATTTATACAGCTGGTAGTGGTAGTGAAAGAAACAAAGCAAGTATCAAGCTTAGCTTGTGAAATTGAATGGAGCTTATCAGATTCAGGGCCATATATCAAACTCCTCTGACCAAGCCGATCAAGAGCCTTGCATGGCCAATTGGCTTGTTTCATCTCGCTGGTGTACTCCTTTGGAAATTAGTTAACTATATATATATATATATAAAGCAGCATTGTATGGTGTTAGGGTACAATTTGTAGTCATAAATGGATAAGATGCAATGCAATTTTTGGTGACCAAATGTTGACACCATAATTTATTCTGATAACAACCAGATCTTCCTCCAAAAATGGGCAGCATGTATGAAATTGCTTGCAGCACTTTAACCTGGATAATTATGAAGTGTCCATCTCTTCCTTAGTAATATTCTCCTTTAATTTTGGATTCAGAAACTAACTAGTCAGGTGTGATGCTGGCGAATACTCTTCGAGGGTCTCATATCCAAGATCACAAGGATGATTAAATATGAAGAAAACAATAAGATAAAAACGCGTATTCTCTACATAAAAGAAAATGATAAGATAAAAATGTATCATGTGTCGGCAATAGTAAAAGCCTCTCTGTACTCTGTCACCGTCACCTTATTCCTCCACATATTTTTCACAGGAAACAAACATGTTGACATGAAAAATTAGACTCGTAGTGGACCTAGGGAGCCCTTGAGATAATGAAAACATGTATAAGAGAGGAAAAGGGAAAGGTTACGACTAATTAGGAGTGCTGACTGTAGTCGGCAGTTACACTGATATTCAAGTTAGTGTCAACTCTGCCGTTGAACTCGTTTATCTACCCGCTGAGTTACGCTCTTGGATGGTAAAAAGAAAAAAGGAAAAAAAAAAAAAAAAAAAAGGTAATTAATATTTATGGGTGGGGGGTTCGCCTATTTATTAGTGAGGAAATATCATGAATGGTTCATACTAGATTAACCACAAAGTATAGGCTTTATCCCCGAGAACCTTTCCAGACTAAGGCTGATGGATCGGCCCCTTTAACCTTATTAGTGGGCTTGTTTATAAGTAACGGGTGTAGCCCATCCCAAAGCTCATTTGACATCCCCCATAAATGATATCTCTAAATGTACCCTAAAGGGTATTCTTATAGTCTGTGGCCCAATATCTTGGGTTTTATAAATGATGTGGACGGCCATATTTCGGTACAACAAAACGAGATAGAGTGGTGCCAATAAGGTCGTCGATGAACACACTTCGACCTGTTGGAAAAATTTGAGTAGATGGATGTTGAGAAAATTGATTAAGGAATTAAGGTTAAGGTGTGCCTAGGAAGCACGGATACTTCATTTGGTGGATCGTATCGAACTCGTATCCAGTTTCGATATTTCCCGGATACTCCAGGATACATATCCGATACACCAAATGGCGTATCCGTTGACTTTTTCACAAGTTTGACTGGACGATACTTGAGGGATACTTGGGGGATACTTAGAGGATACGTTTGGGGCAATATTATAATTATTTTAGTATAAAACGGGGTCAAATTATAATTTCAAAATATTATGGGTCAAAATGAAACTGTAAATAAATTTTGGCTTTGATTCTAGGGGTATTATCACTAAAGTCCCTATCTTTTCATGAATTGTTACCTTTTTAAACGTCTTTATCATATTAGTCACTTTAGTCCCTTGTTTTTTCAAAATACATCACTTTAGTCCATTTGACTAAAAAACAAAATATCAACTATAATAAAATGTCTGAAAATACAATTTTACCCTTCATTAATATTTTTTAATTTTATCTTTTAGTCCCTCTAGTTTCAATAATAGCTAGTTAACCCCTGAAAAAAATTAAAATGCCTCCACCTGGGTTCGAACCTTCAATCTTAAGGTTAAAAGCCACAACCTTTAACCAACTAAGCTACTCTTACTTATTGTTGAAAGTTTATTGATTTAAATGTATATATAGTTATATAATTTATTTAAACTAATTTAAATCTATTTATATAATTTAAAATAAACTAATATTTAATAATAATATATAAAAATATATTTATGAAAATGAAAAAGAAAATAACAAAACAAATGAAACCCAGAAAATCGAAGCTCGTAATTTATTTTTTTCTTTTCAAAAAATATATTATTTCAATTTGATAAAAATAACCCAGAAAATTAAATCCCATAAATTGAAAACATATATGTTTTTATGAAAATGAAAAAGAAAATAACAAAAAAAAAAAAAAAAAAAATGAAACCCAGAAAATTAAAACCCATAATTTTTATTTTTATCTTTTCAAAAAATATATTATTTCAATTTGATAAAAAAAAAAAAAAAAAAAAAAAAAAAAAACCCAGAAAATCAAATCCCATAAATTGAAAATTTTCTCTCTTTTTTTTACTACTTTTTTTTTTTCCTTTTGTTTTGTTATTTTCTTTTCCATTTTCATAAATATATTTTTATATTATTATTATTATATATGAGTTTATTTTAAATTATATAAATATGAGTTTTTTTATTATTATTTTTTTGTTGATTTTTTTCCCTTTTCAATTTATGGGATTTGATTTTCTGGGTTTTTTTTTTTTTAATCAAATTGAAATAATATATTTTTTGAAAATAAAAAAATAAAAAAAATAAAAAAAATTACAGACTTTGATTTTTTGGGTTTCATTTAGTTTTTTTATTTTCTTTTTTATTTTTATAAATATGTTTTTATATATTTTTATTAAATATGAGTTTATTTTAAATTGTATATACAAATTTTAATTAGTTTAAATAAATTATATAACTATATATACATTTAAATCAACAAACCTTCAATAATGAGTTAGAGTAGCTCAGCTGGTTAAATGTTGTGGCTTTTAACTTTAAAGTTGAAGGTTTGAACCTAGGTGGAGGCATTTTAATTTTTTTTAGAGGTTAACCGGCTATTATTGAAACTAGAGGGACTAAAAGAAAAAAATTAAAAAATAACAATGAAGGGTAAAATTGTATTTCACACATTTTGTTATAGTTGACCTTTTGTTTTTTGGTCAAATGGACTAAAGTGATGTATTTTAAAAAAACAAGGGACTAAAGTGACTAATATGGCAAAGACGTTTAAAAAGGTGACAATTTATGAAAAAGTAGGGACTTTAGTGATAATACCCCTTGATTCTATTGACATGGAGAATAACGGGATACTTGAGATTGCAAACCTTTCACTTGATGAACCAGAGTTAGATGCCGAATTATTTAGATCATTTAACAATGTGAATAATGATAATGAAGTTAATTATGAATTTAGTATCTATTTTATGAGTTTATTTTATGTATTATTTGGATTTTGTAATATACTATAACTTATGTGATGTATGTTTTATTTGGATTTTCAATTTTGTAATATGTTACGACTTAATTTTGATATTGTAATATGTTACATTGTTATGACTTAACTTGTTATGTGACATGTTTTATTTGGATGATTGTATATGAATATGTTTTGATTTTTGAATGAATTATCAAATATCCTTTTATATATTCTTATTTTAAAAAATTATAAATATATATTATTTTAATTGACGTATCCTGCTGTATCTGTATCCTAGTTTTTGAAGATTTACTGTATCCCCGTATCGTGCCGTATCCGTATCCGTATCCCGTATCCCGTATCCGTATCCGTGCGTCCTTGAGGTGTGCTAAAGCACTGTACTTAAAATCAGATTGCGCCCCCCTCTAGGATAATGTACTGGTGCAATTAAGTTAAGGGTGCACTCCCAATACAGTATTATAGAACAGCTAGAATTTATAATTCGAAATCGGAACGTTTCACATTAAAATCACCATTAACAATGCTATTAATTTGAATAATGAGTAGATATTTATTGTAACTGTTGTAACAGTCACATAATTAGTCACATAAACGAATCATTTAGTAATAGAGGTTACAACTACTAAAATTAATAAAATATAATTATTATATTTTGAAATTTAAAATAAAATTTCCAACACGACCATCATGTTAGGGGGGAGGAGACTGATTTTAGAGGAAAAAAATGATGAGCTCCCATAGGCCATAACAATGAACCACATTGTAAAAGGACAAATGTGTTATGTGTGTGTATATATTACGTGGTCTCGAATCTCATTAGTCCAACTAGGCTCACCTTTGGCCTCTCTCATATTTCTTTATTAGGTGACCTTATCATTGTCTGAAGCTATATATAATCTAAAACAAAAATTAAGAAAGTGATGCACTTCATATTGATTTATTTTTTTATAAAAAAATTTGCTTTGATTTTGATTTTGAATTTTTTTTATAAATTTTATAAAGTTGTATTTTTATTAATATTTTTTTATAAAAAGTAAATAAAAGATACAAAATTGAAAGGGTGTGACAGTCTAATATTGGTCAAACTAAAGTCAACATAACATAATCCTATCCGTATTAAATTTCAGAGGAGGTTATTGAATAAAAGAATATTTCTATAGACACCCAATAATACTCGAAAGGTCGGGGGTAATTTATCTATAAAAAAAAAGGGCGCACATAGTAACTTTTTTTTTTTTTACCGCCGATGGCGGGAGCGTACATTAGCTTAAATTATGAAAACAAAATGGCGGGCAGGTCACCAAAATTTCCCACCTTTAAATAAAGAAGTCGATTCATTTCATTTGCATTCTTTTGACAAACAAAAGCAAAAACGCAAAACCCCCCATTTTCTTTCCTCAACCTCCGACTCCGTATCTCTCCAATTCGTGATGGATCACGAAAAACGCCAAACTGTTTCCACTCGAAGAAGCTTGAAGCGAAAGCTGGAGCAAGAATTCGAAGAACAAAAACCAGATCGGAAGTTCTCCACCGTCGAATCCGACCACACCGACCAAGATCTGCTTCAAGATATTCGTGCCCATGTCGCCACTCTCAACTCCGCTTACTCTTCTGACGAAGCCGATCGCGCTGCCGCCAAACACGCTGCTCACTGTCTCTCTGAGCTCGCCAAGAACGGTACCGTTTTCCACAAAATATAGCTCCTTGTCGACCTGTTCGTGTGTATATCGCGTATTTTTTTGCATGTATAATTATGTGTACGTGTTTGGAGGAGTTGCATGTATTTTTATTTTGTCTGGATTTGTTTTTCAAGAAATGGTAAGTTGATAGGTGCTTTGATGATTGATTCAGCTGAAACAAATTCATTTTGATTGACTACTTATTTAGGGTTTGTAAAGAGGATATGTACAGGAAATTAACTTGATTGCATGTCATGAGGTTTTATTGATTTAATAAATGATAATTATAGAATTCTCGGATTTGTAGTTTTTCAGTTTATATTGACATTTAGGGTTCCTGGGTTTTGGTAATTTTGTGCTATGCAGAGGAAATTGTGAGTTTAATTGTGGATAATGGGGCTGTGCCTGCACTGGTGAGACATCTACGGGCACCACAACCATTGAGTGACGCTCACATACCATACGAGCATGAGGTGGAGAAAGGAAGTGCTTTTGCACTGGGACTTCTTGCAATTAAAGTAATTAAACATGTTTTCCTGTTTCTTGTACTTTTCAGAGTTAGTTTCGTGCTTTTCCTCTTTTGGTATTTTTTCTAACTTGTTAATTTATTAAATATGACATTTTACTGATATGTAGTTAATATTTGTCTTTATTTTCTAGCAATTTATTATAGTATGTAGAGTTTCTTTAGGCTTTATTGGTGGATATTTGTGAGATTTTAATACTGTGAGCTTTCATGTCATAGAGGAGGCAATCACTTAATAGATCAACTATAAGTTGTGAATTGTTTAATAATTTTATGTATCTTGGATTAATAAGTGGATTGCCACATAATCTTCAGAGTTATCTGATAACAAAGTATGTGCTAGGCTAGTGGAAGCTTGCTGCTAGTTAGTTTTGTTAAATAAGCTGCGACTTGTATAGTTTCTTCTGTAGTTTTGTAAATGTATGCTAAGAGTCAGGGTCTATTTTGGTATGTTAGTGGATATCTTTTTCTTCATTTTGTTCCTATGCAGAGGGTCAGACTGATTTAGTGATTATTTGTGGTTGGACTGGAATCAATGATAGCTTTGATGCCATAAATATCAGTACCTAAGTTTTGTTGGTTGAATATTTGTCTAATTAGATATCACAATATTGTGTTACAGCAGTACTTTATTTATCTGTTTATGGGTTGATGTTTCATGCATATGCCAGATTTTTACTACTTCTACTTATGCTACTTGTTGTGTTGTTTAATAGCCGGAGCATCAGCAACTCATTGTTGATGCTGGAGCTTTATCTCATCTTGTGGCCTTGTTGAAGTGTCATAAGAATGGTATTAACTCTCGGGCAGTTAATGGTGTTATAAGGAGAGCTGCAGATGCAATCACTAACCTTGCTCATGAAAATGCCAACATCAAAACGCGTGTCAGGTTATGCTTGTTCTATATTTGCTTTCTAGTTGATTTGAAGTATGATAGTCTCTTTCTAATATTTCTGACTCACATTCAGAATGGAAGGTGGCATTCCACTTCTTGTTGAACTGCTCAAGTTTGTAGATGTGAAGGTACAGAGGGCATCAGCAGGGGCCCTGAGGACTCTTGCCTTTAAAAATAATGAGAACAAACTACAGGTAAAGTTCCCCTGCTATATGATATCTTATATTCTTTTGAGCACACTTTTTTATTTGACTAGCAAATTTGCAGATTGTGACTTGTACTGCTCTTCCTACCCTTATCCTAATGCTTCAATCAGAGGATGCTTCTATACATTATGAAGCGGTTGGTTCTCATCCAAATCTCTTGTAAATTTAGAATTCACCTTTGAACTTTATATTGGTATCAACATTATCTTACTTCACCTGAGGTTTTCAGGTTGGTGTAATTGGGAATCTGGTTCACTCATCCCCAAACATAAAGAAAGAAGTTCTTTTCGCTGGAGCTTTGCAACCTGTCATTGGATTACTCAGGTAATGCTTACTTTTGTGTTAAACTTCGCTGTTCCTTTCAGCAGAAGCATGGTTTTTATTGTTTTAATCTGATTTATCATCTGCAGTTAATTGATGAGATCTGATTTCAATACTTTTTATTTTTTATTTTTTTTTTATTTTTTTTATTTTTTATTTTATTTTTATGTTTCCTTTTCTTATTAATTATAAATATCTTAAGTCATTGATGTCTCTGGTGCAGTTCCTCCTGCTCAGAAAGCCAAAGAGAAGCAGCCTTGTTACTTGGTCAATTTGCTACTGCTGATTCAGAGTGCAAGGTAGGCTGGACTAACATTCTCTTCTAAGATTTTAACTTTGAATCATGTCTATCAGTAGTAAAATATTTATATATGAAATTTGGATTATTAGTCCTGTCCTTTGAATGAGTTGTGTGCATTTCTTTTAATTGCTTCAAAAATGAGCTTGTTGCAGGTGCACATTGTTCAGAGAGGAGCTGTACGGCCATTAATTGAGATGCTTCAATCCCCAGATTCGCAGCTTAAGGAAATGGCAGCTTTTGCACTCGGGAGATTGGCACAGGTTATTTGTCTTGAACCATTTTTCTCTATCAATTATGTGATACCATGTTCTTGGTTTAGTTCATTGTTGATTATGGTGGGAGACAAACTTTTTGTTGTGGGTTCTCTTTTCGTATTAAATTTGTTGGTTAGTTTGTAAAGGGAAAGTTTGTTGCTAATGATTATAAGTACTTTTTCAATGTGTTTCTCTTCTTTCTGAGTATGCTAAAACTTTATTACATTGTAGGACACTCACAATCAAGCTGGCATTGCTCATAATGGTGGTGTGGTGCCATTGCTCAAGCTTCTTGATTCTAAAAATGCATCTTTGCAACATAATGCTGCATTTGCTCTATATGGCCTTGCAGATAATGAGGTACAGTTAGGGTCATTGGTTCACTTGCTGTAAATTATTTTTAATCATTCCATCTCACACTCGAAATCTAGTGGCCCTTACATGAAATTCCTTTTGTAGGATAATGTTGCAGATCTCATTAGGGTTGGAGGTGTTCAAAAACTCCAAGATGGTGAATTCACTGTGCAAGTATGCTTTAAGTACTTTTTATGCTTAATTTATAGATTATGTTAACATTTTCCCTAAGGGCACATGTTAAACGGAGACTTTCAAAAGTTTTGAAATTAAATAGAGCTGAACTTTTCAGACTTCAATGTCTTCATAAAAAAATGTTTTTATTTAGATTCCAATGTTTGAAGTTGTTCTTAATGTGTGCCCTAACTTAATTTCTTTCTGTTGATTTTTGGTTCTTGAACTATTTTCCTGCTTCAAAGCCTTAATGAATTGAGATTACTGATTAGGTTGTCAAGCCTTTCCCTCCTGTTCCATCTCTTGGTTATTTTGATTGTAACTCTTATAATTTATATGTGACGCTTGCAGCCAACTAAGGATTGTGTGGCAAAGACATTGAAAAGGTTAGAGGAGAAGATTCATGGAAGAGTGAGTTCATTCATCTCTAAGTTCTTAGGCTATTTGCTTAGTTTAAATTATAATTTGATTTCAGTGCAAGCTGTTTTATTGTTGAAAGATACTTTGGTGTGACTTGGTGTACCAATTTCTTTAATGCTTTTTCTTGTTAGGTACTGAACCATCTGGTGTATTTGATGCGGGTCGCAGACAAGGCTGTTCAAAGACGGGTTGCTTTGGCTCTCTCTCATCTTTGTTCGCCTGATGATTGTAAAACTATTTTTATTGATAACAATGGTACAGATACCGAATTGGAGCTGCCATTTTATGTCTTTTTTGCTGCTGTCATTTAAGTTCTATTTTCTTGGTTGCTTGCTTAATTATGCATTTTGTTCTTGCAGGATTAGACCTACTGTTGAGTCTTCTTGAGTCTAAAACTGTGAAGCAGCAAGAGGATAGTTCAGCAGCCTTGTATAAATTAGCCACCAAAGCCAGTTTACCATCTCCTATGGACGCAGCTCCTCCATCACCAACCCCACAGGTGTTTTTTCTTTAAAACATCTGCATGCTTTATTACCTGTTATTCTTCTATTTTGTTTCATTTAGTTTGAATCTCGTCAGATTGGATGATATGGAATCTAGATGCCCACTTGTTCTATTTACTTTCACTTCTTAAAAAAGAAGTCAGTGTTTTCAACTAAGGGATTATCACTTGCTTTGCTAATTGTTTGGGCTCTATTCTACGGAGCAATATGAATTATTTGCTGGAGAGGGGTGTTCCAAAAGCAGCAGAGTTAACAATTTTTCATATATTGAGCAGATCTCCAGCCACATTCATTTTTGTCATTATTTTTATGAGATGCACTTTGCCTTCATCCTCTCTATGCAGTGATAAATACTATTGCGACGACCAAGTGAGAAAAATCATATTGATAATACAAAGCACACAAGAACTTGTGTTCATGGGTAAAGAAACTAGAAGAATCTATTTATCAAAAGACAGGGTTACAGAATCTTCTGAATGGCTCTCAAACCCACCACCCCAATACGCCTAAATGATGAAACTAAGACACTTGAGTCTTTGCATCTACTCTCACTCTTAATTTACTACTTGGCTCTCATATGATTTTCTGTTGAAATGCATGGCTATTTATAGATGTATATCAATTGTGAGCTATGATCTTAGCTGATGGGTGCTATAATCATGTCATCATGAAGGCTTGATATACATAACCACTCTATTATGATCTTCTCTGAATGAATTGGTTTTTGGTCTGGATCATTACATTGTTGTTCTAAAATATAAAAGCATATGTTTATTTGTTTGTTTTGTGTTATTATGATGTTTCTTCAATATGCTCTTTTGATCCAAAGCACAGAATCAAGACCTTTATCGGTTTTTTATTTTATTTTTTATTTTTAGAAGTCACCATCTTTGTTGCTTTAGAACTAATACTTCGGTTGACCTGAATATTTGGGATATCAAGAATGAAACTAACAATTTCTTCTGGTTCACATTTAGCATTAGTAACAATTGTACAATTCTGCTGCAGGTGTATTTGGGTGAGCAGTATGTAAACAATCAAACATTGTCTGATGTAACATTCTTAGTTGAAGGTATAAATTGTTCTTGAGCATGCCCTTAGTAGTTTTTACTAGTTTATTGCATATCATTGTTTTTTCTGTTTTTAGACTGATAATTGGGCTTTTATGTTATAGGTAAAAGGTTCTATGCTCACAGAATATGTTTGCTTGCTTCTTCGGATGCTTTCCGTGCAATGTTTGATGGTGGTTACAGGGTGAGTGTCAATTTATTTTTACAGTTTTCTTTCTAAAACTCTTCTTAGACCGCTGTAGATGATCTGTGCAATATTTTTGCACTCTTTTGACTAATTGAAAGGTGAAGGGGCTTTCTAATTTACACAAAAACTATCTAAACTAATTGCATGAGGAAGATGCTAGAAATGGCTTTATAAAATTTTAATTTATTACTTACTAAAAGAATATCTAAAATGGATTGCAGGAGAAAGATGCTAAAGATGTAGAAATTCCAAATATTAGATGGGATGTCTTTGAGTTGATGATGAGGTATGAGTATCACATTCCGTTTTTAAAAATGAATATAAAACGAATGTGCCATATTGTGCTGATACTTCATTTTGTGTGCTTGTAGATTCATATATACAGGATCTGTAGATGTTAATACAGAGATTGCTCCAGATCTTCTCAGAGCTGCTGATCAGTATCTTTTGGAAGGCCTTAAACGCCTCTGCGAGTTTGCCATTGCACAGGTTGGCTAAACGTTTGTTTGATAAATGCCTTTGAATACATCCGCATCAATTATACAATTTAGTTTAATGACTTATTATTATTATTATTATTATTATTGTGTAGGATATTACTGTGGAAAATGTTCCGCTCATGTACGAGTTATCAGAGGCCTATAATGCTACTACCTTAAGGCAATCATGCATACTGTTTATATTAGATCAATTTGACGAATTGAGAAGCAAGCCATGGTATGTTACACTGCCCTTTGTCTTGATCAATGTATGTTGATAGTTTTGGTTTCATTTTGACATTGTATATGTTTGATCTGATTTCTAATTTGGTTTGCAGGTGTTGTCATTTGATCCAACGTATAGTACCAGAGATAAGAAACTACTTTACTAAAGCATTTGCTAAGGCTATCAAAGTTGACTCGAGTCAAGGCAGTTGTAGATGATTTCGCACTATTTTTTATCTTGACTTTACTGTAAAGGGGGAAGAGAGTAGAGAATGTACATAGAGGGTAGAGCCTATGTAGTAGTCATTGCTGAGTCGATTTCATTAATTTTGCTGATTTCCTTGCGTTAGAACACTTAACCGACCTTTGCATACTGCAAATCCAAAAAATTTATTGCAACCACACATTCATCTCGATTCTTGATTGCATTGCTTAAAGGTACCCCACACACTATAGCCCTATATTTCTTTGTAGATAAACCCAAGCAATGCCATAGTATATTATGGTTTTCTTATTCATTGATAGTATACTATGCAATATGCATAGCTTGGATTTATCTACTGTGAATTAATGCAAAAATATAAAGATGTATTATCATTTTTTTGATTCAAGTATCACATATTCTCACTCGATTAATTCTGCATTTTTTGTTGGACTGGGGAACTTTGAGTTACTTGTTGAGATAATTGTATTTTTTTAATGCGATACTTCATGCTTGTTTGTTTGGACGTGGGATGGATGATACTTGAGAGGGAAAATCTTATCCTTTAAAAGCTTGTTTATTAGAAAAAGATAATTAAATTATTTATTTGCGATTGATGTGATTATTATAATTGGTTGGAATCAAATTATGTGAATTTTATATCCAAATTAAAAATTAAATTCTTAATGGAAAGAAAACTAAGGGATCAATTTTTTTTTGTCTGAAGATTGAATAGTTCTGAATTTTACTGAAGACTGAATAATGATTGAAATTTGAATTTAAATGACATGTTTATTTATTTATTTTTTCTTTACATCTGAATGTACTGTCAGCATGTTTGATTTTTAAAAATAAAATTGTCTGAAAAAAAGTAATTTTATATTTATACCCATGTTAAACAATTATACATATAATATAGAATAAAAACAATCCAAAAATAATAATTATATATGAATATATATGATTATGATTTTCTTCTTCAATTACAAACTGACTTTATTTTTATTAAGAAAAGAAAAGATTTTTTTTTTTTTTCAAAAAATAAAAGAGACAGGAAAACTCACCCAAAACACTCTAAAAATAATAATATATAAATACGTCACTCTAATATTATAATAAAGTATTGATATTAAACACCAATATGATAAATGATTAGTGTTCTTTTTTATTTTTAAAACTATTTAAAATAAGCAATATATTAAAATAAAGATTTCTGTATAATATATAATTATGATGAAATTGGATATATGTTATATATGGAGGATAATATCAGAAGAAAAGATTTTGGATTGCGTTTAATGCAATTCAGTGATTTGCAATTAAGTGAAAAGTCAGAATTTTTTACTTTTTATTTTAAGTTTTTTTTTATTTTTATTTTTTGGTATTTTTAAGTTGTTTGACCACTTTAAAAAACAAATAAAACAACTTAATAATTATGATTCAGACCCATTAAGTTTTAAGTGGAAAAAATAAACGATCCCTAGGTATTGTTTGTTTAGAAGAGTTTCTTTATTGGGTATAAAAGTTTTTATAATTGAAAAAACTTTTTAAAAATATTTTTTATTTATTTATTTATTTATTTATTTATTTTTTTGCTGTATTGTTCGGTTGTTTACTTCCACGTACAAAATATTTATACCGAAGTACAAAAATAACTCACCCACTTGAAGTTTAGGACAGATATGACGAATTGACGAGCCTTTTATAACTTCAAACTTAGAATTAATTGTAATAATTTTTAAAAATATATATATATATATATCTATATACACGTTTACATGGGTTCATCTGTGGGGTGTACAAGTCTTGCGTCTATAATCGGCCCAACCCAGATGGCTTCCAAAACCAAACCCATATAAATATCTGACGAAATAATACTAGATTAACTTCAAATTATCTTATGTTAGAGACGGGAGGGGAATATTGATAGCAGTTGATAGTGTTATAGAAATAGCGTGAAATGGCTCTGCAGCTCTCAAGTCTCTGGTTACATTCTCCTACGATCTCCGTGCACTCGATTGATTGCCGAAGTAAAACGAAACCAATCACTGCTACACTTCTCTCTGCTGCTGCTTCTTCTTCTTCTTCTTCGGCGTCGCCTCCTCCTACTATTCAGGCAACATAATCTACCCCTTCTTTCCTTGTATTTTGTCTTTCTTTATCTGCTCACACCAACATTTACATTTTATCAGTAATGTTTCCTAAATGAACTTTTTTGATAGATTCCTAATTTGGAGAAAACATTGCAGATTGTTGGTGGAAAAAACTCGACTTGGCATGGAAATTCAAATTCAAATGGCGGTTTTGAGGACTATCAAGAAGAGAGTGATTGGGTCGATCTGGATGCTGATCTTTACTATTGGACCAAACCACTGCGGCCTGTTCAGGTGTTTAATTAACCTTTTTTATATACTTTAATGGATGAATTCACTTTGAATTGTTTATGGAGTAGTTTTTGGCACTTTACAGTGGTATCCTGGTCATATAGCAAAAACTGAGAAAGAACTTAAAGAGCAACTCAAGTTGATGGATGTTGTCATTGAAGTTCGAGATGCTAGAATTCCTTTGTCTACAACCCATCCTCAGGTTACACTTCCATCTTTGTTTGCTTTTCTAATGCTTTTCATTTTCTAAATCCATATTTTGCCCTTTTTTTCTAGTCCCTTTGGGGACTTTTTGATGTATGAATTAATGTTTATTACTTCTTTAAAATTTAATTGTTGTTCTACCAATGTGCCGCTGATACTTTGAAATTGGACATTAGAAGTTATACCTGATGTTGCCTCTGATGTTTACAATGCTTCTTAAAGCTGCAAAATCAGACATCGATTTTTAAACTGAAGAGTTAAGAGCTTACTAACATTTCATGTGCAGATGGATGCATGGCTTGGTAATAGGAAAAGAATTTTAGTATTAAATAGAGAAGACATGATATCTACAGCTGATCGAAATGCTTGGGCAACTTATTTTGCAAAGCAGGGAACTAAAGTTCTCTTCTCAAATGGACAACTAGGAATGGTATATGAATAAGAGATATCCTTTTTGCTTTCTTTAGATTAAACATAGCAGCAGAAAATAAGCATGCATTTGTCATAAATACAGGGCACTATGAAGCTGAGCCGGTTAGCCAAGGCAATGGCAGCTGGTGTAAATGTCAAACGGCGAGCGAAAGGGCTCCTCCCTCGTGCAGTGAGTTTCTCAAATCAATCAGATTAATATTCTTCTCTCAATCTTTTACTTACACTGATGTTATTGTTTGCTGTTTATTACCTGCTCCTGCATTTGTGCTGATTTTATTGTTGATTGTTTGTTACCTGTTTTTTCCATTTGTGCCGATTCTCTTGTAATCACTGGTGAAACAAACTTCTACATCTGGCTTTTGCTGTAGAATTATTCAAAGTTATTTGGAAAATGTAAAAGCAAATGATTAATGATTCCTTAAATTGTGTAATATGAATTTCACTTTGAAAACATGGAGACATTTTCGTCATTATTGTACAGGTTCGAGCTGGAATAGTTGGATACCCGAATGTTGGGAAATCATCTCTGATCAACCGTTTGCTAAAACGGCGAATGTGTCCAGCAGCTCCCAGACCGGGTGTTACAAGAGTTTTGAAGT
Organism: Acer campestre; assembly: GCA_954870605.1. Taxonomy (NCBI): domain Eukaryota; kingdom Viridiplantae; phylum Streptophyta; class Magnoliopsida; order Sapindales; family Sapindaceae; genus Acer; species Acer campestre. The sequence goes on along the minus strand of OX940802.1, from coordinate 14,519,656 downwards.
ATGCAATTAATTTTTTAGTTCTTATTTATATCTATAAAAAGGTTAAGGTACAGTTTGAGTGAAAAAAAAAAAAAAAAGGAATTTGCAGTGCTGTTTAAAGTTCTAATCTGCACTCATGCATTGCTAGAAAACACCTAGACCTGCTAAGTTGAAATCTTTTCTATTACGATTGAAACTGTTGGAAATTTGATGAAGAATAAGGTTTGAGTTTGTCAAAATCATATTAAGTGTATGGTGTCGAAAACTTTATAGTGGTTTGGAATTGAAATGGAGGTTGTTACCATTTTGAAACACTGAAATCAAATTGACTTGGAGGTTTTAAACAAGTGTTTTCAATGCAAAGTTCAAACGTCTAGTACATTGTGCATGCAGTTCTACACATTATTGAGATTTACTAAGTTGAATATCTTTTCAGCTATTATTGAACTTGCTAGAAATTTGATGAGGGACTGACGTTGAGGAAATCCAATGATGCTTACACTGTCAAGAAATTTGGAGTGGTTTAAAAGTTCACTGCTATGTTGTTTTGGAGTTATATTCTGTACCAATAGGATTTTTTTTTAATCAACTTATCATTTTTGCTTGCACATCTTTCTTTTGCCCAATTATAATAACTTAATAATACATTGCACATTTTTTTTAATCTCTGTAAAAGATGGGTTCGTTTTGGTAAAGATCTTGAGTTCCTAGACTCTCCTGGAATAATCCCAATGCGTATTAGTGATCAAGCAGCCGCAATAAAGCTTGCTATATGTGATGACATTGGAGAGAAATCCTATGATGTTACTGATGTAGCTGCAATCCTTGTACAAATGTTGGCAAAGATTCCGACAGTAGGTAAATATTTGTCTATTCTTCAAAGCACGTTGCTCATATTTATTATTCCAACATTTGTCAAGGGGATATTTCCAGTTAGAAGTAAAAGTTTCTTGTCAAATTTATCTTGCTAGACAAATATAACAGCACCATACTGCTTAACGGGTGGTAAGGAATCCAGAGGTTGCTTAACTCTGCTTCCAGGATTAGTTCTGATCTTGGCCAAAACTGAACAAAATTGTGAAGGAAGAATTGTCATCCATACTGTAAAGTAATAAGGCAAGGGGCTGGTTAGTTGTGGCAGAATTTAAGTTTCTGAAAGTGATCCAAAATCATAAAACTATAATTACAGTCTTGGTGCTTGAGAAAAAAAGTGAAAATGGTAATTGTTTCTAGGAGATCAAATCATTTTCATCTTTTTTCCGAATACAAATCCTGTCCAGTATCAGTAAGTAGTAGAAGTTTCATGCTAATGTATTTGTGATTTTGGAACCACTACATCTGGTTTGCTTCTTTGTTTGTAGAAGGTCTTTTCTCTAGGCGGTAGAAATTGGCTTGTATATTTAGTAGGTGTTAACCTCCTCTGGATCTTTGTTCGTCGTAAGACAGTGACCGATTATTTAACTGGAGAGTGAGGGGAAACTGTACTACTTTTCCTTTGCTTTTCTAGACGAAATTTTCTTTATACCATGGTGTGGCACACAACCATTGATAACTGTAGAGGCTAAGAAAGAACATTTATTACATTACTCTGTTTTATGGTTGGAAAGTAGGTTCTTGGTTACTGAAGAGGCATGAATGTAGAAGATTTATGATCATGTTATAGCTTTTTGTCAAACTTCAATTTGTATAATCTTTAGTACTCACATCTTCCCATGTAAGAATTTTATGCCAAGTAGAAATTGGTTGCCAGGTTTTTGGGCTTTCAACTTCAACCAGTAATTACCTGATGCTAAGGAAGATGTGAATACTCAAGATCTAAAATTTACTTAAAACTTATTTTATTGTCTTCAAAACTGTAACCGAACGTATACTCCTTGTCAGGTACAAGTTCTCTTCGAAACCGGTACAAGATTGATGTGGATGGTAACTGTGGTAAAATGTATGTTTCTGTGTGGTGTACTTATTATTGTCTTCCTCGGATTGTATAATAACTCGACATTTCATTCCAGTTCAATTTCTGGTTAATTTGTTGTGTTGCAGATTTGTTCAGAAGCTTGCCCTTCACTTGTTTAATGGGGATGCCCATCAAGCATCATTCCGAATCTTGTCAGATTTCCGGAAAGGCAAGTTTGGCTGGATTTCTTTGGAGAGGCCACCCAGGTAAAGGCTGTTGGGGGCTTGTTTCTGGTCCAGGATAATTGTGAGGCTTCCACTTGACTGCTGTTTGATTTCTTGAGAAGCGAATTCAGAAACCATCGCCTAGTTTGTAGATTTTGGCTGCTTGAGGTGCAGAGGTGGAAGCAAAAGCTTCATTTTGTCGAAATATTAAGGAGCAGACAGGGCAGCTAGGTAATTTTTGGAAGGCCAAAAAAGGAAATAGAGACTTCCTCTGTAAGATTATATATCCAATTTCCTTTTTCTCAAATTGACTTCTCACCTCTGTATTCATCATGTATAGCAAATGTGTCTTGGAGTAGAAGGTTGGTCAAGTGTCTTTGTCTATAAATGTAAACATGTACCCTTTTTTTTTTTTTCATTTTTATTTAAGTATAAAAGCTGAATCGTTGTTCAAGATAATGGATTACTCATTGAAGTGAAGTACAATGATGGATAAATGAGACCTATTTTGAGTAGATCCATTTTTACATGGGTCTAATTGTATTACAATGGTAAAAAAGTGGATCCAAAAAAAGAGATCCAAATGTGAGCTCCACCTAAAATTAGACCTAAATTGGGTTTTAAATTTGGAACTCCATTTGGGTCTTGTCTAATGATTGGAGTTGAGTTCCCAACACCTTCAAATCATTATATTGGGCTTATATATATATATATAGATATATAATTTAAATTAAAATATTTAATTATTAATTTCAATAATTATATATATATTGAGAAAATATAAATAAATTTAATATATATATTTCAATTATTTAAATTTAAATATATTATTATTAATTTCAATAATTATATATAATGTCAAAATATAAATAAATTTAATATATATATATATTTAAATATATTATTATTATTTTCAATAATTATATATAATGAAAAAAAATATAAATAATTTTAATTTTAATTATAGAATTTTATTTCAATGAAATTAAAATAATTTGAATGAAAACATTAATTTTTTAATTAATTTTACTAGACTTGAATTATGAATACTAGACTTGTCACATAATAAAATAACATTTTATTTAAAAATAAAAAATATTACATCTTACATTAATAGCTGTATTATGGCTCATTACCATAATTTATCCAAACATGCTCCATTAAATCTGATCGTAATGTATAATTTATCTCTCTATCGCATATTCTACCAAGACAAGATGCAATATGAGCCCCTAACAAGGTAGGGTCATGTGCATATGTAGGAAATTCGATGTTTTCTTCTTGTAACGGTACCCATGGTTAAAGGTTCATGTGTCGTTCGTCCTCAATTATCATGTTATGCAATATAATGCACGTCTTCATAATCTTACAAAGATCATTTTTCTGCTAATATCTAACAAGATTGTGAGTGATCACCCATCTACTTTGCAATACACCAAATGCACGTTCCACGTCCTTACGAGTAGCTTCATGCTTCATTGCAAACAATCTTTCTTTACCACTAATAGGGTGTGAGATTGATTGGATCAGTGTTGCCCACCTAGGGTAAATTCCATCAGTTAGAAAATATCTCATTGTATAATGGTGTCCGTTTACCTCATAATTGACTGTTATGTGTCTACCGTGGATGAGATTGTCAAATAATGGTATTTGCTCAATGACATTCAAATCATTATGTGAACCGGCCATACCAAAGAAAGCATGTCAAATCCACAAGTCTTTCGATGCAACCACCTCTAATATTAGAGTGGGTTTATTATGATGACCTCTGTGTGTGCCATGCCAAGCAGTGGGACAATTCTTCCATTCCCAATGCATACAAACCAAATATTTGAGCATTCCAGGAAATCCTCTTGCATCTCCTTCTTGTAACAATCGTGCAACATCTTCTGTGTTTAGTGCCTGCATATATTGTGACTCGTACAATGCAATTACGATGTCACAAAAATGTTTCATACTCTTAATGACCGTCGTCTCTCCAATTTGTAAATATTCATCACAACAATCTGTTGCGTAACCATTCGATAGTAAACGAATTGCAGCTGTCATCTTCTGTAATCCGGACAATCTCGGTCGACCAGTAGCATCATCCTTTTGCGTGAAGTAAACATTGCGAGCTTCGACATTCGATAGGATTCGTAAAAATAAGTCACGCCTCATACGAAATCGTCTCCAAAAATATTCCTATGGGTATTTACAATCGTCTGTAAAGTAGTCATTCCAAAGCCGATCATGGCTTCCCTCTCGGTTTGGATTGATATATCGTCTACCATCCCTTTGACCTCTCATTAATACAGCTTATGTATATAGAGGTTGAAACCCATGTTGTTGACGGAGTACAATCGACTCTTCTTCATCAGAAGAGTCCATCCCGTACCCATACTCATACTTATATGATGGTTCCATTTGACAAGAATATGAAAATTGAAGATAATAATAGGATGGTTGTGTTGTGTTTTCTGAGTGAAGTGTGAATGATGAATACTAAGATAATAATAAGATGGTTGTGTTGTGTTGTGTTGATGAATAATAATATAATAATGAATATTTATAGAGTTCTTCAAAAAGTAGACGTTGGTAATGCTCTGTACATGGTGTGAAATATAAAGCATAATGTAAAATGTAATAAACTTAAATAGTTAAAGAAGCATGTTGTGCACATGCTTTGAATAGTAAGAAATTACATGTCATGTCAAAGAAAGCATGTTGTGTACACGCTTTAGTCAAAAAATTTTGAAACCATGCCGTGTAGGAATATTTGTCATAGAAAACACTATTAAGTAGGACATATACAATTATTTGTCATAGAAAGCACTATTCGGTTCAAACCGATTTAAAATTTGAAAACCGAATTGAATTCGGTTTTGTGGTTTTCAACATACAAAACCGAACCGAACCAAATAAATCGAATTGTCTTAATTAATTATTTTGTAATGTTCAATTTTATTATAGACTTGTTTGTTGATAATGCTTTATTTTGGACTACATTATGTACTATATTTTTTTAATTCTATTTTATAAAAGTTATATAGACTGAATATGATTGAAATTTTAGATTTAGATTGAAAATTGAGTTGTATTTTGTTTAAATTATTTTTTACATGATTTGAATAATAAGAAAGGACATGTCATATTAAAGAGAGCATGTTGTGTATATACTTTTGTCAAAAAAAATAAAAATAAACTATGTCGTGTAGGAATATTTGTCATAGAACACACTATTAAGTACGGCATGTACAATTATTTGTCATAGAAAACACTATTCAGTTCAAACCGATTTGAAATTTGAAAACCGAATTGAATCCGGTTTGGTCTCGGTTTTTAACATACAAAACCAAACCGACTCAAATAAATTGAATTGTCTTAATTAATTATTTTGTAATGTTCAATTTTATTATGGACTGTTTGTTGATGATGCTTTATTTTGGACTACATTATGTACTATATTTTTTTAATTCTATTTTTATAGAAGTTATATAGACTGAATATGATTGAAATTTTAGATTTGGATTGGAAATTTGGTTGTATTTTGTTTAAATTATTTTTTATAGGATTTGAATAGTAAGAAAGGATATGTCATATCAAAGAGAGCATGTTGTGTACATGTTTTTGTCAAAAAAAAATAAAATTAAACCATGCCATGTAGGAATATTTGTCATAGAAAACACTATTAAGTAGGGCATGTGCAATTATTTGTCATAGAAAGCACTATTCGGTTCGAACCGATTTGAAATTTGAAAACCGATTTGAAATTTGGTTTGGTCTCGGTTTTCAACATACAAAACCGAACCGAACCAAATAAATCGAATTGTCTTAATTAATTATTTTGTAATGTTCAATTTTATTATTGACTGTTTGTTGATGATGCTTTATTTTGGACTACATTATGTACTATATTTTTTGAATTCTATTTTATAGTAGTTATATAGACTGAATATAATTGAAATTTTAGATTTGGATTGGAAATTCAGTTGTATTTTGTTTAAATTATTTTTTACAAGATTTGAATAGTAAGAAAGGACATGTCATATCAAAGAGAGCATGTTGTGTACATGCTTTTGTCAAAAAAAAATTTTAACCATACCGTGTAAGAATATTTGTCATAGAAAACACTATTAAGTAGGGCATGTATAATTATTTGTCATAGAAAGAACTATTCGGTTCAAACCGATTGAAATTTGAAAACCGAATTGAATTTGGTTTGGTCTCGGTTTTCAACATACAAAACCGAACCGAACCAAATAAATCGAATTGTCTTAATTAATTATTTTGGAATGTTCAATTTTATTATTGACTGTTTGTTGATGATGCTTTACTTTGGACTACATTATATACTATATTTTTTGAATTTTATTTTATAGAAGTTATATCGACTGAATATGATTGAAATTTTAGATTTGGATTGGAAATTGGGTTATATTTTGTTTAAATTATTTTTTACAGGATTTGAATAGTAAGAAAGAACTTGTCATATCAAAGAGAGCATGTTGTGTACATGCTTTTGTCAAAAAAAATTTAAACCATGTCGTGTATGAATATTTGTCATAGAAAACACTATTAAGTAGGACAAGTACAATATTAAAGAAAGCTGATGTGTACAGTTTGATTTATTAATTAAAAATTTAAAAATAGTTATAGTCATTTATTGTCCTTTGTAGTCGTTGCATTGATGTGCTATATATGAAAGCATGAGCTATATGTTTTTACTCACATATATTCTTCAATGGATAACAACAACTACTATAACTATGAGTATGAAAGCTCACATGGCTACACCCAAGATGCGTACATTCCGTCATATGGTTACACACCAACTGATGGCACAAGCTTATTCAATCCGACACCTCCATTCACTTCAAATGAACTACCTCTCATTCCAAAAGATACTACACCGGTACAACAAAATTTGTCATTAGCAAGACAAAGAAATACAAGAGAAAGTTGCAAGAACTGACAATCACATGGGGATGAAGCATTATGCAAGGCATGGTTGCGCGTATCTGAGGATGCGATTGTTGGCACTAATCAAAGAGATTCGTTGTGGTCAAACATTAAAAACATTTTTGAAGAAATGTTGGGTTACAAAACGACTCATACAACATCTGCTTTGAATAGTCGGTTCAAAACGATCCAGTTGGATCTAAATAAATATTCTGCTTGCGTATTGCGCGTTCAAACGGCTCCTACTAGTTGTTTCAATGCAGCAGACAATGTAAGTTACACTTTAAATTTCTTCCAATATAGGAAATTGCACTTTGAATATAGGAAATTACACTTTCAAAGTGTAACTTACATAGAATTTTTTTTACTCTTAATCTTGTTCTGCTCCCAACAAAATGAGGCCATTTTGGTGTCAGACGAATTTTTAAGACTTTTTATTTATTTATTTATTTATTTTTACTTATACTGGTAGGGTATGTTTATTTTTTATAGTATAACTGTTAAAATACAATCAGATTATATTAATTCAAAATTTAAATGTATATTTTATTACTCCAATCACTGTAAGAAATATGAGTTTTTACAACATCAATTTTATGGCGTTTGTTGAGAAGCACTGTAATTAACTTTTATTGCAACGTTGTTTTAAGAAATGTTGTAAAAGAGGAAAAAATTGATGTTTTAATGTTATTTTGACAACTTTTATTAAAACATTGTAAAGAATGCCTTTTACAAGACTTAAAAAACGATGCACCTCAAAAAGGCGGGTCTTTTTTTTTTTCGAGCCTTAAAAAATACTTTTGTTTTGTAGTTTTATTTTATTTTATTTATTTATTATTATTTTGTGTGAGTTTTGTCGTTTTTTCAATTCCCTTTAGTAACCTAATTTCTCTATGTTTACTGGAAAGATCTCAATTAAATTAGGGAACGATCGTGTCAATCCCTAATTTATTTCACATTCTCTCTTTCTCAGTTTTGCATTTTGGAAATCAAATCGAGAGCCTTCTTGAGATCTTCTTTTCGAGCGCATTCATTGATTGGCACGTTGTAGGTAATCGGAGTTAGAGTTTGCCTCTGAGAGAGCAAGAATGTCTCGTAGAGCTTCTTGGACTGTCCTAGTGCGTGGATAACGATCGAGTAGATGTAGATCGAGAAGCTCGTATGAGAAGCAGAGGTTGTGTCTATGGAGCTAAGTCGATGGAGGAAGAAGACAAACAGAAGTTCTTCAAAATAGAGTGCCAGACCGTAACCGGCAAGGCTCAGTATGACTCGACGAGTTGGAACTCTGTTTAGATACTCTCAAGTGAAAACCGAGAAGCAGAGTAAAGTGCGTTAGATACTCTCTTCTATTTTAATTGTTTTCTAGGTATTCTTACTCTGATATTTTTTGCTTTAGTTATCTTTAGTATTTTGTTATTAATCATTTTTCACTTTTCACATATCTATTTGCTTAAATTTGTAGATGTATGATCAGTGTGTGTAATTTTCTTTTGGTCTCATTATGTCTTTTTCTCCTTTAATACCTTAAACTTTGTTTGGCTGCTAGTAAAGGAAGATGAAATTGTTAGGTTTTTGTTTGTATTCTTAAATTTTGTTAGCAAATTGAATTAGCAATATGAAGTTGATAAAGCTAGTTAAGGAAAATGAAATATGAAGTTAAATTTAGAAATTGAAGCTTATGATAATGGATGGAAGTTGCAAACAGTTACTGAATTGTAGATTTAGCTAGTAAATTAAAAAAAAAAAAAATAAGGTTGTGCACTTCTTTTAAGCACCATGATAGTTGAAACCCGCTTACTGACCATGATGCCACTAACATTTTTAATTGGACTAAGAAAAACATCTTGGAAAATTTGATAATGGATATCTGGTTATTGTGAGCTTGGGTTCTGAACAACTTAAAGGTGCTCTATATCATCTTCCTCAAGCACATCTGTGGTTCCGAGTACTAACAATTCAGGTGCACCTGCTCACCAATGTTGAAAGAGATCTCGAATGGCTTTACAGGATCCCTTTCGGCCCAAAGTCAAATCAGAGTGGTTACAATTTCTTCTTTCCTGAGCAATATGCTCGACTAAAGCCTTAGTATTACGGGCAAGAAAACGTCATTATCAAGAAGATAGGGGTTTTTTGGAGCAATCTAACAAAGGCTGAAAAACAGGTATACAAACTCATCTTCAAGTTTGATTCCTCTCTAGCAATTTTGATTATAATTTCGTGTCAACCAAGCCCTTGAAGTGGGAGGACAAAGAAAACAAGTCTGCTGGTGGTAGTGGTTCTGCTGTTGAATCTTCTTCGATTATTAATAAGGATAATTCCTAAACGTTGTGTTGCAAGTCTGTTTGTAGCATTGCTTGCTTCTGTTGTGATAAGGTCTGTTTTTTTTTTTTTTTTTTTTTTTTTTTTGGATAGATGTTATGTATTTCTGTGGTTTACTTAGCTTCAGCATCAAAACTGATTTCATAGATTTAGTGTAATATTTGATGTTAATTTAATATATAATTTGTGTTTCCATTGAGATGGCTTGTTTGTGTACAAATTGATTAAAAGAAATGCTCCATGTGCTCTTGAGATATATGTGTGAATCGTTTTGATTATCTAATTTTTTATTTTTTTGATTGTTTGTCAATATGATTTGACTCTCTGTGCAATGTGCTATGTTTGTGGTAACCATCAGGGCATCGGGTGGGTGTGAGTTCATCGAGTTCGCGGATCTCAAGCGAAGAAAATATTGGTTTTCACTGATTGTAAACTGAGTTGTTTTGAATCTTTTGATCTCATTCTTTTTATATTACTTTTTGTGCGCTTTTAACTTTTTTTTTACTGGCGTTGCAGCAACTTTATGGCAAAAATAGTGTTTTATTCTCTTCCAGTCAAATTTTTGAAAGTACTCGTTAGTTCAATACTTATTATTGTTATTGATCCTTGAAGTTTTAGATAGTAGGTAGATAGATTTCTCTATTACATGAATTTTTAGATAGTAGATAGTAGATATTTTACAGTATGCAGTATGAATTTGTAGTTGTATGCTGTTGACAAATAAATAATGGTACTTTTGCAGATAAAGATTAAAAAATATAAGCCAACATCAAGTGGAAGTAGTGTTTCTGTTACTAATGATGCTATAGAAGCTATACTACGGTGCGAACAAAATGGACGAATTCGAGGCCTTGGCTTTGGAGCCACACCATCAAGAGTGACTTTGCAAGAACATAACAAATCATATGTTGCACACCTCGAAAAACAACTGAGAGATCTTAAAGAACAATTTGTTGAATTTCAATCTCATTTCTTTCAACAAATGTCACTTCGTGAGGTAAGAACACATTACATTTCTTTCAATAAGGTTTGATTAGGGATTTCTTTTTTTCACTTATGGTCAGGTGTTGTTTCTATTGAGAATTGATTAAATGAATTGAATTAGTTGTTGGATTCTAGTTAATTTGATTCTATTTAAATGAATTGAATTAGTTCCAGCTTTTGAGGTTTTAAAGTTAAGTATATGACATATATGGTATAGTTTAAGCTTAATTTTGTTTTTATCGATGACATGGAGTGTTGCTTTGAACATTGATTTGCTGTTTCTTTAAGTTTTAATTTTGGGAGAAATGATTGTATGATAGAAAACAGTCTCTTTGATGAATATTTCTATAATTTTTGAAGGAACAATGTGGTAGAGAAGATACACAAAAACAAGATGTTGGATTGGAGACTCAAAATTCTGCGTGTACTTCAAAGATAGAATATTACAATTATAAGTGAGTGTTTAATGAACTTTTACAATAGAAAAGCATAATAAATTCTTTTCTATATTTTTATCGCAATCCCAAAAATCTAGTATTACTAGTAAATACAACATACAAAATGTGGAGAATATTAATTGTAAGTTACTGGATTGAATGGGAACCGGGAAAGTTGTTAGAGAAGGGAAGATTGCTTCAAAAGATCCTATGTCAAAAGTATATCACATTCCTCTTGGCCCAGATTATTGGAAGATTGCGGTGACACGTGCGATTGTGGAGGATACATTGTTGATCCGTCCAACCTCCAAATTTCAAGTTCTTAGTTATGCAATTGGAAGTTTTATTGCATGACCTAAAAACTATGTTATCTTCAACTAGGTTTAGTATGTTTTAGGGTAGTTGAATAAATGGTGTGGTAGTAAATTTTGTAACATGTTATTGGCAGTAGACTTTATGACAATTTAATGTTACATCTTGAATATTCAATTTGATATTATAATATTTTTTACTTGTAATGGCATGATTCAATTTTATTTGTTATTAATTAGTTTAAATAGTGTTTCACAGGTAATAATTCTTATATTTGCAGCATTTTTTTGGTTTAAACATTTATTTACACATCATTTTTTGGTTGCCCCAAAACATCTTTTACGTAGCATTTTTTTGCTATCCCAAAACATCTCTTACACGACATTTTTTTGTTGCCCCAAATCGTCTCTTATGCGGCATTTTTTGGCAATCCCAAAATATTTATATTACGGTATTTTTTGACTGCTCTAAAACATATCTTATACGGTATTTTTTGCAACATTTGTTACATGTTATAATAGATTAATATTTTTTTGCGACCCCCTTCGTAATGACATTTTATTAAATGCCGTAAAAAAGTTTTTACGGCATTTTTTAAAGCTCATTAATATCATTTTTTCTTGTAGTGAATAATCATTCACCTTTTGCTTTCAATCTAATAGTGAAAAATGATCAATTAAAAGTAGATTACATCATTACAATAGATGGATTGAAAGCAGATCGATAGATGTATACTAATATTATAAATTTAATTATAGTCTAATCTATTGACATATATATATATAACATAAATTATAAACTAATCATATTTTTAAGTCCACATACAAATTCATATTTAAACTTCATGAGGAAAGTTATGTCTAACTCACAAATTTTACATATGAAATAAGTGTGATGTGAATGAGTTTAAAGAGAAAGCATGATGTTTGATAAAGATGGAAATTAGCTTTGTATTCATATGCATGTGATCCAAACGGAATTCAAAGTGTAACTTACATTGTTTTAACATCTTCATAAATTTGTAATACGTCTTCACAATTCTTTTTAGATTGGAGCAAAACTTATCTTTCAAGAAACTCACAGTAAATCGTTTAAATTGGAAGCATGTTGGACTATTGTGAAGGACACTGCAAAGTGGTATCATTACGTAGAAGGTGTAAAAGGACGATATCATAAGGGTGATACTAATAACTATCCGTTTGACCTGAACTCAGAAAATTCAGGTGCCGATGAGTGTATGAGATCACCCCATGGACGCCATCGCTGAGTTCAGTCAACCTTAGTGATGATGGTTCACCGTTTAGTCAATATGAAGGACTTGAACATCCCCCTGGACGTAAAGCGCCAAAAGTTAGAAAACAAAAGACAAAGCCTGATAACGTAAATTTGTTATCTGAGGATATTCTTGGATATGAGGCTTGGAGTAACGAATTATATGAACGTGATGTAGCGTTGAAGGCGGCTGCAGAAGAAAGAAAAAGAAATTTTGTTTGTGTGATGGAAGAAAAAAAATTAGAATTTACGGGAAAAGACCTTACAGAGAGGGAAGAACAACGAACAATAGATGAAAAAAAATTTGAATCAAAAATTATGTTTTGCGATCCAAACTCGTTGCCCTCACCTGAAGCAAAAATTTGACTAATATAGCAACAAAGGGATATAATTAGAAAAAATGATGGTGGTGGTTGTAGTGGTAGTCGATCGTAGACATTGTTTTATTTTAAATATTTATTTTTATTGATGTAATTCGATTGTGCTAATTTTAAATGAATAAATTGTTTTATTTTAAATTAATTATAATTTGTTAAATAATTATTAATAGTGTTGATATTTTAAATATATTATATAATTTATTTATTAATATATATATATATATAATATTTTAAAGAAGAATAATGATTGTTTGGAAAAAAGTTTAAAAAGTTGATCCACTTTTACTTTTCCAATTTATTCCCATTGTAGGGAAAGGAGACCCAAATTAAGTGGATCCAAATGACAAGACCCATTTTTAATGATGTGACAACAAATGGGTCTTGTTTTTGGGACCAATCATTGTGGATGCTCTAATATCTCAAATTTTCAATCCTTACAACCAGTAGACCGCTGCTCTAAACAGTAAAGACAAAAGGAATCCAATCAATCAATGTTCATAACTATGAATTTTCTAATCTAAGCATACATGCTTTGAAGTAAAGAAAGGCAAACTGTGACTTCAAACACCCTGGAAATGTAGGACAACCTGTACCGGATAATTCATGCAACGAAGCATATGATGCTGCCTGTGCAATGATCATTATCACTGTGCTTCATATTATCACTGGACATGGCGATGCTTCGTATTATCACTGTGCAATCGTGGGAACGCAAGCTGAATCTCCTTTGTTTGACCAATTCTCTTTAACTTTACACGCTTGAATTGGCCGCTCAATTTGGTGGTGTACTTCAGCAGCCTCTTTTTCCAACTGAAAACAAAAACTCTGAAATGTCTGGACATTCACTTGAAGCCTGAAATCTAGACTAAACAAAAACTTCATCTCCATCCTATTTAATTCTGCAGTAGTTACTCCTCCCACTCTGGCATAGTATGCATTATTGAAAGATCTGCAAAACACCATATAATATCACTTTTACAAACTTTCTTTAAATTAGAAACGTAACAAAAGGCGCAAAGAAAGAAAAAACTCATTTCATGGTGGAACTCAATTTCCCTATAATCAATCGATTAAAGTTTGATGATAATTATCAAGAACTCCACATTTAAAGAGTACCCAACAAGGCACAATGTTTCTTAGAATCAATCTCTGTGAGAGTATGAGTATGAATGAACAAGTATTAGTATCCTGCCCAAAACTTAAACATACGTGATCTTCTAATCCGCGTAATTTAAACAGTTCCCCAGCCACCGGTTGAAGTTCAGTGACAATGAGTTTATATGCAAGTAAGATTAATAACATTTTGAGATATGACAAGAGACAATGAAATATGATCAAACATACAGTTGACTTGAAGGATTAGTACTTACGCATCATCGTTAAACTTTGCCGCTACCATTACACTTGTTATAAGAAGACGGTGAACATTAAGGGAAGTTAAATGAACATCAGCTTGCCGAAGGTATCTATCCACATAAATCTGTGCAACAACAAAGCAGGAAGGACTGCAGGCAGCATACTTGAAGATGCGATCAATATATTGCTGAATAGTTATATTGGGTGCTCTTAACCCATGAAAAATTGTAATGTCTTTAATCTGCATTGTCTCCGATAGCATCTCATTTTTCTGAACAGATCTCTCGAGAAGTGTAGAAACAATTGATAAAATCTTCGGACTTCTTACAACTCCTTTCCCAGATCTTTTAAGTCCCAAAGTGAAGTATATATCTGTGTCTACAATCTCAGTATCAAGTGCCAGAGTTCCCATATTCAGATTGTGCTGCAATATTTTAACAAAGAAAAGGTCATTTATGTCCACAAAATCCCTGAGGAAAACACAATATACTGATAAGAAGAACAATTCTGAGTAGCAATTATATTTACTGGGTATATAAAAGGTGTACAGACGGAAATTAGATATCGAATTCATTGTAGGACTTCTTCTATATTTTTTGGAACCACCGGAACTTGAACCAAGATGTTTTTACTAATGCTTCTTAAGATCAGCAAGCCTACAGCTTGTTACAGAATATGCAAACCCAAAGCAATAATCAAAACACACGAAAGCAAGAAAACAATAAAGAGACGCGGGATTTTATGTGGTTAGCTTAAACCTACATCCATGGAGCACACCAGCACTCAACTTCCACTATCAAATCAGTGTTTACAATAGTGAAGCTCTCTCTATTCAGCTCTTTCTTTTCTCTCTTGCCTAATCTAAAACCCTAGAATTACAAGAGTACAAATAATAAAGCCCTGGGTTTAAAATTGTCACTCCTAAATAAATAAAACAGGAAACCATTTCTTAATAGCATAGTAAACTAAAACAGGAAACCATTTTCCAGTTAAGAGAAGCACAATAAAATAAAAAAATAAAATAAAAACATATACATCCACGAAAAGTCACTGGAAACTATACTTACCAGCCACCGCGAGGGACAAGTTTGTAGAAAAAAGCACAGGGCATGGGCCAAAAGGCAAGATTCATAAAATAGTACACGAGAACTCCTGTAGCTACATTAATGGTAATTGCCAAAATAGAGAATGATTTGTGTATTGAGTATCTTCCCAAATCCACAATGCTACCACGTTAATTGACTCGATAGATTATTTATTGGAGACTCAATATGGAAGGTTCCCATATAGAAACACTAATCAATTTCCAATTATATAACAACCAGTCCTCAATTGACAGATGTTCATACAACTTCAATCCAGTTCATAGTTAATATTCCAAATCTGTTGGATGAATCCAATTAACACATACAAGTCTCAATAAATGGATGGAACCATAGATTCATCATATTCACTGACCCATTAAGTGAAATCGAATCAGAAAACAAGAAAACACATTATATCCCTAAAATCCTAACTCGCAAGCCTAAATGAAGATTAAAAAAAAAAAAAAAAAAACTTACAGATAATATCGAGAGAGAGAGAGAGACGGACTAGAAAGTTTCTTGAAGAAGAGCGTTAAGCACAGAGACATAAAATCATCTATGTTGCTGAAGCTTTAGACATTCTGTCTTCTCTTCTCTGCCATGTCCCTTCTCTGCACAGTTTGCCAGACAGAGAGAGAGAGAGAGAGAAATGTTTCAAGTTTATTTAATTGTAATTCATTTGTAGCTCACAAGTCACAAGTACCTCTCTTTAATGGAAAGTAAAGGCTTGGTTCTCTCTCTTCCTCTACTGCATCAAACTTTAACATTGAAGAAGGTGTCGGTAGTGCAACTACTTATAAACACCATTTTCAAGTGGGTGGGCAAAGCTTTTCTCTTTTTTATTATTCTTTTTATTTATTTTGTGATTTGTCCTTGTTCTTCTTCTTCTCCGTGGTCTGTAAGTGGGTCCTACATTTCTTTTTATGTTCCAAAATTACGGTCAAGGGATCTGTCTCTGCTTCTCAATTCGATCAACTACTAATCAAGTTCGCTTCTCAATTTAACCTAAATTTTTCTGTTTTTGGGCACAGTTTTTAAAACTTTTCTATTGTTATTGATATCATTATTATATATTTTTTCAGAGTGAAGAAGAATCTCTTTTAAGTTTTAACTCATTAAAAATCAAAACTTGTTGTATCAAAAGGTAAAAATCAAAATTGATGTAGATGATCCAGCTATATTGTATTGTCAGTATTGTATCCATTGCGCCTCAACGCCGAAATGAAAAGCAATTAAAACTTCTAAATCCGTATAAATATGCGGCGCAACTAATTAACTAAAGTGACGAGATGAGTAAACAATTCGCACTTACGACATGAGGTCATGGGTTCGAATTCACACTTGAGACATGAGGTCACGGTTTGAAATTTTAGAGATGCACATTTTCTCTCGGGTCCTTAAATCCCCATGTCCTCATCCCTATATAGGGAATTTTTTTTAGGGAAAAATAGGGAAATGGGGTTGGGGGAAGGGGATGGGGATGATTTTCATCCCCATTTTCCCATTTTCCCCACAATTATATTGAAATGGGGATGGGGATGGGGATGGGGATGTGGGGGAGGTCCCCCATCCCTATTTCCTCATTTTCCTTAAGTATATATAAATATAATTATAATGTATATTTTTTAAAAAAATTATTCTTTGAAAACCCTAATTATATATATTCATTTACCTAAATCTAAAATCTCCTCTCAAGATTTGTAATGAAATATTTATTTTTTTTAGTTTAATTTGCAATTTTTAGTCAAATGGAAAATGAGGGAAATGGGGAAACGAGAAAAATGGGGAACTGACATTGGGGATGGATACACCTCCCACCAAAATTCCCCATCCCAATTTTCCTCAAATGGAGAAATGAGGGGGGGAGGGATGGGTGAAATGTCTGGAAAAAGGGGATGAGGATGGGGATAGGGGGACCGCAAATGTGTATCTCTAGTTTGAATCCACCGTTTAAAAAATAAAATAAAATAAATTAATTAATTAACTAGAGGTTGGTTTGTCTGTTTTTCTGATAAGTGGGACCGTATGCGGTGCATCTTGTTATTGTCATGTGCATGTTTAGGGAATCTATAATAATATATAATGTCAAATATATTTATTTACGCCGCAACTTAGGCCACCGTTAGTGGGCGGCTCACTTCACTTTTACTTGTAATTACAATCACTTTCACTATCAATTGACAAATGGGAATATTAATTCAAAGCTTCCTTTGGTGGTGGGTGGTGAGCGGTGAGTGGTGAGGTGGACCACCCAACATCTCCGATAAGACAACAAATTAATTATAGCATACATATTTAGAATTTTTAGAACAATTCTCATTTATTATTTTATTATTTTATTATTTTATTATTTTTATACATACAACTTTGATGATGCCGCGTCATGTAGGGTTGTATAGTAAAGGAGAAAATGTTAGAAAGTCCATGTCATCCACAGCTTCACACGCATCGGTGGATCAGCTCACATGCTTTCCGGCTGTCAACTTGTTGGTCCCTACAAAAGAGAATTCATTGTGCTTATTTGGTTGGACTTTCTACTACTTTAAAAGCTCTACAAACCTTTATTCGAGTTGTTAGAATTGTTTTATTGAACTTTTAAAATTGACTGTTTTAAATTCAATAAAGGGGCTACTAGAGTTTAAACCTATACAAGCAAAAGATAATGGGGAGAGACTTCTCCAAATAGATTTAAAAAAATAATAATAAAAAAGAAAAATCTACCAATTAAACAACCATAATTTTTTTTTTTAAGTTTTATTTCTTATAGATATACTACAAATTTTATAAATAGAGTTTTTTTTAAAAAAAAAAAGTACAACCAAACAAAAAAAGCTCCAAATCTACTATCAAAATCTAAGTTCTTACACTAAATAAACTTTTTTATTTTAATTATATATATATACCATATTAAGCAGGGGCGGACCCAGAAAATATTTGTTACCCGGGCTAAACTTATATATATGTAGGGATATAAATAGATTCTTCTTTTGATATAAATGATTCTACACATATGAATATTTACTTTTAAAGACTAGTTTGAATTGTTTAATATAACAATTAAAAAGAAATTGAGTGAATATGACATGTTTAATTTAACAATTAGAACAAAATCAAATGAATATAGAATGTATAATCAAACAATTGAAACAAAATCAAGGAAATATTTTATATAAAACATGCATAAAATTACATATTTATAAAGACTACTTAACCCATGCAATGCTTTTATATTGAGTTAGAGTAGGTAATTGATTGAATTTGGTTTTTATTATTGGTAAATTATCAAACATTAAACGCACTAAAACCTATAAATTAGAAGTAATCTAAGGTTAAAGTTCTATAAATCACAACCCAAACAAATGAACAAATATCATATGCCGAATACAAAAAATTAAAAGTAGAGTATGAAAGAAAATAACATTGGATGAAAATTAAATAAAAGGCAATGTCATGAATAATGCTATATTTAATGGTAAGTTTAATAATATAATAATGGTTGAAGTTAAATGTAATTTACTAATAATAAAAGGGTTTAAAGGAAATTGTGCAATAATTGTTTTTCTTTTCTTTTTTTTCACAGCCGGGTTAGCCCTCTTAAGGGTCCACCTTTGATATTAAGTAGTAAGCACTCAAACTAAGATATTATTAAGCTAAGGAGTTGTTTGTTTTTTCCACTTAACATAGGTCTAAAATGAATCTATTAAGTTGTTTTGATTGTTTTTTTTAAATGGTTAAATAACTTAAAAATACTCCAAAACAACATTTAATGAAATGTAAAAAATTCCAACTTTTCACTTAATTCAAAATCACTATATTGCATTAAAAATATTTCCTTTCAAGATTATCCTTCTAAAGGTAATTATTTCCAATATTACCATATTTTATATTATAAAAAATTATTTATTTTGACATATTATTACTTATAAATAACTATAAACAAAATAAAATAAAATAAAATAAACTTTAATCATATTGTCACTTTCAACTCCATTATCGAACCTTCAGTATTTTTGTTATGTAAAAATCAAAATCATTTAAATATCATTATTTATATCATATCTTAACATTGAATAATTTATTATCAATATTTACATAAAAATAGTTTAGTATTTGTTAAATTATTTTTATTGGGTTGTTTATATTATATCAAATTAAAATACATAACAATTAATAGTAATAAGGGTATAAATGTCAAATCATTTATTTTCAAACAATTTTATATTTAAAAACAAAAAGTTGACATCATATTCATATGTGAGAAAAAAAAAAAAAAAAAACAAATATATCGTACGGTTTCAGTTTTCAAAAAAATGTAGGACCGTTTAGTTTTCATATAAAAAAATAAACAATCCCTAAGTGTCTTTCACCATTAAATAACATTTTGGACAGTAGTATGAACTAGATTGCATAATATGTTGCATCATGTGTAGTGCATGTTATATATAATAATAAAATTTCAATTTAATTAATTATACCATCCAGTTTTGTGTTATGCCACTGTCAATGGGTGGGTCA
Organism: Acer campestre; assembly: GCA_954870605.1. Classification (NCBI taxonomy): domain Eukaryota; kingdom Viridiplantae; phylum Streptophyta; class Magnoliopsida; order Sapindales; family Sapindaceae; genus Acer; species Acer campestre. The sequence goes on along the minus strand of OX940802.1, from coordinate 14,499,958 downwards.
CTTATGAAAACAATCACGGTCAATGGGAATCATAATTTAAAGTATTTAATAATAATAATAAATGAAAAAGCAAATTACGCTAAACTTCCTTGAGATTTGTTCTCTTACACTCATAAATAACTTTATCAAAAATTAACATTCACATCTTAGTTAAATTTAGTCAAACTTAACTATTAATCAAATTTAAATGTTAGAAAAAACTAAACTAATTGCAAACAGTCCGTTCGCGGTTGAGGGAGGCTCCAGCCTCCCCGCCACTAACCGAAGGAGGTGAGATCTCCCTTGCTGTGCCTCCCCCCATTGCACTGGGGGAGGATGGAGATCTCTATGGATCCCTGTGGAGAGATTGGATATCCACCTCTTTTTTCTTTTTACCTTTTTTTTTTTTTAAATCTCCACCATCCATTTTATCCATCTCAAAAATGGACGGTGGAGATCCCTTTTTTTTTCTTCAACTTATTTGTATTTTTAACATTTTTATTTATTTATAATATTTTTTTTAATGTTTAAATGTCAAAAATACCCTTAGTTTGACAATCAAACTTGTCAACGGTTACGTTTGACTAAAGGTAGGGGATGTGAATATCAATTTTCGATAAAGTTGTTTCTAGGTTTAGTGCAATTTGCTCATGATTTTTCTTTCGAGTTTGTACACTTTATTGATCTGTTTACTTATATTGTGTCAATATTAATTACGAAAGTTAGAATTCTAGTTCTTTTTTATAGTGACAATTATATGTCTCATGATCGATGATATTTGAGACGTTTTGCTTATAAGCGTTTTTTCAATACTTCAATGTTGGGATTAGTGCAAATGACACAAACACCTCCAAGTTTAGTGGTAAGTCATAAGTGAATGTATATGGAACTTTGCTCGAAATTGCACAAACCTCTCATGCCTTAGTTGACTTCCATCCAACTTAATACTTAGCCATATTTTAATTATTAAAAGACTAAATATCTTTGTTGTGCTATTTAGGCTTATTTTACTATTTTGAAAAATTAAAATAATTTAAAATTTGTATTTATAATTATTATTATTTTAAAAAAAATAAAAATTGTGAAAGGGGTTTGACAATCACCTTCATCAAATAACATTTCCTCTCTACGATCCATTGAGGAGATATAAAAGTCTCACACAGATGATGAGAAGCGTGATTACTCCGCTGGAGTAGATAACTACATGAAGGAGCGAAACACTTCTTCATAATGGAAGAGCTTTATATTGTTTTTATTCACTTTTTTATAAATTTTAGAGTGATGCTGTTAACAATCCACTAAATATCTCTCTACACTTTATTTTAAGTTTTTTTTATTATATAATAATTTTATCATACTTTAAATTTACTAAAAAGGATAAAGAAACTACAATTTTTTTTGATAGACTCTATACTTTTTTTTTTTTTTCAATGATAATGATTTACAACAAGAAATAATTTTTCTGCAGAATTTTTACATGAACAAACAATAAGAAAAACATTTGTCAAATGAAGAAAAAAATTATAATTAAAAAACTTATCAATTTCAGTATTCATTTAAATATATATATATATTGCCAAGTAAACCCTAACCAAGGAAGACGGTAAGGTAAAGGAAGAAAAAATGGTGGCCGAAGAAGATAGTGACAATTGCAAGATATCTTCGTAATAGCACACGATTCCGCATAATAACACAAAAACTCATGGAAAAATCATAATGACACTCACACCCCCTTGACTTGTTGACTCAGGGTTGACCACATGTTGACCATCATTTCCCTGTCATCGACAAAGTGCAAATATGCAATGTTGTCTTTTTGATACAGTATTCATTAAAACAAAATACAAAAATACAAAAAAAAAAAAAAAAAACATTTAAAATAAAATAAAATGATTGACCTCCACCATCTGTAACTCCATGTATAAGATGGACAGTGGAGATTAAATAACAAAAAATAAAAAATAAAATTAACAACAACAAAAAAGAAGAAGGCAAAGCTGAGAAAGATCTAGAAATTTTCCAGATCTCTTCCTAACTCCATCTCAGATGGAACGGTCTATGACGGAGCTCCATCGCAGATGAAGACCCATTAACTGCCTTCATTTTTGAAACAACATCGTACCACTCGTTTAGTTTCTTCTTTCAACTCTCTATCTGAGAATTGAACTTCCAAGCTGCTCTCTCTTCCCACTCCGACTCTCACTTTCTATTGGTAATTCTTCTCTCTCGATCTCCCTTACTTCACTAAAAGAATTCGAGTCATCGCTTCAGGTTTTGTTGTGTAGGGACTAATTGGATCCAATTGATTCTAAATTTTACTTGTTGATGTTCTCAACTCACCTAAATTTTATTATATTGTAACTATTTATTATCATTTATTTGAGGAACAATATTCACACTGGTGTTCATGGGTTGGAAAATGTGCCATTTATTTATGTTTGTTCATAGCTGATGTTACATTTTAATTCAGGAGGTTGGGTGCATTGATTGCAAGTATTACAACACGATTAGAAACTCAACCGCAAACTGGGTGATTGTTATTGTTGTGTTTTGAATATTTCGTCTGCGAAGATTATTAACTCGAGAAGGGAATATCATATAGCTTGAATGTGATTTTTAACAGATTGAAGATAGATTTTTATCGATGAATGAGTGTTTCAGTGTTTGGATTTGATTTTTTTTCCCAATTTTTTTTTTTTTTTATTGGAATTGATTGGAAAAGAAGATATAATTGTCATTTAAAAAATTATTTTATATTGTTTTCGAATTCTATATTACTTTATTATTTATATATTACAAAAAGACAACATTGCCCCTTGTCTATGATTGACAAACGGTAGTTAACAAGTGGTCAACCGTGAGTCAACAGGTCAAGGGGGTGTGAGTGTCATTATGATTTTTCTATGGGTTTTTGTGTTATTATGTATATAATCAGGGTAAGTTTGTGTAATCCCCCTTCAATGGGAAAAAAATATGGAGACCAAAATGACAGCTCCTTCATTTTTAATAAGAGAATAGTTTTATATAAATTTTTTGTTGAAAAGTAATAAATTGATAATAAAATAATAGGTTACATAATTTTTTTTTTTTTTAAAGAGAATAGTTTTATATAATTAAATAATGAGTTATATATATTTTTCCTTTATTAGAGATCAAAAAGATGACTTTAACCTTGAACCCTTAATTTTAATGGTGCTCAACTAACGACTTGGGTGATTTGTGCAATTTTAATGAAAAGTTCAATACACATGCAATTATCACTAAATTCGGAGATGTTTTTACTATTTGTTCTAATATAAAATGGTGGTGATTATCTTTCAAAAAAAAATTAAAAAAAATGGTGGTGATTATCTTATGTAATCCCATCTATGATTATTTAGTCCAAAAGTTTATGATATCGATATGTTATCATTGAACTAATGACTTGTTTAACATTGGCGGCTGGAAGCCTGGAATTGGATTAGATGATGATTCCTTAAAGTACCATTTTAATTTCGGATTCTAAACTTTTATATTGAATTTCAATATTCTGTAGCAATTTCCCATCCAAAGACATAAAAGGAGTGTTATATGTGGAGTGAAAATCGTTGGTTTCTTTTTTGATCCATCGTTTGTTCCTATATATACATACACATATATATATATAATCGGGATATAATGTGAAGGCATCGTTTGTTCTTAGAAATATTTATCCCGATTTTTTCAAATATGAATACATTAAAAAAAAAAGGTGAAATATAGGAAAATTTAAGAAAAATAGTTCTAGTACTTGAAAAATTATTAAATTTTATTCATAGGTAAATTTCGATGAACTTATCGTCCACAAAAAAAAAATCAGATCAAAATTCATTTAAATAGATTTGATTTAATGCCGGTCTTTACTGAAATTAAAATAAGAGATCCCTTATAAACGACTCACTCACTCATATATATATATATTTATATTATATATTATAAGGTAAGCCATAATGAAGATAATGTCGTTTGCATTGCGCGCGACGAAGAGGTGGAGACCTTTGTTTGGTGGTGAGGTGGACATTTCCGATAAGACAACAAATCATAGGCTTAGAACGTATTATATTAAATTAAGACAAATTTGATGATACCTTGTCATGTTTGAAGAGTTGGAAAGTCCATGTCATCCACAGCTCGACACTCAATGGTGGACCACCTCACATGCTTGTCCAGCTGTCAAAGTGTCGGTTCCGACAGAATCAACTTCTTCCCATAACCCAATTGCATGTCTTGTATCTTAAACCAAACACTATTGTAAATTGTAAACCAGAAACAAAAGCCCAGAGATGATTTCCGACGGAAGATGAAAAATTAGAGAGAAAGATGCCAGCATTGCAATTTACAATCCATTTTGATTGTTTGCATGAATATGTAGGGATTTCACTTGACACTTCACAGCATGAGATTACGACAACAACTAAACTTGAAACGTAAAAGCCTTACAAAAAGGATTAATATCCTGATCCGAAACTCTCGAGGGTAGAACATCACGTAAATAATAAGTTGTTCAAATGATATGACATGTAATTTGTGACAAACACATAATTCACTACATGCATTATCTTATGATCCGTATGAGTTATGACATCATAAACCACATCATTTAAACATGAATTTACAAGAATAATCTTGACAATCTATTGTAACTTTTTGTCCTTGTCTCCACCAAAAACTACACTAAAGAACTGGTTGCATTTTTCTTCTTTGGGCCTTTATGGGGTCATATGAGAGTGGTACAAGGCCTAAGCCCAATCCTTGATAATAACACAAAATCAAGGGGCTTTTTTGTCATTTCCTGATAATCGAAAACGGAAAACCCACGCAACTAGTCTCAATTTTTTTTAAGTTGGGCATCATTTCCCTCCAATTCTCGCACACCCTTCTCCGATTTTATCAATATATCTATCTTTCTGCGGTTCATTATTACTCTCCACCACCAATATTCCAAATCTCTGCTTCCCATCATTTTCTCCAGATTCTAAAAACCGAAATAAAAGGTCACTTTCTCTACTCTTTTGCACTTACATTTCTATGTAGTATTTCAATTCTAGGGTTTTCGCTCCCTCAATCTAGGGTTTTTCGATTCGTCTAATTTCTCACTGATCGCTGCTTTATTTCATTTGGAAAAATAGGTAAAGAACTTGAAATATTGGGTCTTCTTGTAGGTTGGGTTTGGATCTGCTGTTGTAAGATTCAGGGTTGACTTTCATTGACGTTTTTCAGGTATTTTTTTTCCCTTTATTAATCAATTTGGTAGTTTATGTTACCAGTAATTTGGGGTTGTTGTTGCTAGTTATTTGGGAGTTTTTACTTTTTTATTGTTTTGTTTGATAATTGATTAATCGGTTGGAGTTTCTGTTTATGTGTCTTCGTTTTTTTTTTTTTTTTTTTTTTTTTTGGTATCTTCATATAAATTATTTATTTGTTTTCTGATTGAATGTTGGGAAAATGTTTGAAGAGGAATATATTGGAACTGTATTTTCTATGTTCATACAATTTATTATTTTGGGCGTGATGCTTTATATGACTGTTGAACTTAACTAAGGTGAGTAGTTCTACGCTGAAAATCAATTCAGCAAGAATAATTAAACATTGTGATATCTGGCTGATATAGAATAAATATTGGTGGTTTTTATAGCAATTATTAAATGAGATTATCTTCATTTTAGTTGGAATGTTCTTATTGATTATTTTACTTGTAAAGGAAATAAAAGTCTATTTGTCAATGATTATGATTGGTAGAGGCCATATTAATTATGTTTGTTTGATAATTTAGTATGATGCAGCAAATGTTTCCTTGTATCTTTGTTGCCCACATTCTTCAGTCATGTTCACTTGATACTTTGATGGCTTCAATTTCAGCATTGTGACATTTTCATTTCTCTTCTATTTTCTGCTGTACTTGTGGATTGGCTATTTAGCATCTCATAATCATTAATTATAGGGTGTGCTTTGATGCCATGTTGCTATTTAACTTTTGATCTCTGCTATTTACTTCAAGATTCTAGGTTTACTAATTCGTGGCCTAAGTTGTAGTATCAGTTTTGGTTTACTATACAAAGTTTATTTAGACTTCAGTTCCATTTGCCTGCTTATGTTATGTAACTTCAGAGATTGATGAAGCACATCTTGAATATTGAAAAGTTTATGATTAATCACTGTGGTTAACGTTGGTAATTGGTATTAGTTTGTAATATAGTTGCAATACATGATTCCAGGTTCTCTATTCATGGATTCTACAACACAAATTTTCCAACACCGCAAACTGTCAGTCAAACTGTGGCCCCCTAGTCAGGGTACCAGGCTAATGCTTGTGGAGCGAATGACCAAGAATCTTACCACTCCATCAATTTTATCCAGAAAGTATGGTTTGTTGAACAAGGAAGAGGCTGAGGAGGATGCCAAGCAAATAGAAGAGTCAGCTTTTGCAGTTGCATGCCAAAACTATGAAAAGGAGCCTGATGGTGATGGAAGCTCGGCTGTGCAAATTTATGCCAAAGAATCCAGCAAGCTGATGCTGGAAGTTATTAAACGAGGTCCAATAGCAAAGGATTATGGAGAGCAAATGATGGCTGAGAACGCTGCTCCTGCCAATCAAACAATCTTTGATATATCTGGAGGTCGTCGGGCATTTATTGAAGAAGAGGAGGCTGAGGACCTTCTAGGGCCACTAAGGGAGCCAAGAAACTCGTACACTAGAATATGTTTCAGCAACAGAAGTTTTGGCTTTGGTGCAGCCAGAGTTGCGGTGCCCATCTTGATGTCGATTAAGGATCAATTGACTGAACTAGACTTATCAGATTTTATAGCTGGAAGGCCAGAGGCAGAAGCCCTTGAAGTCATGAATATGTTTTCTTCTGCTCTGGAAGGTTGTCAATTGCGGTACCTTAACCTTTCAAACAATGCTTTGGGTGAAAAGGGTGTTAGGGCATTTGGGGCACTCATGAAATCACAAAATAATCTGGAGGAGCTGTATTTGATGAATGATGGCATCTCAGAGGAAGCTGCACAAGCAGTCTGTGAGTTGATTCCTTCCACTGAGAAGCTTAAGATCCTTCATTTTCACAATAACATGACAGGAGATGAAGGTGCAGTTTCGATTGCTGACATTGTGAAACGTTCTCCCATGTTGGAGGATTTCCAGTGTTCTTCCACAAGAGTTGGCTCGGAAGGAGGCGTTGCGCTTGCTGAAGCACTTGCCACATGTACCCACCTGAAAAAGCTTGATCTTCGAGACAATATGTTTGGTGTGGAAGCTGGAGTTGCTTTGAGTAAAGCATTAGCTGCATTTCCAGATCTTACTGAGGTTTACCTCAGTTATTTGAACTTAGAGGATGAGGGGGCAGAAGCACTTGCTGTTGCTCTCAAGGAATCCGCACCCTCACTTGAAGTTCTGGATTTGGCTGGAAATGACATCACAGCCAATGGTGCTGCTTCTTTAGCAGCTTGTATTGCAGCAAAACAATTCCTCACCAAGTTAAATTTGGCTGAGAATGAACTTAAGGATGAAGGTGCTCTTTTGATTGGTAAATCATTAGTCGAGGGTCATGGCCAATTAACTGAGGTTGATTTAAGTGTCAACTCTATCAGAAGAGCAGGGGCAAGGCTCTTGGCACAGGTTGCTGTCAACAAACCTGGTTTCAAGATGCTAAATATTAATGGTAATTTCATATCTGATGAAGGAATTGATGAGGTGAAGGATATATTCAAACAATGCCCTGATATGCTTGGGCCGTTGGATGAGAATGACCCAGAAGGAGAAGATAATGATGAGGATGCTGAAGAGGACGCTGATGATGAAGATGAAATAGAATCAAAACTAAAGGGGATGAAAATCAAGCAGGAGGAATAGAATTTGCAATACATTATCTATGACATCCACCATAAACAGCTATTTTTTTTTCTCTGTATTCACAAACTCTTTTACATCCAAGTGTAGTAGTAGATTATTGATCTTCAGTTAGGTTTCAGAGGAGTTTTTCTTGAATTAGACATTAGAACATCCAAGTTTACTAGCTGCAGCTTCAATACCTGGGAACTAGATTTAGTTTTATATTCTGCTTAGAGAAGTATCTTGTCTTCTGTTTAGTAGCTGTAATTGACTACCTGGGAGATGGAAACCATCTTTTCTTTATATGTATCACCTTTGGAGCATGTAACAGCTTTATTTATTTCAGGACTGGTTATTGACAGAAATACAAAAGGCATTCAAGAGAAATAAAAACAAAAATGCAACTCATACAGGCTTGTACAATGAAGAAATGTAGGTTCAAACATCCTCGATTTGATTGTATCACACAGTTACCGGAACTTTAAGTGACTCTAATATTTTATCATCTAGTTCGAATTGCATTGGCTTCTTATCACGGCCAATCTTGATGTACTCCTCAAATCGCTCCTTCAAGTCTTCAGGGAGGTATGTGGTACTGCGCCACCCCAAAATGTCCTTGGCGGCTCTTGGTTCTGCATAGAAGTGCTGCACAGCCCACAGATGAGATGAGTTAAATTGTGTTCACATAATTTTCAGAATACGAAGCATGGCACATTATATGATTATACTAAACTGCTGAATATCGAAGTAGAAGAAAAGTGATTACCATATTACGAAAAGGAAAAGCTTTCTTAGCATCAATACCAACAGCTTTTGGATCATAATGCACAATTTGAACTGGTAGACCTGCAGCTTGAGCACATAGTTTGGCCATTCCATCAAGAGTCACAGCACGGTCACTCACACAGTTGAAGATATTAGAACTCGCCGCCTTTGGGTTCTCGACAGCTAGAGTAAGCATGGATGATAAGTCCTTGACATGGGAAATGTTGGTGAGTTGCATCCCTGAGCCAGGAATTGGCACTGGTCTGTTTCTTACAATTCCTGCACAACATATATATATCATCAATGATAGATGGTTTGATCAGCAATTCAAAATATTGTTTAGAGATAATCCACATACGATCAAAGAACCACTCTTCACAGTCTTTGTTGTTGCCGGATCCAATCATGTATTGTGGACGGAAAGATGCCCAATTGCCAAAATTGTCTGCAATGTATTTCTCAACTGCTACATGACCAGCATCAGCTTTAACGACATCCTATGTCAAAAGTGAAGATACCATTTGAGAGAAGTAAAATTCATCATATTTACATGCAGTGTTGATCGTCATTTATAAACGTACATCATACCCCTTCAACATGAGGAGGCTCATCTGTTGCCTTGTAAATTCCAGCACTGCTTATGAACAGAAATTGCTTCACACCAGAGCTCTTGGCCCAATCTGCCACAGGCCTATATGTCAACATTTCAAATTAGAATAAATTGCAGAGAATCTGCATCATTAACTGAAACAAGTGAAAAAAAGAGCAAGTCAAATCAATATAATAAATGAAAATTGAAACAGACCTGACAGTGTCCAAGCTCTTGCCATTGTTATCGAGCACCACATCAAATGCTGCCTCTCCCACAACTTTCCCAACTTCTGCCGGGTCGCCCCACACAGTCTTGCCTCCAGCACTCACAATTTCCTAAAGCAATTTGTTATAAATTAAAATGTTACAAAATGGCCTATAACAAAAATATATTGTTGCGTACAGAGAATCTGTTGAAAGGAGGTTTCTTCATTTTGTCAGAGCTCTCATCACCAACGGTGAAGATGGTGACTTGATGGCCAGAACCCAGAAGCTCCTTTGCGAAATAGAACCCAATTACTGCATGCCCGCCACTGTTGGTATTAACTATGAGAACCTTCTTCTTCTCTGCAGCACTGGCCTTGACAGAGAAGGAAAACACAGAGGATCGGCTAGAACTTGGAGGGGATACAAAAAAAGAATGAGAAATGGAGAGAGAGGAAGAAGAAGAGAAGTGAGAGGAAGTGGAGAGAGAGAGGCGTGAAGAAGGAGAGAGGGAAGGTGGAGGAAGCTTATTAGAGGGTGGTGAAGAGAAGAGGAGAGAGGAGGAAGATGAGGAAGCAAGAGTAGCCATTGAGTCCTCTGTTTCTTTGGTTGCTTCACAACCAACAGTTTTTTTTTTAGTAGTAGATAAAGGTAACGACCAACCTTCTTCATCCCCAAATTTTACACTTATATTCCCGGGTTAATTCTTATATCATGGTATTAAAAAAAAAAAAAAAAAAAAAAAAAATCAATTCCAAATAAATCTAATCGATTTGGAAAGTGATTTGTTTTTATCATATAAATCATGAAATGATATAATTTGTTTGTTTGTAAAGACAACATTTTTTTTTCCCTTTGAATAAAAAAATAATACTCAATATTCATAATTCTACAATTATATTTTCCAAGAGGACGGTGTGAATTTAGTTACCTGCTGATTCTACTAATAAATGATAGAATGATGAAACTTTTTACTGTAATTTGTATGTGTAATTATTCACGCCATATGATATAATATTATTAAGAATAATGCTAAAATGCATTGCATTAGTCATTGGTGTAATTATTTTTTTATCAACTTGGCACAATTGAAGTGCATGAGTTTATATATTTGAATTTATTGTATACAATTTTTTTTTAATTAATTTATTATTTTTGAAATTTTCAAAAAAATTTAAAATTTTTAACCATTGAATTATTTTTATTTAAAAAAAATTACAATATTTCGAGATTGGGAGAGAGAGCACGACTTAAACACATAAATTCATAAATATATATGTGAGTGAACTACCACTAAACCAACCTAATCTTATGTACGACCATCGGATTGAATCCAGGAATTACTAGCTCATAGTCCCATTCCAAAAAATAAATAAATTGAGTTATCATAGTAGTCCACCAACCTTGTCATGCAAATATTCATGCAAATATTCATCATAGTATATGCTCATTTAACAAGATGAAGTTTGTCCGATGGTAAATTTCTCACACCTGCACCATGAGGTTGTGGGTTCGAGTTCTTCCCCACTAAAAAAACGCCGAATTTATGTAATACACTAAGAGCATCTTTAATGGTATCCTCAAAAGTAGGAGAGCAATCAAAATTTGATTATTTATCCAAAAAATCACTGTCTAACAGAGTCACCAAAATTTAGCAATAGTAGTTATCAATAATCAAATTACCTCTTCAATAATCAAATTTGAAGATTGATTTTCAATCATCAAATACAAACTTAACCCAAAATAACTGTTGTAATTTTATTATTGCTCTCTCTTCGGTGGTTTTTTTTTTTTTTTTCTCTTTTTTTTTTCTCAGATCTCCTATGTATCTCATCATTGTTTTGACCCCAAAAATTTCAATCAGGTAAAATTTGCCTCTTTATTACAAATGGATCAATACCCATATTATATACCTTTTTTCGTCTTTTATAATTTTATTTTTATTTTTTAGGAAAAAAAAAATAATGTGTCATTACAAGTGTACCATTGTGGACTATACAATCATCAAATTTAACAATCCTTAAATGCTGAGGTGGTAACTTTTGAGGATCTAAATTTACTTATACCATTGAAGATGCTTTAATATTTTATTTAAAAAAAAAAAAGTATATGCCAGTTTATCTATGATATAGATGGTTTTCAAAATAAAAATAAAAATAAAAATCTATGATCTATATTGTGCCACTTATACAAACGAAGTCATCTAAATGAAGTCCAAAACAGGAGCGCATAGTATCGAAACAAAATCTAGTCCATATAAATATATCCAAAGAGAAAGCAGAGCCGTTGGATTCAATGTAAGACACCAGTTAAGAGCGGTGGAAAACTGAAAAGGCGCTACTACTTTTATGATAATAAAGGAGTGGACCAAGTCAACTTGTTTGGTATAATATCGTTATCATAATAAAAAAAAAAAAAAACAAACATTTCAGATAGATTTTTCGAACGTTAACCAAATCAGCTCTTCTATATAAATTCCCATTCTTTATTAGCTTCTCCCAAAAACTAGCCGTTACATTTCTCTCTTTCTCTCTTTCTCTCTCTCTCTCACACACACTCTCACTCTATCATGGCTGCTTCAGTGGATACACAATCAGCGGCCCACCTAGATGAGGTATCTTCATCTTCACCGCTTTTATGTTTTTTTTTTTTTTCTTTTTCTTTTTTTGGTTTGTCAGTTTAAAGGGCTACTTTCTCATAGCTTTGTTCAATCTTGATTACAGGATTCTACAAGCTTCATGGGTGCTTGTGCTTCTCCGCTGTACAGCCCATCTTCAGACAAGCGACTATGGAGCAATCTTCGTGGCCGGATCGATTCGATTCTGGAGGATCGGAATAGCAGATTGTCTGATGGCCAAAAGCAGCTCGATTTTGACCCTTCTTTGCCCAAACGAGAGGTGAGTTGGTGTTTTCAAGTTTTTGAAATTAAATTCTTCTATCAAAATTTTGGTCCAGATTTGAATTTGAACTCAAGTGTAAACTGGGTTTATTGTGTTTTTATGTAGAATGTAAGAAAATCTGATAGAGCTAGGCGATTGAAGGAGGACTCGCTGCTTCTGCTAAAAGGGTTTGATTCTATTGCACATACATTGTCTCAGCTGTCTAACAATCTTGACAATGCCCTTCAGGTAATTTGTTCATTTTTTATCCTCTCTCACAAAAACCTATTATTATTAGCTTGGATTTTGGTGCTTCACACTTTCAGATCAGAAAAATCTTAATCTTAGGTTATGAAAATTCAGTTTGTGAAGAGGAATAGAATTTCTGACTAATGTTATTGAGCTTATTCTTCTCTGTTTTCAGGGAGCTAGAGGTTTGGCAGAACCCCCCACATTGACTGAAATATTCCAGACTAATCTGAACAAGTCAGTGGGTCTTGAAGAGGATGATTCAAGACAACAAAATCAACAAGAGACAAATAAAGGATTGAAGAGGAAATTTGACTCCAATGAAAGTTCAGATGACCAAGGAGAAGAAGATTCCCATAAGGAAAAAGATAAGAGGATGATGAAGAAAGCTAAAAATGTTGGTTCTCTCTTTCTTCATATAAAAATGCTTGTTGCTGTTGATTACTGATTATTTGCTTACATTGTTGCAGCTTGCAATCTCTATGGCAACGAAAGCAGCTTCACTCGCTAGAGAGCTGAAGTCACTGAAATCGGATTTATGTTTCGTGCAAGAGAGATGCACTTTGCTTGACGAAGAGAACAGGAGGCTTAGAGATGGATTTGATAAAGGGATTAGACCTGAGGAAGATGACCTGGTAAGGCTTTCTTTCTACAATGTTGAAGAATTATTACACTTGAATTGCTTTAATTTCTAATCTGTTCATACAGGTGAGACTTCAATTGGAAGCACTGCTCGCAGAGAAATCCCGATTAGCAAACGAGAATGCAAACTTGATTCGGGAAAACCAATGCCTTCACCAACTCGTTGAGTACCACCAAATAACCTCCCAAGATCTCTCTGCATCGTATGAGGAAGTCATTCGAGGAATGTGCCTAGATTTTTCATCTCCTGAGAATGTAGATGGTGACAACGCTGATTTTGAATCTTTGCAAACACCTAGGAAAAATATTATTGGTTTATCCACTTCTCTTGATGACTGTTTTCAACAAGAACAGCAATAGGTAGCAATGTTCAAGTCATAAAATGCAGCTATGGGCTGTGTGGTAACTTTCAAATGCGGGATCCAACGCAAATTTTTTGTACGGTTTCATTGTAATTTTTTTTGTACAGATCCTGCGCTTGATAATTCTAATGGGTTTGTTTAAATTCTGTTTCATCTTTCAAGTTGGTTTTCACTTGAAATGTAAATTTTGCTGCTTTCCTTGTACGTTATCTAATAGTCCTTTGTATCAAATAATATATAAACAAGTTTTTGGCTACCTCAATTTTTTGAGCTTCAAAATAACATTTTTCCATCCGAGCAGCTAGTCAACCAAGTAACAGTTCTTAGATACGGTAAAAGTCATGTGCTCCAAACTAACATTTCAAATTCTTACAAGTTCAAAATAACTTTTTTCCATCCAAGCAGCTGCTAGTCAACCAAGTCAGTCTATGGCCACAAAAAACAAAGATAACAAGCCCACAAGTTCTACAAAATATATTACATATTCCCCACTGATTTGGCCGATCATGTATCATTTCTTTTTGATTTCTCTAATTTTCCTAGTCTTAGTTGATGTAACCCTGGCTTTGCTCTGCAACGAGTTTACTGCATTTTGAGTAGCTTGCGTTAGATTTGAAACCAAGATCACATCCTTTAGTTTTTCCATCATATCTGAATTTGCCCGAGTCCCTTTCTCATACTACAAGCAAACAAAAAATGCAATAAGTTATATGTCAACACATCATGAATTACAAAAAAATAATGGACTCATTTTTCTTTCTGGAAAGGTAGAAAAGCATATAATTCCTTATTTCTTATCTTCTTTTTTTGAAAGTTTCCCTTTCGTGCATACAGAGAGGATTTAAATGAGAATATGATGTATTCAACTTGTAGTCTTGTATAAATACTGTAGATGTTCTATAGTATTTACTGAAAAAAGAATCCTGGTATGTTTGCTAAAGTGAATTATACTTCTCACTTAAAGAATCTATTGCATATTTGCATCTAAAGGTGTTGTTTGCTTCAAAAAATAATTACATGACACATAACACAAAAGATAGCTTGCAATAATTTATTGCAAACAGAATGAGCTTTATAGAACTATCCATACCCACAGATATCTACAACATGTATGGCAGTATAAAAAACATTGATAAATATCCATATAAAAGCGCTGAAGGCATAAAATACTCAAGTAACGATGTATGTAGAATATATGTTTTCTGATGAGTAAATGTATATACTGTATAAAACCCATAAACTTTATTATTTGTGCCTATGAAGACCTTAATCAAAAGGACTGATAACAGCATTTCAACAGACATCTCCTTACTGAAGCTTACAAACCAGAGCTCAATCTAAAAGAACTAAAAATCAAAATATTGAAATGGCTTTAACATGATAAATGAGATTCCCATAAAAAAAAAGTTAAATTCACTTTTAAATGTGTAAGATGCGGTTCCATTTTATGGAGATATCGAGGAGGTCTCAACATGGCTTACATGAATTAAGCATGTCCAAAAAGTTTAATCCAAATGCACAAGTTCAGAAACAAAAAGATTTTTGACATGAACATTAATTTTTCTTCTTAAAAAAAAGAAGAGTGATAGAAAAGAACATAGGAGATTAAAAATGAGAAAAGAACTTACTCCTTCAAGTTTAGCTACTGCAATTTCTAGCTTCATAGCTAGCTGGTGATTTTCTTCGGTTAAGGCTTCAACCTGCGTGTGAGGTGAAATCAAAATACAGATAACACACTTGAGAACAACATTGACACTTGTGGTTGTCTAGAAAATAGAGACAAATACTAACACAATGCTGATACCTTCTTTTGGGACTTGAAATACAAGTTTTTATATCTGGTTTGAGAAGAACAAGGAATTTCACCTGACATTGATCTCTTAGTTGCCTGCATCAATGCCATCTGACACTATAGTTAAATTGACAAAATCACAGACATAAGGAACATAAACTAATTATATCAAAGTAACATCAACGGATACCAATAATTCCAATGTTTCGATGGTTTTCCGTTGTTCTTTAAGTAGTCGAACAAGGTAGTCAATTTTCTCTCCCAAATTTGTATCTCTCATAGTTGAATCAGACTGATTTATCTCAGTCTCCTCATTAGTAGGTAGTTCATCTTCTTTCTCACTTTCACTAAGAGCTACCTCTTCGATCAAACGCTCAATTTCTTGGAAGTGAACAGGAACAACAACATCTTGTAGACGTGCAGACCGCCTGACTGCCACATCAGAACTGTACCTGCCCTTCCTTTTTAAAGATAAGGTACCAGAGTTTGTTTGCTTCTTAGGCTGTACTTCTACTCCCCCCAATGTTTGATTTGTGTTTTCAGGCTGCAATACTGCTTGCCCCAGTGGAGGATTGGTGCCTTCAGATGGTGTTCCTGCTCCCCCTATGGAAGGATTGACGATTTCAGCCTTCCATGAAAATGATAGAGTTACAAGTTAGCAAATAAGATAACACTCTATAACATACTGTACAAAAAAATTGGGCAAAACCAAAACACACACCCAAATAAGATGCACATACAATCACAATTTAGATGTAAATGTTACAAAACATGCAAACCCAAAGCAATAATCAAAACACACGAAAGCAAAAATACAATAAAGAGACTAGATTTTATGTGGTTCAACATAAGCCTAAATCCACGAAACTCACCAGCATTCAACTTCCACATAGGTCATAGGTGTTTACAATGGTGAAACACTCTCAATTTCATTTTTTTTTTCTCCTCACAATCTAAAGCCCAATAATTACATGAGTATAAATAATAAAACATTTGGTAAAAAATTGTCAATTCTAAATAAACCAAGAACCCACTCCTAAATAGGATAGTAAACTAAAATTTAGCTCTCGAGCTAACCGGGTAGCTTGACCACCGCTTGCTCTGCGGGGAGCTCAACCCCTGATGTGTCGGCATAGCGCAACCCAACAGTAAAAACATAACATAAACACATGCAAATGTTGTTTCTCATTTACTATATATCAAATATTTTATCACCAATCACAGCCTCAGCTTTCAAGAGATACATATGATTGTTGGTACAATTTAAGAAACAATTTAAGAATCCCAAAAACACTCAAAACTTGACAATGACATATTTCCTCTAAAAATATATAGGCTGGTTCCCCTTTTATCTTGATAAAAATTAGAAACTATTGTTCTCTCCTAAGATGAATTAAACCCAATTATTACAAGATTCTACAATAACTGATAAAACTAAAACCCTCCGTACACATGCCCACATCAGTGAACTGAGTTTCATTAAAGACAATGCATGCCACTGAAAGCCAAATAAAACGCCAAAAGCTACAAAAATTGCATTAACCAAGTCCTAATATAACTACTGTCAAAAGAAAAACAAGACATACCAGTTATTATGACAAAATAAAAAAAACTTGCACTAAAATGTCAATTAAAACCTAAAATCGGAAATCATACCAGTTATTACCGCGGAACAATAACCAAAACAAGGCATATTAGAGTGGACACACCAACACGTGAGAATGAAAAGATACTTTCCCATCCATCATCAGAAACAAAAATAACATTAAATAAAATTAAACAAAAAAAACCTAACACAAATGGAATGGAACATAGAAGAATAAATTTGTTGACAGTTACCGTCTGAGCTTTTTGTTTGCTCCTCGCAGCAGGGGGTCTTCTACCCATTGATTTTTTTTTTTTTTTTTTTTCCCTGAAAACAGCTTTAAGAAAAAAAATTGGGTTGCCGCTTGTTTGTGAGTTAAAGAGAAGAGGATATCACACTATCACAGTAATAGAAAGAAGACCGGAGTAAAAATGCCCCGTGCGTGTATCGAGTATTGTGTATTAATTGCAGTCTTCGAAGTGTTGTACTGTTGTGTGAGTTGTCAAAGTAATAGATATATTGTTTGGTTGGACTCTTAAAAAACCTCTGTAAGTAAAAGCTTTACTTGCAATAGTTTAATAGATCTATTATAAATAGAGTTTTTTTTTAAAAAAAAATTATAATTGTTTAGTTGGTAGACTTTTTTTTTATTATTTTTTTATTATTTTTTTTATTTTTAAGGTCTATTCAAAGAAGTACATCCCCATGAGCTTTTACCTAATAGAGGTTTAAACTCTACTAATATCTACTCAATTTAAAATAGAGAATCTCAAAAGTTTAACCAAACAACTCTAAAAAAACTCAAATAGATATTTGTAAACCTTTTGAGACAGTAGAAAACTCAACCAAACAAACACTAAACTAATGTATCAAGGAAGGACGCGCCGCCTAACCAAAATTATTTTATTTTATTTTATTTTTATGTTACCAAGATTTTCTTCTTCTTTTTATTTTTTTTAGTTTTTTCTAAATCAAGACTTACCAATGCTGGGTAGCATTTGGTTACCTGGAATTGAATTGGAATTTTTTACACTATTAGTATCGGATAAGGTTAATATTAAACATCTCTCTCGGAACATCTTCAATGCAAGAATGACTTATACAAGGAAAAAAAAATATTTTTATTCAACCTCACGCTGGTGTGACAAAAACAATTTTAGACATCGTCAACATGACTGTCTACTTTTAGACGGTCAGATAGTTTGTTACATAACTATTTTTTTAGTTGAATCAGCAAGTATTTAAAATTGACATTAATTTTTCATCTATTTTTTGTAAGGAAAAAAATGAAGCAAAAATACATCATTAAAATTAAATACGTTTTAAACATAAGTATTGGAAACCAAATTTTGAGTTGATTTTCTATAAAATCTATCTTTATACCACAAAAGAAGTAAATCTCTTGACACTGTTACTATGCCAACGATTTTTGGTATACAAGTCACTTTTGTATTGAAGATGCTCTCACCTTTCAACTATTGTTGAATGTCTAAGATAAATACGAGTTTATTCAGAAACCTTCCCTAAATTGTAACGTCCATTAAGTCTCTATTAGAATTGTTTGACACTTAGGATTGGCTTGGGATTGGACTTAGGGATGACAAAATAACCCATGGGTATGGGGTCTCGTGGGGACCCGCACTTATAGGGTGGGGATGAGTTTCAATTTGGTGGTGAGGGGACGGCGGTGGGGATGGGTTTCAATTTGGTAGTGATGGGCCGGGGATGGGAATAGATAATAAAATCCGCAATGGATATGGGGCGGGGATGGGTTTTATAATCCCCGCCCCGTCCTGCTCCTCTTAAAAATAATACTTATTTATTTTATTATTTAGTTCAATGTTTATTATACTTGTTTATGTTTATGTTTATTTATTTTATTATTTGTTTAGTTTTGAGATTTATATTTATGAGATGATTTTCAATAGTTTTTTTAAAATTCTTTATATATTGTATCATATCCATTGGAATATATATTTATTAACTATATTTTTTGACAAGATTTTTTTTTATTTTTTAAAAAAATTAGATAAATGGCTAGGAAGCACGGATACTTCATTTGATGGAGGTAACTCGTATCGAACTCCTATCCAGTTCAGATACTCTTCGGATACTCCAGGATACGTATCCGTTGACTTTTTCACAAGTTTGACTAAAAGATACTTGAGAGATACTTGAGGGATACTTGGAGGATACGTTTGAGGCAATATTATAATTATTTAAGTATAAAATAGGGTCAAATTATAATTTCAAAATTTTATGAGTCAAAATGAAATTGTAAGGAAATTTTGGTTTTAATTCCATTGACATGGAGAATACCGTGATACTTGATATTGCAAACATTTCTCTTGATGAATTAGAGTTAGAGGCCGAATTATTTATATCCTTTAACAATATGAATGATGATAATGAAGTGAATTAGGAATTTAAAATATGTTTTATGAGTTTTTTTTTATGTAGTATTTGGATTTTATAATTTGTTAAGACTTATGTGACGTATATTTTATTTGGATTTTGTAATATATTCGACTTTTGTGGCATGTTTTATTTGGATCCTGTAATATGTTACATTATTATAACTTATGTAGTTATGTGACATGTTTTATTTGGATTCTAAATATGTTTTTATTTTGAATGAATTATCAAATATGTTTTTATATATTATTATTATTTTTAAAATATAAATATATATTATTTTAATTGACGTATCCTGCCATATCCGTATCTTAGTTTTTGAAAATGTACCGTATCCCCGTATCGTACCGTATCTGTATCCCGTATCCCGTATCCGTATCCGTATCCGTATCCGTATCCATGCTACATAGATAAATGGGTTAAATGGGGTAAATTTGGTGGGGATGGAGAAAGCATACCCCGCCCTGCCCTACCCTACCCCACTTCATCTATTGAGGGGTTTTATGAGAGGATGAGTTTTCAAAAAATAAATGGGGCAGGGTACGGGGAGGGCCACCTCGCCCCAAACCCGTCCCGTTGCCATCCCATTTGGACTATTTTAGTCTTTATCCCATGTTTGATGATGTTTTGGAACATGAGATTATTAGTCCTAAAAGCAAAATAGTCTCATGATAGTGGAATAAAATAAATCAATCTCCAACCCCATCTTTATTTATCTCAAGATTATCTTACATGTAGACCCCACCCATTTAATTCATTTCACCAACCTCACCAACCCACCATCACTTTCTTTTTTTTTCATAAAATCTCAGCAAATCCCTCTTTCTTTGTTGTATGCATCAATGGCATCTCTCAAGTCTGGGTAAATCTCAATTTCAAACTCTCAATCGAAGGTATGAAAACTATTTCTTTCATTGTGTCTAACAATGTTTTAAAAAAAATGGGAATTCTTAAAAAAAAATTGAGAATAAAAGTTTCTCTCTCTAAAATACACTTGTTATCAATTGAATTCAAATTCCGTTGATTCTGTAGTCAATGAATGCTTGACTAATTTGATTTACTCAGGTCTCAGTTTTTTTTTTTTGCTTTTCGTTTCCGTCTCAAATCTGTTTATTAGCTCACTTAGTTGTGTAGAGATAGCTACTTTGTTTTAGAAAAACTATTTCTTTGATATGTTTTTTATTTTGTTATGATGAAGATAATATGGTACCAAATATTATGCAGTTGACTGATGTTGTTTGTTGATTAAATTTATTAAGATAGACAATATAGTAGCTTATTGGATAAAAAGCAACCAGAATTAAGAATTATTTGTTTTCCCTCTTTTGTGTTATTTTCGATGACTGGATTGAATCTTATGTGTATGAGTTTGGACATGGAAATTAATGTGTACTTGGAGTGTGAAGAGGAAAGGAAATTTGGCTATTTTCGGTGACCAAATTGATTCTTATATGGTTATGGGAAGGAAATTAATATGTGCTTAGTGGGCATATATTTTTGTATTTTTCTTCACTTTTATTTGTATATGAATGATGATGATGATGTTGATGATGGTGATTGTTAGTGTACCTTTGTATGCATTTGAGTGTGAGATTAGAGGCTAATTGGAATTTGAACACTTTGATAATATGTATTATTTGTTATTAGGCAATGCCAACATGCATATTAATCTCAAGAAATTAGAAATGGACAATTAACTTTTTGTGGTGGTCACCATGTCACCTTATTATCTTTTATTGTGCCTAAAAATTGTGTTGAAGAAAAGTGGAAATGGTTAAAGATATGTAGTAGACATGATAATCTAGCTATTTTAATTCCTTTTCTCATTACCAACCTCATTTACAAAGTGCACTTGTGAATATAATTGTTTATGGGCATTAAATGAAACTTTTATTCAAGTGCATGCACATAAAGTTGATAAACCATGATTTAGATCAAAAAAAAAAAAAAAATTGAAGCTGCAATAAATGTATTAGGAGTATGTTCTATAGATATGATTTTCACATTGTTCTTCCAGGATGGGAATGTTCAGCTTTAGATTCTAGAGTTCTCCGAGATGTATTGACTAGACTAACTTGTTTGAAAGTTCCCATCAGTAAGCTTAATATAATGATTAGTTTAAAATCAACATAAAACTTAATAAACATTAAAAAGCTACATTCTTATGAATATTTTCATATATTTATTCTTTCTGAATGATAGGTTGTTATTACCTTCTAGATGGTGGATACACAAATGATGAAGAATTTCTTGCACTATATAGAGGAATAAGATATCATTTATCAGATTGGAGAGATTCATGTGCCCCTATTAACCATGAGGAATTCTTTAATAGGAACCATGCATCAGTAAGAAATGTAATTGAACGTTGTTTTGGACTACTCAAGAGGCGTTGGGCAATCTAGCGAAGCCTATTTTTTTTATCCACTGAAAACACAATGTAAAATAATAACTACATATTGTCTCCTATAAAATCTTATTAGAAAAGAAATTATAATATATCTAATGGAAGACGAGCAAATTCAACTCGAAGAGGACCCAATAAATCATGAATTCATTGGTCAAGTTGGTTCATCCGAACATTGGATGACATGGAGGGACAACTTAGCATTATAAATGTTTAATGAATGGAGGGGAAATTGATTCGGTTAATTATGTTTTGCAATTATCGATATAAACTTAAACAATGTATATGTGTGTATATATGTGTGTGTGACTATTTAATATTATGTATGTCGACATTTATTAATAGTATATATGTTTTATTATATTTTTACATTCATGTTTTACTTAGTTATAAATTATTTGAAAATAGAATATAGGGGTGAATTCATAAAGAGCCAAAAAATTTATGGGTTTATTGTTTTTAGCCACACATTTATTTTTTATTGTTTTTGTCACTTTTGACCACTTTTGGACAACAATACCCCTGAATTTGAAATTAAAAAAAAAAAAAGAGAAAAGAAGTCAGTGGGAAGAGATCGAATTTGAAATTGAAAAAAAAAAACAATAGAGAGAAGAGAGAGAAAGGAAGTGAAGAACCAGACAGAGAAACTCCAGTCGTTGTTGCTGCTGTCGCCGAAACCGCCGTCACCAAACCTCTCTCCGTAGCCGCACTTCTCGCAGTCACGCAACTGTCGTCGTCGCCGCTCCAGGGGTTTCTCTCTTCTCGCAACAGCCTCTCCTCCTCAGACCATCAGCTCTCTTCAGGTCTGCTCCTTTCTACGGAATCTTTCTGTTTTCGAAATTTACTAGCTTTTCTCAGTTTTTCGCTAAAAGAACTGGAATTATCATCTGTGTTTTTGATGATTCTGTTGTTTATGCTGTATAATTGATGAAAATGGTGATCGTCTTTTCGGTTAGGTTTTGGGTTTTTTTGGCTATTGGATAGTTATGTTGGTTATGATGAAACAATCATTGATTTTTATGTTTTTTTAATCTGGGATTGAACTGAAGTAGTCAATTAGATTACAGATTGTGGGTTTTTTGGTGATTGAATGAGTGATCCATTTCTGTTTTGATGGATTCTGGAATTGAATGGATTTTTATGTTGTATCAACAATCTATTGTAATTATTGTGCTACTATGTGGAAGGTTTCCATGGTGGTGTCTTACAATATGGATTTGGTTTAGAATATAATGTTGAGGAATTTAAAGGAAGAAATGTGGTATACTTATCTGTTTAAAAAAAAAAATAAGATTTTTATTTTCTGATGAATGCTAGTACATGTAAGTTTGACACTAGCTTTTTTGAAGTTAAAATTAATTAAAAGCAAGCATAACTTGTTATGCTCATGAAAGCAAATTTTAGCTGTAAAAGATTACATACTTTATTTGCAATGTGAAGTTGGAATTTTTCCTTTTCGTTTGAGTTGCACCGATCATTATATTTTTATCTGTAGCTGAGGAATGTGAAACTTAAATTGAGTTGCTGTATAAGATGGAACAAGAAAGCACACTTACTTTTTTTTGAAAATGAAGACTATATTAAATAAAACCAAAGTTCTGTTACCTGTATGTTCCTCTATATGATAATAAGTTCACTCAGCTGAGAACTCAAATAACATGGTCTGCTTGTACTTTTCACCGGGTTGAATTACAATTTAAGGAAAATTTGGTTGGTTAATGGCATTTGGTAATCTCTGTATCAGGTTTGAGCTTCACTTCAGGGTACATATCAGCATCACAAGCATCTCCTCCAAGTGTTGGAAATACTCTACAACATACAAACTTGATCTCAACCAAAACATAAGTATGTTGAACCATCAAGGGAAGTTACTCTATAGTTTGTTTGGAAGTGCTTTTCATATTGATAAAATCACTTTTAGGTCTTTTTCTTAATATTTGATTGAAATTTAACATCTAACATATTTTGGGATAAGAGAAAACATAGAAGTGTTTCTTAGAGTGTAGAGATGTTATTTTAGTAGCTACTTTTACGAAAATTGTTGTCTAGATTAGAGAACAGTTTGATGTGTTTTTGTGAAAAGAATACA
The DNA here is from genome assembly GCA_954870605.1 of Acer campestre. Lineage (NCBI taxonomy): Eukaryota > Viridiplantae > Streptophyta > Magnoliopsida > Sapindales > Sapindaceae > Acer > Acer campestre. Next base: position 14,476,153 of record OX940802.1, on the reverse strand, counting down.
TGACAAGTGCTTCATGAACAAGCTCTTCTATTCAAAAGTGCTTTAATCTGATGGATCATTGAAAATTTGAATAGACTTACGAGACATTGGAGCTATAATCAGCTGTTGAAGAATCATTTACCACAGCAGTTGCTTTGATTGAGGGACAATTGGGGGAAGTATGGAGCAGCCTTGGCATGTATCTGCAAGGCAAAACTAAGGTTCTCGCAGGTGTCGAAACAGAGAGAAATGATGATGGAAAGCTCAAAGCTGCCTGCATTTTGGATGTTAAAGTTTTTATGAATGCTGGTTTTTGAGTTCCAAAGTGTCAAAATGTAATTATATATCAGCTTTGATTAATGACTTGTGCAGATAAGGCTGTAAGATATTTTGAGATTGGATAAGAAATGTTTATACGTTTTGATTAGCTTGCTTCTTTTGGACTTTACTTGGAGCCACTCTTATCTTCATGCTCCTAAAATCGATATTTGCTATTTATGAGTAGGTCTGTCAAATTTAGGGCCAAAGCCTCTGTCCAAGCCCTATGTTAGCATAGCTTTTTTGTCTCTTTATAGTTTGCTTTCCCTTTTCGCTGGTTTTTTTGAAATAGATATGTGTGGAGCAAAAGTAGTCAGTGAAGTGTGAAATGCTATAATTTCTTAATTGATATTGGATGATGGCTTGGATTTTGCCCTTTGTTTAAATTCATGTTGTCTCTCCGTCATTGGCGCTACACCATGTTGTCTCTCCGTCATGGTGTGTTTTGATCATTTAAGTGGTGTTGCCATGTAACAATACTGGAATTTGATCATTTAAGTGGGTGTCTTTCAAGTGGGGAAACAAGAATATCCGAGCATATAACTTCAAAATACACTGGCATGTAACTTCGAAATACACTGGCATGTAAGAAGTAAAGGTCCTGGCATGTAACAATACTGGAATGTTTAATTTTCAACTCAGTCATTCAAATAGATAAATCATTAAAAATACACTAACATGTAACTTCGAGATACACTAGCATGTGACTTCAAAAAACACTGGCATGTAAGTTTTTAAGGTCCTGGCATGTAAAACTACTGGAATTTGATAAAAAAAAAATACATGAATTCAATACTGTTATGTAACTTCAGAAAAGCTACATTACAAAATATAGTGTTTCACCAATACATTTAAGAATTAAAACAATATGGAGCAACCTTGACTGTAGTAGGTTGTCATTTTCATCAAATGTAGTACCATTCTGCACACAATCTGTTCGTCCCTTATGATAAATGGTGACATAAACCGTCGGTATCAACTTATCTCCTGACACCTCATTGTCATTTTCAATTATCGGTCGAGCAACACCAATATTCGTAGAGACCAATGACCATAATTCTATGGTGTATCTAGCATCATCAACTTTTGTAACATCTTGTACCAACTTAACCAAGGCATCATAAGTCAAACCTCTAGGAACATGGACCAACTTTGTCAAACCACCCTCGTAACAATTGCCCACCCAACTTCCACCGTGATAGATGACCAATCTCTTTGTATCCATATTCCTGCATGTCAAGTATTTCACTATAAATCATAATTACCAAATCACATGTAAGTTAGAAATAAACTGACATGTAACGTTAAAATAAACTGGCATGTTAATTTAAAACTAACTGGCATGTAAATTTAAAACAAACTGGCATGTAAATTTAACACAAACTAAAAAAATCTGGGTTTCACTAAAAATAGAATCCACTCTCTTAATCTTCATATCAAACAACATATAATTATAAAAAAACAACAGGAGATTGATTTCACTATAAAACAAAATTACCAAATCACAAGTAAAATTAAAACAAAATGGCATGTAAAATTAAAACAAACTGGCATGTAAAATTAAAACAAACTAGCATGTAAGTTCGTAACAGAAAATAAAAAATTCTGGGTTTCACTAAAAATCGAATCCACTATCTTAATCTTCATATCAACAAGCTATAATTATAAAAAAACAACAGGAGATTGATTTCACTATAAAACAAAATTACCAAATCACATGTAAAATAAAAACAACGGGCATGTAAAATTAAAACAAACGGGCATGTAAGTTCGTAACAGAAAATAGAAAAATTCTGGGTTTCACTAAAAATCGAATCCACTCTCTTAATCTTCCTATCAAACAACATATAATTGTAAAAAAACAACAGGAGATTGATTTCACTATAAAACAAAATTACCAAATCACATGTAAAATTCAAACAAACGGGCATGTAAAATAAAAACAACGAGCATGTAATATTAAAACAACCAGGCATGTAAGTTCGTACCAGAAAATAAAAAAATCGGGATTTCATTAAAAATCGAATCCACTCTCTTAATCTTCATATCAAACACCATATAATTGTAACAAAAATAACTGGGAAGGGGATACATACATTCTAGGTCACGAAATCTACTTCAAGGGAGAGAAAAGACCACAAAATGGAGGTCGGAGTCCGTCGGTGCTACCGTCGCCGACGCCGTCGCCGTAGCCGTCGCCGGGTTGCTGCCGTCGCCGGGTCCACAGTCGCCGTCACCGGATTCAAGTCGGAATCCGTTTGGTTGTGTGTGAGAGAGAGAGAGAGAGAGAGAGAGAGAGAGAGAGAGAGAGAGAGTATCTTAAATGAAAAAAAAAAAAAAAAAGCTGATGGGATTTCAGATATAAGAGAGGGAAGTTTTGGGGGCAAATTTTGGTTGAAGAAAAGACAAAAACAAGGGTATACTTGTCAGTTCAAGGCTAAAAGTGACAAATATAATCAAAAATAAAGTTGTAGCTAAAAACAATAACTCCATAAATTTTTTGGTCATTTGGTGCAATTTCCTCTAGAATATATATATATATTATGGCTTGTTGCATATTTTCTTTGGCTACCTATTTATAGGAATGAATGTTGAAGGTATTTCTCAAGCAAATGAGTAAGAAAGAAGAGGAGTAAGGCGTGTACGGATAAAAGAAGAAGAAGATGCTTTGCTAAGTATATTAGATGAAATTGTAGCAAGTGGTGGATATGCCGATTGCAGTTCCTTCAAATCAGGTATAGTAAAAAATATAGAAACACAATTGACATTTGCTGTACCTAATTGCGGTTTGAAAGCTAATCATCATATTGAGTCAAAATTGAAGTTTTAGAAAAAGCAACATGAAGTTGTTTATGAAATGTTGAATACTAGTGGGTTCGGGTGGAATGACGTTAGAAAATGTATTAAAGTTGACAGTGATGAAGTATGAAAATCTTATGTCCAGGTTAGATTAACATTTGACATGATCTAATTTATAAATTGATTTCATCATTTTTTAATTTTATATATTTAAAGTATGACCATTTTTTTTTCCTTGCAGCATCATAACAGGCAGATGAATTCAGAGGCAAGCATTTTCCACTTTATGATATGTTAGCCAGTATATTTAGTAAGGATTGTACTATTGGAAAAACAGCACAAACCCCTAATCAACAAGCTGCAGATTTTGATGAGGGAGACAACTTTGACAATGAATTTGAGATACCTGAAAACTTCTTACCAATGTCAATGAACCAAAGTCAATCCGACCTTAATGGAAATCAAGCTGCATCTTAACCTTTATGTAGAAAAAGATTGAGATCAAAATCAACAAATCCAATAGCTTCAAGTATGAATAGATTTTCTGATGTGATGAAAGAGGTAATGGACAAGACAACTGAGGTTTTTAAGAAGTTTGGCCAAATATTAGCTACAAACAAAGCTAGTGAATATGAATTGATAGCACTTGAACTGCAGAAAATTGGCATTATTCGTGTGGATCAAATACAAGTAATGAAAATGTTTGTTCAAAATCCTGAAATTGTAGGGATCTTTAGAGCTTAATTTGTCATGGAAATTCTTGTAGGTGAATTTGATGACTGATATGTATGTTATGATAGTTACTTTTTGGGCTATTCTGAAGCATAAGGTTGAAGTCTACTTATTTTTTTATACTAGTTTACTATGCCAAATGACCTTTGACTACGAAAGTATTTAGAAAGTATAGTCCTTTTTTTTGGTAGTTAGTTAACCATGACTAGTTGGTGGTACTAGCTTCTTGGTTAATCCCATCAACTCTTTTTATTATTATTATTTTTTTTTTGCATATGGGTTACCGTATAGCTAGTTGAACTGCAGAAAATTGGCATTATTCGTGTGGATCAAATACAAGTAATGAAAATGTTTGTTCAAAATCCTGAAATTGTAGGGATCTTTAGAGCTTAATTTGTCATGGAAATTCTTGTAGGTGAATTTGATGATATGTATGTTATGATAGTTACTTTTTGGGCTATTCTGAAGCATAAGGTTGAAGTCTACTTATTTTTTTATACTAGTTTATTATGCCAAATGACATTTGACTACGAAAGTATTTAGAAAGTATAGTCCTTTTTTTTGTTAGTTAGTTAACCATGACTAGTTGGTGGTACTAGCTTCTTGGTTAATCCCATCAACTCTTTTTATTATTATTATTATTTTTTTTGCATATGGGTTACCGTATAGCTAGTTGTTAACCATGGATATATGTTTTAACTATGATGATGATGATGCAGTATTATATTTGCTACAAATTGTATTGAACTCTTTTTAATATATAACAATATGTTGATGCTTGTAGGTTTGAGCTAAGTCGAGCCACACTGTTGAGACGAGTCAATTCGATTCAAAAAAATGAAAACCGACTTTAAGTGAGTTATGGATGGTTTTGTAGGATTTATGGTCCTAATAACTAATGGTTTTAATGTTAAGTTAATGTGGGATAAATAAGTTATCAAATTAATTATTAAATTAATGAAGTCTTGAATTAATGAAGAATTAATTATCTAAATTATGCACATGCCGATGTATTGGTTTGAGAAACTGTTTCTCAACGTACCATTAATTTTATGGGAATTAATGGTTACGTTAAACTAAATGTAAGAAACACTCGTCCTCTCTCCAACATTTATATAAATCAGAATTCCCATTAATTCTGATATACGAAATAACACATAAAAGTTTAAAGTATAAAGGTTAAGGAGGAGAGAAACGATTGTTGTCAAAATGTCTTCTTCCATGGATCAAGGTATGTAAGTTATTATCTTATAAAATTAACGTGATTATTTTATATGTGAATCAATATGTGATTCTAGATCTTTCAATTAACATTAATGTAAATTGTATAATTGCTTACAGGTTTTGCCTTGTAAAAAACCAAACTGATCCGACTAAACCGAGTAAATATTATATATATTATAAAACTAAATACAAATAAATATGAGGTTTATTTTAAGTAATTATACAATATATATATATATTGCCGGTGAAGAATTTTGTTGTTGAAGACTTCAAGTCGAAGAATGACTTCACTTTGTACTTTGTATTTTTTCCTCTAATTTTGTGTTGTAATCCTTTTTTGCTTTAATGAATTTTCACATTTCAAAAAAAAAAAAAAAAAAAAAAAAAAAGGTGCAGGGATGACTTTTATTTTTGTTTTGGAGATGGAAGACCAAAACTTATCTTTAATTTGGACTATGCTATTAACATTCAATTGTGACTGTTATTATTATTATTGATTATATTTTGAATTATGATGGAATGTAATAATGTATTATGGATTATTTGGACTTCCGTTTATATTATAAGTTAAATATTTTTTTTAGAGTGAAATTCATTTTTATCCCTCTAGTTCGACCTAATAGCCAAAATGGTCCCTCGGTTTTCAGAATTGTCTCGTTTGATCCTTCTGTCACGATTTTCATTAAAAAATGAAATCTAACAATGACAGAAGGTCAAATGACCCTGCTGCCCCTATTTTTTTTTTTAATTTTAAATAATTTTTTTTTTTAAAATAATTTGAAATAATACTAAAAACGAAAATTACTCAAAATTAAAAAAGAGATCTGAAAATTTTTCAGATCTAGAGCAATTCCATCTTAGATTCAACACCAACAAACCAAATCCATCGATCTTAAAACACACCATCTTTAAAGCTTTACCCAACCACCACCACACCTAGAAATCGCAACCAATCCCCACACTCATTCAACCCATAACAAAACCACCTATAAACCCCAACCGAATCCATCAGAACTTACCATCGAAACCAATTAGACCACTACCACTTCATAAGCAAGCGTGACGATGGCCAACGAGTGCGATGCCAACCCAAACAAGCGCTCGATGATGAAGAAGAAACGAACTCGCTGGCATGAACCAAACCCATATCTCTCTGTCTCTGTCTATCTCTGTTTCTCTATCTCTCTCTCTCTGTCTCTTCTTCTTCTTTGATCGGGTGAACGCTTGTAAGGGTTGGATTGACAGTGTGGGTGGTTAGTGGGTTCAATTGGGTTTGTGTATGGGTGGTTTCTGGGTTCAATTGGGTTTGGGTGTAGATGGCTTCTGGGTTCGATTGGGTTCCGCTCCAATGGTGATGGTACTTTTATGATTTGGCTGGTTGATTTGTTTTTGGTATATATTAATTTGATTTTGGTGGTGGTGATTGTTGTTTAATTGATTGATTTGGGTTTGATGCAACCCTTCTCGACGTGCAAACTCTGGCAAATCAGTAGACATTAATCTTTCAAACAACACTTGAAGGAAAACAGCGAGAAATAGCTCTCTAATAACCATGGTTTTGTCTTTGAGAAAGAGGATTGATACAATGAATTTTTTTGAAGAAATTTTGTATGAAGAATTTTGGAAAAATTTCTAGCCTTCTTCAAAAACTTTTTTTTATTTTTTATTTATTTTTTATTTATTTTTATTTTGTGATTAGGAGCGCTACCAATTTTTTCAAATTTCTTCAAGAGATCTGGAAAAACATTTCTAGGTTTTGGGTTTGATTTGATTTTGTTTTTTGGTTTTTCGATTTTGGTTGGGTGTTGATGAATAAATGGGTGTCATTTCAGTCTTGGGTGTTGCGGCCATGGAGATCCAGAAAGGATTTATGGGTTTCCGGGTGTTTCATTTTGGTTTGGTGTTGATGAATTTCTATGTTTGATTGAATCTAGGTTTGATTGAATATGGGTTGGGGGTTTGATAGAATGAAGATGAAAGATCTTAATTTCATTTATTTATTTATTTATTTATTATTATTATTATTTTATATTGAGATGGATAGTGCCTTTATTTATTTTTAATTATTAATATACCATTAATTATGTAAGTTACCATTTTACCCTTGCAACAATGACAGAATCTTTGAAAACCCTAACAAAAGTGGACGGCAGGGATCAACATACATATTATTGGTAACTACAGGGTCCTGTCACCATAATACTGAAAATTGGGGGACCGGTTTGGCTATCAGGTTAAACTAGAGGGACGAAAATGAATTTCACCTTTTTTTTTTTAATACTTGGAGTTGTTGATTTATAGTCCAAAAGGCATATACAGTAAAACACGTAAGTAGATTTTTAGGCCCAAAAGGCACATTAGGCCCAAATACATACTAAATTGAACCTAATCAAACCGGAAAATGTAGGTTCGAGTTAAGTTGAGTCACCCTATATTAATCAATTTCACACTATATTAAATATTTGATATATATATATATATATATATATTTATCCAATTTCATACTACACCAAACAAGAGATATGAATATTTTAATCCAATCTCATATAGCACAAAAAACATCACAGCAATAATTTTAGTCAAATTCTGTTCCATCCAATTCAATTCAATTCCATAAAAATAATCTTATCATATTCCGCACATCAAATGAGCCCTAAATTGAGGAGCTTATTCAAAAAGTGAACTTGCTCATAACTCTAACTACTTTATTAAGGAAAACTATTTCTGCATTTATTGTAACAAAACAATAGATGTGGTGGTCGACCTACTTTTATTTTCTTTTATAAATGATAATTCAATGTCTAAAATAAAAGTTCAACAGGTAAAATGCAAACTCACGTAAAGTTCAGGAGAGACAAGTGTTAATAACCCTAAATAAATAAATAAATAAATATATATATATATATATTTTCTATTGTCAATTCGTCCTGACAATAAATATATTAGGACGAAGAACGTGGACCACTAGATTTACATACTTTGTCTTAAAGTGCACTTGTCAAAACTTCTCCATAATTCATGGTTCACATTTTTCGTTCTGATATATATATATATATAGTCTTTGACACAATTTTTGACACAAGATTTGACACGATTTTTCGGTTATTGGATCCATGAGATTTGAATGGTTTAGATTTAATAAATAGATTTTTTTTTCATATTCTCCCTTTACGCTTTATCTATAATTTATTTATTTTCTTTTCTTTCTCATCTCTCATTCATTCACTTTCCTAATTAAAATCTAATTAATATTTCATCTTCCTCTTTCTTACATTTTTTTCCGGAAATTGCTTGGGTACTGATCAGTACCCAAGGTACTGACCCCACCAATGGGATGTTGCCACGTGACTTTTTTCTTTTAATTTTTTAATTTTATCTCTTTGTATTTATCACAAATTAACTATGTGGCAAAACCTTATTAGTTGGTCAGTACCTTGGGTACTGACTAGTCAGTATCCAAGCATTGTCCTTTTTTTCCCTCTCCTATCTTCCCTGTTAATTTTCTCCTCTCTTCTTCTCTCTTATCATCACATCTTTCTCTGCTCTTTAAATATTCAAATAATAATTTTTTTCTTCTCTTTTTTTTTTTTTTTTTTTTTTTTTTTTTGAAACATAGAACAGTAACTTACAAACAATTTCGACGATTCGTCGAAACAAGAGAACCAACACAAGGAGGAAACTCCTCTAGCCAAAACATGTCCTCAACACAGGAGAGACCGTTTTTAGCTAACTCATGGGCTACTTGATTAGCCTTCCTAGGGACGAAATTAACAGAAATACAACGCATTTGCTCAAGAAGAACAAAAATATCACTAATAATAGTACCAACCTCAGAACCCAAAACCACTTTAGACTGAATCCAACGCACAACAACTTCCGCATCAAAGTCAATCCTACACGGAAATAAACCAGCATCTCTAGCCAACTGTAAACCCTGAAGAATTGCACTTGCTTCCGCAACCACCGAAGAAAAAGTGGCAATAATCCTTTGAGAGCTAGAGGCCATCACCAACCTCATTGAATCACGGATGACAATGCCAAAACCCACCAAACGATCTTCCATATTTATAGCAGCATCACAATTTATTTTAAAACATCCTGCTGGAGGTGGTTTCCACATCGGATCTCTGAAAATAACATTCCCCAACCGCCTAGCAGACACTACCTCAGCAGCCTGAAACTCCTTAACAAAAGCCTCTGCCCAAACCAACACCTCCACATCCATATCAACAAAATTATCATGAACTACAACATTCCTTATAGACCAACTTTTCCAAAGACAAACACAAAGTAATTCCAAATCCAACACTCCCAAACAAGAAAAACAGTCAATAATAAAATCAAAAAAGAAAACTTTACCCTTATGGTTATCCTTCAACTTTGGAAACCAAGCAGCCCTCATATTCTTCAATTTTCGGCAACTCCAAAGGGCATGAAGAACAGATTCAGTGCTAAATTTACATAAGGGGCATAGATTCAAAACAGGTACTCTGCGCTTAACCAACATCTCAAAAGAGGGAAGCATATTATTACATGCTTTCCACACAAAAATCAAAATCTTCCCTGGCAATTTCAGTTTCCAAAGAGATTTCCACCAAGAAAAAGAAATAGCCGAAAAAGGATTAGAAAGAGAAGAACTAGAATCTGACCGAGAATTGTAGGCCACCCAATAACCACTCCTAGCCGAGAAAGACCCTTTTTGATCATAATGCCATTGGATGGAATCTTTCAAACGACTTCTTCCTAACGGAATACTCAAAATAGCATCACAGTCAACCTTACAAAAAACAGAATGAAGCAGATCAGAATTCCACACACCAGAAGGATCAATTAACTGATCCACAGTGGCATTTTCTCCCAAAATGGCAGGAGAAAAGGGACGAAAAGTCGACGGTCTCAGAATCCAACCATCCTTATATATCCGAATCTTGGTACCATCGCCGACTCTCCAACGAACACCAGCCAACAAAATTTCCTTACCCCACATTAAACTCTTCCACAAGAAAGAATCAGCAGATTTTGGCTCAGCATCCAGAAACGCACCATCTTTGAAATAACAGTCTTTTAATACCCTAGCTGCAAGAGAACTCTCATTTGAAATGATCCTCTAGCCTTGATTATCAAGAAGGGACTGATTGAAAATCTCTAAATTCCTAAAACCTAAACCTCCTCTACCCTTAGCCTCGCATAATTTTGACCAAGCACACCAATGAATCTTCCTCCCATTTTCACAACTCCCCTACCAAAACCTTGCACACAAACGATGAACCTCATTGATAATACTTTTAGGAAGCTGAAAAAGAGACATTGAATAGGTTGGAATGACTTGAATAACAGCCTTTATTAAAATCTCCTTCCCTCCAGAAGAAAGGAACTTGTCTCTCCATCCTTTCAGTTTATCCCAAATCCTAGAAACAATACCAGCAAACAACTCCTTTTTCCTCCTTCCAGTGAAACACGGGAGACCTAAATATCTCTCATGACACTCAACCACACAAACACCAATAATGGTAGCCAACTGATCTCGATCCATCACTGAAACTGACGGACTGACACATAAAGCCGATTTTTCGAAATTAATAATCTGCCTTCTCAAAGCATCAATTTCAATAATGATTCAATGAATTCAATTCTTGAATATATATATATTTTTATAAAGTAAATTCTTGAATTATGTATTCTGTCAAATGTCAATTAACTACTCTTTCCTCTCATTGAAAAAAAAAACTTTCTTCTCCGATTATTTAATATTTTTTCTTTTCTTTTTAAGTTTATCTAATATGCATTAAAAAAATCAGAAAATTATAATACATAGGGATTAGTCACATAGTAATTAATGTCAAAATGTAACTTGATCATTACAAGTTTTTTAATATTTGTATACAATACTATTTCACCCCAGTGTAATTTGTTCTTAAAAAATTAATGTTTGTATTTCAACCAAAATTAAAGAACTCTTTAAATTAATATTCAGGTCTGGAAGAATATTGGCATAGCATTGTAAACAAAATTAAAAGGCTGTCTGAACAAAGAATTGTCTTACGGCAGTTACGGGTGAAATGTTGACCTGAGATTTTTCTCTCTCCTGTTTTGACTATTCACATAAGCAAGTTATATATCATGAGAGAGAAGAGAAAATTAACAGGGAAGGGGAAAAATGTAGGGGAGAAGAAGAGGAAATATTAATTAGATTTTAATAAGGAAAGTTAATTTATGAGAGAGAATGGAGAAAAGAAAAGAAATTAATTATAGATAAAGGATAATTAATTATAGATAAAGGAGAATATAAAATAAAAATGAAATCATTTTATTAAATCTAAGCCATCCAAATCTTATTGATCCAATGACTTAAAAATTATATCAAATTTTGGTCAAAAATTGTGTCACCCATCCCTCGTCCCCCGATCCCTCCGTGTATATATATTAGAAAAACGATTCTCGTCAAATTTTGGACATATGTATATATATTAGAAAAAAGGGTGAACTAAAAAAGAACCAAAAAATTGAAGGCCTTACTGTTTTTGTCACATTTTCCTCTTAGAAAAGCGACTCTCGTCAAATTTTGGACATGAAACAGATAAGAAGATAACACATTGCTGCTCGTACATAGAACACAAGATAAGGTTTCTTTCCTAACACTCACCGGTCACCAACACAAGAACCATTTTCTCTCTGGAAAACCCTAGCTAGCTGCATCCATGAAACCCTTCCCCTCTCTCCACAGTCGAACAATAACAACAACAGCGGCAGCTCCTCTCTTCTTCTTCACTCCATCTCTTCCCATTCCTCGCTTCAAATCCCCTCCTCACCGCACTCATTTCCCCATCAATTCCATCTCTAACGACAATTCCTTTCGCTCCACCAATCCAATTCCGCAGAATCAACAACGCCCGAAAACGCTCTACCCGGGCGGTTACAAGCGACCTGAAATCAAGGTGCCAAGTGTCGTGCTGCAATTGGACCCCGACGAGGTGTTGGCCGGAGGTAACGTCTTGGATTTGATCGATGAAGCCGTCGCTAAGTTTGTCGGTATTGTTGTGCTCAATGGCGGTGAAGCCAGTGGCAAGAGCCTGTACGAAGCTGCTTGTTTGTTGAAGTCTCTGGTGAAGGATCGCGCCTATTTTTTAATCGCTGAGCGCGTGGACATCGCCGCTGCTGTTAATGCTAGTGGAGTTGTACTCTCTGATCAAGGTCTTAAATCTTAATTTTATGTAATTGCCAGCTTTATTAAATTTGGCTAGATATCGGTTTATTTCCATGTCTACTTGATTAAGTACACAATCTAACTAGTAGATGATGATTTGTTGCATTTTGTTGACAAGTGAGAGCAGAATTTGTTACATGTATAGTCAAAATCTTATGTTAGTTTGCAAACAAGTTCAGGGTAGAAAAACAATTGATTGTCTATTCATGGTTCAATGTGAATGGCTTTGGAGGATCTATGAGCTCATAACTTTTCGATTTTCTCTGGCAGTTTCGGCCCTATCACATGTTTTATATTTGGATTAGTTATTTAGTAGCAATCTTAATACACCGTGAATGATGCATTTTGTCTATTATCTTCCAGGTCTGCCAGCTATTGTAGCTAGGAACACAATGATTGATTCAAAGTCTGAATCAGTAGTTCTACCTTTGGTGGGTAGGAATGTGCAAACTGCAAATGCTGCCGTAAATGCGTCTAATTCCGAAGGTGCTGATTTTCTTATATGTGGTTCTGGAGAGGGGAAATTTGTTGATGTGGTTGACAACTCTTTATTTGACAATGTGAAGATACCCATTTTTGTCATAAACACTTCACGTGGAGAGGCCACATCACTTGTAGAGATGTCCAAATTTCTCAAAGCAGGTGCCAGTGGCTTGGTTATTTCATTGGCAGATTTGAGGTGGTTCAGCGATGATGTTCTGGGCCAATTGTTTAATGCCTCTTATGCAATTAACAAGGATCCTCAGGATGAGCTTAATGAGCTTAAACTGTTAGAATCTGATAAAAGTTTCCATGGGGTGGCTGGCTTTGTAAATTTGGAGGATAGGGAAAAACAGCTTATAGAAACAGAGAGATCGCTGCTGCTTGAAGCGATAAACATTATCCAGAAAGCTGCTCCACTGGTGATCTTTTAATTAAAATATTTGGTAGCTGAAGTTATTCTTTCAAATAGTTCTACATTTGATTCATCTTGGTTATCATTTTTTTATCCTGAATTAGTGAACTTGGTTTTGGATGACAGATGGAGGAGGTTTCACTTCTCATTGATGCGGTTTCCCAAATTGATGAGCCATTTTTTCTGGTTATAGTGGTAATTGTGTGCTGAACTTCAACAAATTGTGGTTCCAAGGATATACATTGGTATTAGCTCTGAATTTTAAATGAATATTTTTTCTCTTTATTTTAAAGGATCTAAAAAAAACTATCTTTTCTATTTTGTATGCATACTTTATTAAGTAATAATTGAAGAGAAAATTTGTTGTAGTTTACCTCCAGTCCCATATGTTTATGCTGCTTCTCATATCTCACATGATTGGCTTGTTTCATTCTGTAAGACATAGGTTAGAACATGGTTTCATTTCATATTTCATTTACTCTACCTTTTATAGACATATCATAAGCACTTTAAGTTAGTGTAGCCTTATCTTGATTATCAAGAAATTTGCTACACAAATTTTATTCTGTCTCTTTACTATGTCTCGTCAAATGACAGTTCATCACATTTTTTTTCCGTTGTTCACAGCTCAATTCTTTATCAAAGGAAATTCTTTTTCGAGCTACTTTACTGGTCCATACATATGTTTTTCTTGTTTTCTGTTAAAGTTTCCCTCCCCGTCTTCTCTGTAAAAATGTTATCTATGTAATGCTGCTAGGCTCTGTGGAAAAAATAATCTAATTGTTGTGTTAAGGTTGGTTGCCATCAGAGTTTCATCTAGTTTAAATGTTGTTGTTAGTATGAAGGATATCAAGGAAATAGGATTGAAAAATCATATAGTTACAAGAGTAAATATGGGAAAAGAAAAAAAAAAATAGTTTGCTTGGTAGGGAAAATGAGATTTTTTTCAAAGATGAGAAGACTAGAACACAAACAAAGCAAAAAGGATTGTTGTACTTAGTCCTTTGTCCTTCTTCTCTCCTCTAATAAAATTCGCGATTTTAACCAAGTAAATTTATTTTTTTCTTCCTTTTTTTTTTTTTTTTATCTTACCCTTTCAACTAAATAATTTTCCAATTCTATCTTTTCAATGTCCCATCCTACTTGTTAGTAACCAACAGACCCAAAAGCTTAAGTTGACGGGAAAGGGCCCAACAATAGCATTTAAACCTTCTAACACACCCCCTCAAGTGCAAGACCATATGGCTTGGCACTTGGCCCAAGCCCAAATACATATTCAAATAACAAATTACAAATGCAAATGCAATCACAGGAGGGGAGTTGAACCTAGGACTCCTGCGACAACCAAGGCTTTGATACCATGTTAGTAACCAACAGACCCAAAAGCTTAAGTTGATGGGAAAGGGCCCAACAATAGCATTTAAACCTTCTAACACTACTAACAGTTGCAAACAACTTCAGTAGTAGAAAGAGAAAAGAAAAATTTCATCTTTAACCAATTAAATATATTTGTTTTCTTGATGAGGTCATTGAGCATGATGTAAAGGTTGGTTTATTGTTCATCCCTGTAATTTGTTAGAGTTGTTTAATGCTTTATAGTCTTGTGTGATTTCTAAATCTTTCTATGTTTTGGCAGGGTGAATTTAACTCTGGTAAATCAACTGTTATTAATGCACTTCTTGGGAACCGATACCTTAAAGAGGGCGTTGTTCCTACAACTAATGAGATCACTTTCTTGCGATATTCTGACGTGTATTCTGAAGAGCAACAACGTTGTGAAAGGCATCCAGATGGTCAATATGTCTGCTACATTCCTTCTCCTATTCTTAAAGAAGTGAGTATGTCTTATGCTTCTTCATTTATGCTCCTGAATTCAATTCTGAGATGTTTTTGTCTCATTTGCATGCATGTGTTGTTGATTTAGTTTGTACAATATTGCAATTTGCAACTTCCTGTAATCGTAAAAAAGGACAGAAGTGCATGCTTCTTATTGAAAATGCACACGGTGTGTATTGGTAGTAGGTTTTGTTTCTGCTGTTTATATTAATCCTCTTGTGCATAAAATTTTCCCCTTTTCCCTGGCTTCCTTGTTTTGCTAGCAAAAAAGTTACAGTTTTATGTAGATTATGTTTACTAACCTTGTAATAAGCTTTTCTAGTTAGTTTAGGATGCATAGATATGTGGATATATCATATACGTCAATCATGTGAAGATGTACTTTATGTTGAAAATATTTGGATTTTGATCCTATATATGCTACTGTCACTTTCTTTTGCACCACATGTATGATGTATCTTTCGATTGCAACATGCAAGTTCTTTTGTCATTGACTTGAATTAGATTCTAGAACATAGGGGGGAATATGTGAGTTTCATATAATAGAATTATTGCTTCCGTAAGTTATTCTACAGTCCATTAAATGATGAAATTTAAGGATGCATCAAGAGTTCCTGTTGGTTGAATGTGTAATGTGATTTGCTCTGGCATCTGAAGACACCAGAAAGGGAATAGATTAAATTATGTCCACAGATCTGCATTTTAGCATGATCTAAGAAATAAACTGATGCCACCAGAAAATGAGGAAATACATAGATCAATTGAAGAGTGTACTGTAATGTAGTGAAACCAAAGAAGTCATCAGATCTGCGCATTGTTAGTTCATTCTTCTTGTTCTGTTAATTGCAATAGCTAACTAGAAGTAGATATCTATGCTTTTTTTTATTTTTTATTTATTTATTTATTATTATTATTATTATTATTATTATTATTATTATTATTATTATTATTTTTTATGGTAATAACTACTTTACTTGAAAAAAATAATTTATATCAGTCCCTCTGAAAGCAGATGAATATTGTTGATACTCCTGGGACAAATGTGATTCTGCAAAGGCAACAACGCCTTACTGAGGAATTTGTACCTCGTGCAGATTTGGTTCTTTTTGTCATTTCTGCTGATCGTCCATTGACTGAGAGTGAGGTATGATTAACTTCTGTACCCCTGGAAGACATGGATTATAATCCCTTGGCTTATGGCTTCTATAGTTACATCTCATGTTTGTTCTTTATAAAATATTATTGAATAATTTACTTATAAATTTTCTATCCATGACTGAGATACCTTCCAATTATGCTAATAACTAGATTCAATTTATTGAAGTTCCATTGAAAATTCCCATTGATGGATCCCGTGACTCATTTGCAATTAATAGATTAGTGCCCAAGATCAAAAGAGTTAACAAAGATCACATGCAGATCTAGACAAATTATTTACAGTCCTAACTTGCTCTGGGAACATTATATATTTGGAGAAACCTTTGATAGAGTTGTTAAAACTTAGTAACCTTGTACTTAATATTCTTTATTTCTCTCTGACTTCTGTTATCATATGAATTTATATTCTCAAGGGTCTACTTTTGCACCATGAGAGCGCATCAATCTGTGTTATTATACTTTAGAAGCTGATTTCAGATTCACTCCTTGCATGTTTTTCAGGTTGTGTTTCTTCGTTATACTCAACAGTGGAAGAAGAAAGTTGTGTTTGTGTTGAACAAATCGGACCTTTATCGGAATGTGTTTGAGGTATAATTGTGGATTTTTTTTTGAAATAGTATAATTGTGGATTTTGTTTGTACTGATTGTTGACTTTTTTTTAAAGTGAGGTCACTTTGAACTTGAGCTTCTCAATCAATGCTTGACTGTTCTTTTTTTTGTTGTTTATTGCTTTGTTTCAGCTTGAGGAAGCTATATCATTCATTAAAGACAATACACAAAAATTGCTGAATATAGAAAATGTAATAGTGTATCCAGTGTCTGCACGATCTGCCCTGGAAGCTAAACTTTCAGCTTCCTCTACTGTTGGGAAAGATTGTAGAGAATTATCAGTCAATGATTCTCATTGGGAAACAAATAGTTTTGACAAACTTGAAAAGTTCTTGTATAGCTTTTTAGATGGGTCAACCAGTACTGGAATGGATAGAATGAAGCTTAAACTTGAAACACCAATCAGAATTGCAGAACGTTTGCTTTCTTCATGTGAAACTCTTGTTAGACAAGATTGCCAATATGCTAAGCAGGATTTAACCTCTGCAAACAAAATGGTTGATAATGTAAAAGACTATGCTATGAAGATTGAAAGTGAGAGCATCACTTGGAGAAGACAAAGTTTATCACTGGTATAGTTTTCAAGAACATAAATCTTTTGAGTATAAAGGCAAATTGGCTGTACATTTTCTTATATTGTGTTTGTTTATGAATTACCCTTTTGCATGAGTGCAGATCGATGCTACAAAATCACGTGTTGTGGAGCTCATAGAATCTACTTTGCAATTGTCAAATCTTGATCTTGTTGCCTCATATGTTTTAAGAGGAGAAAAATCTGCCAAGATGCCAGCTACTTCACGGATTCAACATGACATAATTGGTCCTGCACTCTTAGATGCACGAGTAAGTTAATGTCCTTAACTGGTGTAGATTCTGCGTTTATCCCAGAGCAAACTGTATCTTTTTAAGTTTCATATTCAATTTCTTCTTCCTTTCGTTTTGCCTTAATTTCGTTTCCGTTTCTGTTATCTTGGAAATTCCTAAACCTTAGATGTTAGGTCCATGCCCTGGACTTGATTGCTGCATATATATTGGGAATTCTATCTTGTTGTAATTGCATTTTGGAGATTACTCAAGTGTATTCTTTATGCTAATGTATCTTCTCTGGATGTTGGTGGCATGCTTTCTTGGATTTTTTTCAGCTTTGGCTCTGCACTGATATTTGTTAATATTGTCTTGACATACAGAAATTGCTTGTAGAATATGTGACATGGTTAAAATCAAATAACGCTCGTGAAAGGAGACGGTACAAGGAATCTTTTGAAAATAGGTGGCCTTCATTTGTCTACCCAAAAACTCTGGTGCATTCTGAGTCCAATGAATTGGTGGAAAAAGTTGATGAATTCAGCTTGAGAGTGATAGAGCAGTTAAGTGCCAGTGCTACTTCCAAATTGTTTGAGCAAGAAATACGTGAAGTGGTGAGTTCTGAATTTTTTTTATGATGATAAATGAAGATTATTCAAATTAATTGATAAAAAAAACAGCCAAAAAATGAGTTTGAAATTGTTTAGTTGTGTTATATAGAACTCGTCCTTATTGCAAGAAGTTGACATTAACCTTTGATAAACTCATCTGCTTACAATTTCTAACATATTCAAGTGCACATATATAATGCTTATGTCTATGGTGCAAATTGATTGATATTTATTTTTGTTTTCTACTGAAATCTTCTACTAGCTAAACATCGCTCTTAATTCCAGTTAAGATAGTTTTTTCGGAGATTGAGTAGCCAATAATTGAATCACTACAAGTTCTGGACTAGTTCCGAATTCCAGAAATTTATTTAATTTTGTTATGAATATGATCCAGTCAACCTGAAGAAAAATATTTTCTTTGATTTTAGTTCTTGGGAACTTTTGGTGGACTGGGAGCAGCTGGTTTATCTGCTTCGCTTCTAACATCTGTGCTGCCTACCACTTTAGAAGATCTTCTTGCTCTGGGCCTTTGTTCTGCTGGAGGGTATTGTCTTTTTAATGAATCTTTGAATTTCAATCTGGCTCATGTATTGTCACAGCTTGCCAAAGCCAGCACATTATTTTTTGTTCATGTGGTTTGCATCTTGATGATAGGTATATAGCAGTTGCAAATTTTCCAGCCCGTAGACGAAGGATTGTAGATAAGGTGAATAAGATTGCAGATGGCTTGGGGCGCGAACTTGAAGAGGCCATGCAAAAAGATTTTTCAGAAAGTGTTAGTTACTTGGAAAACGTTGTAAAAATCATTGGCAAGCCTTATCAAGATGCGGCACAAGATCGACTGGATAAAGTTTTAGAGATTCAAGATGAACTATCAAATGTTCAGAAAAAACTTGAAACGCTCCAAGTTGAAATTCAAAATCTTCATGTATCATGACATCCAGTATCTCATCGTTCTTCATGGGCATTCCTCTTCATTAACAAATGTGAGAGGGAAGTGTGTTTTATCGGCAGTACTTTTACCATTTTTATCTGTTGAATACTAATGTTATTATTATTATTATTATTATTTTCTGTGGGCAATAAGTCTATTATAAAAATGGCATGATGGTCACTCTTCTACCGGTAAGGCTATCCACCTTCTGAAATGGGATACTGTATGCTTATCCAAAAAAAATGGAGGATTGGGTATCAAGAAATCGAAGTGTATGAATCAGGCTTTGTTAGCAAAGGTAGGTTGGTGTTTATTACAAGGTGATAGTGGTATTTGGTGCTAAGTTCTCATCCACAAATACCTTTCCACTAGAAGTTTCATTGAGCCTGATCTTTGCAAGGGTGATCTTTGCAAGGGTATAGTCTGCTCTAGCACATGGAAAAGCATCGCATTTGGTTCCAAGCTCATCTCTAGGGGATTAATTTGGAGGGTCGGTTGTGGTTCTCGGGTTCGTTACTGGTTGGATCGTTGGGTGTCGGGTTTGAATACTCTATAGGAGTTTGCCACTGTCCGAATTTTTAGAGGAACATTTGACTCAAACTGTGGATTTTTACATCTTTAATGGTGAATGGCGTATACATCTGCTTGCTTCGGTTCTTCCTTGGGAGGTTGTCCATAAAATTGTTAGCATTCATGCAGGTAAACCGCATAGTGGTGATGATAGAGCTATCTGGGGATGGAGATGTACTGGAAATTTTTCTGTCAAGTCAGCTTACAGAGGCCATTTTGAGGATGAAAATTCTCTTGGCTGGAAGTGGAAGTTCGTTTGGAACCTCAAGATTCCCCCAAGAATCCAACATTTCCTCTGGATTCTTCTACATGGTAAAATCCTCACTAATCATCAACGGGTGATTCGTGGATGACTGTGGATGCCTCCTGCCCAAGGTGTGAGGCTGGTATAGAGGACATTGACCATTTCCTACGTGGTTGCAGTCATTCCATTGGTGTTTGGGAAAGCATCTCTAGAGGTATTATTGCCTCTACCTCTTTCAAGAGTGATATTGACTGTTGGTTCTCTGTTAACCTTCACAATAATAAGTTAGGTGAGGGCAATTCCCCCAACTATCTTATATTTGCTAGTGTGTTGTGGTTCATATGGAAATGGAGGTGCAAAAGAGTTTTTGAGGCAAATTTCCTTCCTCCACAGGCCCCCCATATAATCATTAATAACTTCATTGAGGATTGGTTATCTATAACCCATGTTGGTCCTAGTAGAGATACTACAATTATTCAGATTGCTTGGATGCCTCCAGGGGTTGGTTGGGTAAAGCTTAATACTGATGGCAGTCGTGATGGTAACATGGAAACGATAACTGCAGGTGGAGTGTTGCGGAATCACCAAAGGAAGTGGCTGAAGGGTTTCTCCTTACGGAAGGGCAGTGGCAGTGTGCTTGAAGCTGAACTATGGGGTATGTTTGAGGGCCTTTTTATGGCCTGGAACTCAGGATACCGTAACATCATTGTTGAAACTGACTCCCTCTCCACTATGCAACTCCTTGCTAAAATCCCTGATCCCCTCCATCTGCTTTTTAGCATTATTCAGAGTTGCAATCATCTCATCTCTGCTGATTGGAACTGCAACGTGGTCCATGGCTTTAGGGAAGGTAATAATTTGGCTGATGGGTTAGCGCGAATGGGTCACACTTTGGAGCTTGGCCTCCACTTGTTTGAAGAGGCTTCGATTTGGGTCAAAGACATCTATGAGGCTGATTTCAGAGGGATTGCTTATGCCAGGCAGTGCCTGGCTTGCCCTCCTTAATTTTCTTGCTTTCTCGTTTTCTGTTCTTGGGTTTTAAGCCCTCCTTTGTACCAAAAAAAAATATAAAAAAAAAATGACATGATGAGGTTGGTTCAATGGTATAGCCCTCATACATATACTAAGAGGTTTTAGGTTCGAGTTATGTCTCCCCCTGTTGGGGAATTAGATAAATAATAATATTTATCTAAATAGTAGTTATCATATTATGTTTAAAATAATTATCTCCGTGAGAGATAAGTTCAGGTTTTATTTATCATTATCATGCTTTATTTATCATTATCATTATCATGATTTAGTTGTTATCTTTTGTTAGCTATAAATAGGCCCCTTCAGAGCCTATTGTAATCAGACTTGATTAATGAATTGAATTGAATTATTAGTGTGATTTCCAATCTCCTGTTTTTCTGTGTTTCTCCCATTTTTGTTTCCAATCTCTAATTCTGTCTGTCTCAAATCCCTAATTCTCTATGTTTTTGTTTATCTATCTCTAAGGTCTTTATCTATTTCTTATTTCTAGTGTTGGTCCTACATCAGTTTGGTATCAGAGCCAAATCTCTTTCTATACACACATCCGCAACCCTACTCAAAATCATCTACCGTGTCACCAAATACAACCAAAAAAAAAAAAAAGGTCAAATCAGCCACACAGCTAAACAGGTCAGCAACTCTACCCAACAAAAAATAAAAAAAATTCAAATCAGCCGCAATTCCAAACAATTTCTGTATGCTTCATGCTGTTTGCAGCTATGTCAAAATATCCAGATTATTACTATGGCTTTGATTATTTTGATCATGAATCTGAATATATTCACTCCTACTGTTACGGAGATTTTGATCCTTGTCCCATTGAAGAGCCAAACCGAGTTCTCCAAGTTAAGGTCCGTCATATACTTTATCCGTTTATTGAGGAAGTGATACATCAAGTATTTTCTCCTTATGGATATGTGGAGAGGATTGTCGAATGTCAAAAATCAAAATCTTGTTTTCAAGCCTTGATCCAGTTTCAATCACACCGAAGTGCCTTTTTAACGAAAAATTCTCTTCAAGGTCGGAATATTTATGATGGTTATTGTCAGTTGGACATCCAATGCTGACAAGATGAGCATTATGCTCCCCAGCATAAACAACAAGAAGAACTCACAGCTGCTTGTCAAAATATTATATCCAAATATTTTGAGCAAGGAAACAACCTAGTTGAGGAAAGAAATAACGACAAAGTGCATGATGCTTCTGAGACGGTTGATCCATCGCCACCCATTTCAAAAGTATGTGAACCAAGTGGTCATGTTTGTGCAGTTCAAACGACCAATCACTTATCCCCAATTGTGGTTCACACTTATGAAATGTTGAACATAGTTGTCAATAAACCAATTCAGCTTAATGAAACATTTTACAAAGGATTCATAGATGTACCAATGGGTTCTACGATTACTCCTTTTCCTATATCTATGATGAACGGTCATTAGGTTGATGAAACGGCTGCCTCAACAAGGAACAAGTTGTGGTATTTTCTAGTTCGATGGCTGAAACCTGTTTGACACGACAAGAGTCGAGTTCTTCTTAGTGGAGGAGAATGATGGGGAATTAGATAAATAATAATAGTTATCTAAATAGTGGTAGTTATTATATTATGTTTAAAATAATTATCTCCTTGAGAGATAAGTTTATGTTTTATTTATCATTATCATTTATCATGATTTAGTTGATAAGTTTATGTTTTATTTATCATTATCATTTATCATGATTTAGTTGTTATTGTATCTTTTGTTAGCTATAACTAGGCCCCTTCAGAGCCTATTGTAATCAGACTTGATTAATGAATTGAATTGAATTGAATTATTGGTGTGATTTCCAATCTCCTGTTTTTCTGTGTTTCTCTTCCTTTCTGTTTCCAATCCCTAATTCTGTCTGTCTTGAATCCCTAATTCTCTCTGTTTCTGTCTATCTATCTCTAAAGTCTCTATTTATTTCTTATTTCTAGTGTTGGTCCTACATCACCCTCTCTCCTAAACCCTGAAATATTGTAATAATTTCAACAAAAAAATATATTGTAATATATAGATGTGTATCAATAGAAAGACCAATTTTTGCATTTTGTGGTAATTAAAAATGTTTGTTTGCTACTATCAAACAAATTTTGACATTGAACAGTTAGGTTAGAGGTCTGTTGGGATATGATGAGATCAAATTGTACATGTATGATCTGGATATATATTCTTACGATAAAAGAGAAGATCTTGCAACTGAGTAGAAGGGTTAGTGGAGCTTGTGATGTGCATTAATGTTGTGGTAAGTAATAAATGTTTACTAGAATATTCGTTTGGAATGATGATAGTGTATACATCAAGATGATATTGTAATGAACGATTGTTATCACTAAAAAACAAACAATCTGATACATTTTTATGACGTTGTCCCTAAGCTTGGAATTAAATTTATTCTCTGTCTTGATTATTTTAATCATCGAACCTTTGATAAATTTTTTCTTTTCTAGTGGAGATTAATATTTTTTTGGGACTTTATTATTGAAATCTAATATACTCATCACATATTGTATGCGTCAACTCTCAACATCCTCACGTCATCACAAGTTTGTAAAATATTGAAAAATTTAATTATAAAGAGCTTATTTATAATTATAAAAATAAAAATAAAAATAAAAATCAGTGAGTGCCAGTTGAGATTCGAAGGAAATTGTTAAACAACATTTGTAAAGTTAAAAACGTCAACAATGATATCTTTGTACCGTCCATAAAGTTTGTCGTTGGCTACTTATATTTTTAAATCTTCGTAATCAAGAATGCAGCCACCAGTTATATCTCGACAAGTTAGCATAATTTATTTTTAATTGTGGGTGGTCAAAAGGTGGAGAGTCTGAGTTGTTGACATGTTTGTGTAAGCCATGAATTAGATTCCACCCTCTTTGTTGGTAAATTTTTTTATAAGAAAAATAAAAAGAAAGTGATAAAAAATAAAATATTCGACCTACCTAACTGTAAGGTCTCCATTTGGGAGCAACATAGGGTTGATGATACAAAGAGGCCCTTTTCTTTGGTCTATAAAGAGTCTCCTATTCAATTTAAGTTTTCTAATTGAGAACAAAAGCAAATCAAAAGATAGATTGAGAAAGCAAATTTGATGGTTAGGGCTTAGAGAGAGTGTGCGTGTGTATAGCGCACATATTCCTCCCTTACTAGCCTTATTTTCTTGGATAAACACCCCTTAAAAACACATTCTTTGTTTTACAAGTACAGAATTAATAGACCGTTAATCTCCTAGAAATTAACTTAAGTGGGTATATATTGTGTTAAACTCGTTCAGTTTTGTAGTTAAATGCAAATAATGATTCTGATGGTTCTTACGAGATGAAGTTAGTTCTATGGTAAAACTTCTTATACCTGCACTATAAGGTTGTAGGTTAGAGTTATCCTCTAAACAAAAAAACTCAATTTATGTACTAGTGTAAAACTTTAAAAAAAAAAAAAAGAGAAGATCCTGATAGTTTTGAAATTGGTCCGTATTAATTTATTTTAACATGCTTAATTGACATAAGATATGAAGATGTTAAAGAATAGTTTTTGTTGTTGTTGTTGTTGTTAATGAGAGTTGATTGGAGTTGGTCATGATTAGTAAAAAATGATTCTAATTTACTAGTTCAGGAACATAGGCGGTGTAGGCTGCAGCCAATCCCAATTGTGTTTGCCTGAAAGCAACAAAAGCAAGATCAGTGGGATTTTGAATGGCTAGGGTGATTGTGGCCAACATAATATGACCCACTTTAACTTGTTATCGTGCAATGCTGTAGCTTTTTCTATTTGTCTTTAATTTCTGATCATATATGCCTTCTCTTATTTAACTTAATTTTGAGTATCAAATTTAGTTACTTTTTTTCTGCCTAATTTTATACTTCAGTAGATGTTGCTAACAATCAAAAAGGTAAATAAAATTTGGAAAATATTTGATTTTTTTATTTATTAGAATTCAATCAATAAATTTCACTCTCGTATAATTACAGATCATGTATAGTAGTATTATTTTGACGTAGAACGGAAGTAAAGGATTTACCAGCGTAAACCCTAAGTTCTCACAATCTGGAATCCACCAGCAAATTCAATTGAAACCAAAATAATAATATTATTCAATGCCTCGAAACTGATAACAAAGAGCCTTAAATAGACTCAGGAAACCCTAAAATAAGCAAAAAGACTAAAATATCCTCAAACTAAACCAAAACGGAAAACAAATAAAAACACTAAAAACTTCGGCTGCCTGACAACCTAACTTAAACAGCTCCGTTGAGGATGCAAATGACGTCAACCGGGGGAAACCTGGTTGCCCTGCTGTGGAGCTCTGAAAACCCTTTCCGAAAACATATTATAATAGGAAATCTGACAACCGAGCTAAAAGTTATGCCCGTTTCTTCGGAGCACCCCTTTTGGACAGTTTTCTGTCCATCTCTTCTTCAAAATCTAACGCCAACTGTCCTACATAATATTTGATTTAGAAAATCATAGAATAAAAAAAATAAATGTGTCACGAAGTTCGTCATCAAATTTCATAGCCAATTTCAATGATTAAGAAGAGATGTTACTATAAAGTAGCTAATTAAGCTTGTAGTGTAAAGGGGTTAAAACAAGTTCAACACAAGTACTGCCTTTGTAATCGTACATAGGCAATTTTCAGTAATTCATTGCATAAAGCATTTTTTTTGTTTTTGTTTTTTTTTTTTGGGTTCTCGATCAGTCTTCTCAAGATTGAAACAAAGCATAAAATGATTTTAATGATATGGTAAAAAGCAAACAATGGAGATCGTGGCTTTTGATGAAAAAAACATTCATGACCAAACACACAAGATAAGAGATCGAATAAAGGTACCAGTCTATAGTTAGTGTTCACTATATGCACATGTAACATAAAGTCCATACAAATTCAAAAAAATATTGGACTTGGGAGATTTTTTTTTTTTTTTTTTTTCACAATTCACTTTTCTGATACCGAAGATTTGGTGTACCCTTTGGCCAGTGGAATCATGTTATGTGATGAGAAAACCAAAACCGAATTGATTTTTTTTATACCACTGCATGTGACATGATTTTATTGGTTAGGGTAAAATGCATCGGATGCATTGAATATTGAAATAGGACCGTGCACCCCCAATAGCACAAAGGGCACTCTAGGGTTTATGACTTCTGTCCGGCTATCTTCCGTCGCTCAAATTTCATAATTTTATAATTTTGACCCTAGATACTTCAATTTGGTCAATATATATGAATTTAGGTCCGATACTAATTTTCGTGGATGTTAAGTTCAATTAAATCTATTAGTGAACCAAATTCAAAAAAAATTCAAACGCTAAAACTATTTTTCTATAAAATACATAATTAGTATTTTTCTCTCAAACACTACACTTTCTTTAATAAAAAAATTAGTATTGCATTTTGTTTTTCTCAAATATAAATGAGAAATAAATCATACACTTTTTTTAATTCTACATAACAAATACTACAAATTCATTTTTTTAAACTAACAAATAGTAGAGATATAGTCGGTGGGGATCCACCTCTTATTTATTTATTTATAATTTTTATTTTTGAATAGAAGGATAAAACAGTCATTTGATTAAATTCTGTTGGTTTTGACTAAAAATGAAACGAAAAAGTGATTTTTGACCAAAAATAATGCGAACTACAGGATGAATTTTAAAAATAACCCTTAATTTAATTACCAACGGTTGGCTATTTCATACATGCAATGTTAAAATTAGTGACATATTGTCTCCAACTGCTCCACAACCCAAAACCCAAACACCCCATTGGATGGTTTGGTGTGATCAGTATGGTTTGGGTACTGACCGGTCAGTACCCAAGCAATTTCCCCAATAAAAATTAAGCGTGGGAAGGGAAGCTAATAATAGAGAGTGTGAATTGTACAGCCTAATCAGTAATCACCAAACAAGATTATAAGTGTTTTTGATTCAAATGTTTTTTAAACAGACAAATCACAAAAGGGTTTGAATATATTAATTAAAGCAAACAAAAAAGTTCGTAATTGATTAAACCCAAAAAAGAAATGAAAAAAAAAAAAGAA
Source organism: Acer campestre (assembly GCA_954870605.1). Classification (NCBI taxonomy): domain Eukaryota; kingdom Viridiplantae; phylum Streptophyta; class Magnoliopsida; order Sapindales; family Sapindaceae; genus Acer; species Acer campestre. Next base: position 14,449,144 of record OX940802.1, on the reverse strand, counting down.
AAGAAAAGAAAAGAAAAGAGGTTAGTAGATGTTGGTTTCTTCTTTCTTATCCATTTAGAAAAACAATATTAAGATGTTTGAATTTAATGGGAATGATTAATTTAATTAACTAATATAATGTTAATAATAGCTGAAATTAAAGGAAAGTTTGTGGAAGACCTCTTGCCTTAGAAGACATTAAATCTAAACTTTAATTCATTATGTTTTAGTTTATCCACCAATGGCTGCTCCCATTTAATTTGGTCGGTTGTCACTAAATTGCTTTGAAATCATTTGATCACTTAATGTCCCACTTAATAACATCATTAGCTCTTTCAGTCCTTCCCATTCTTTACCTATTTAATATTCAGCATGGAAGCTTGCATATATGTTTTTTTATTTTATTTTTAAGTATTACAATTATTACAACAAAACTGCCGGGACTTGTAAAATTAGATAATACATACACGGTTCGGATATCTATTCCCATAAACCGAGAGAAAACTCCTCACACATGATATGACTCGAACCCTTGATCACTAATGTATAAGGGAGGTGCACAATCACCTATGTTAAGAGGTGATATGCAGCTTGCGTACATGTCACTTAATTTTATTTTATTTTGTTTTTACTATTTTCACTTTTTAATATAAACTTCTTTAAGAACATCCCCTTCCACGTTTATTGTTGCATGTTCAAATCTCACGATACATATCTTACAAGTATGTAGTACTTTATTTAAAATAAACATATATAAATATCTTTAGTAATTAGCTCGAATTATACAGGTAATTTCAATCCTTCGTTGAACATGAATTTATATTAAAAAACCACAAAATTCTTTGGTTATTTTAACCTATCGCATTAGGAGAGGTATCTTTTTAAAAAGATTTGTGATGCGCATAATATTTTTCAAAATATACTTTATCAAACATTCAACTTTTTTACTTTATAGTACTAAAAACTTAGATGCTATTTGTTTTTTTAAACGTAAATCTTAAAATTTATAGTACTTAATATGTTTTAATCATCAATACACTCTAAGGGGCTGTTTGCTTTTTTGTCTAAAGTCTTATAAGACCTTAATTTATTAGATATATGGATAAGTCTTAAAAATTAAGATATTATGATATGCTTGTTTTTTTCATTTTAGATGACTTATTACAAATATAAAATTGATTAGGTTGTGTTAGGGCTTCTTCAAAATTGAGAATTTTTGGAAAATTGATTTTTAGTATTTTATTATGTGCGGACAAAATCATAAATGTATGAATTGTTATAAGATATTTTTAGAAATTTATTAAAAAACTCTACTGTATCACTTTTTGAATAAGATAAAAGTCAAAAAATTTTACTTTTTCTAAAAGACATATATATCTTAAAATAAGATATAAGTTGAAAAACAAACTGATTTATCTTAATTTAAGATATAAGAGGTAATAAGTCTTATTGAGAAAAAAACAAACAACCCCTAACTTGTTTGTTTTTTTTTTCTTTAAAAGTTTTCACTTAGATTCTCTTTTTATTCTTACATCTCTTATTTTAAGTATTTTTATTTTACTATTACTATTATTATTATTTTAAAATAGATTTTAATATTTTTTATTTTATTTAAAATAAATAATAATAATTTAATTATGTTATTTAAAAAAATAAAAATTTTATTTACAATTTTTTTATAAAAAAATAATAATAAAAAAGACTCCTCTCTGATAGCTATGATGGAGGCCGACGACCTCCATCGTCAATTTTGGAGGAGGCATGTTGCCTCCTCTATTACAACGAATAGGTGACCAGTGACCTCCTCCCATTAATTGAGAGGAGGTTGGCTGGTCTTCTCCCATTAATGATTTTTTATTTTTCATTTTTAGTTTAAGTTATTTTTAATTTAATTTAAGATATAAGTTAAAAAATAAACGTACAAAATCCACTTACTTAAGACTTGATGGGAAAAACAAATAGCAGTATCTTTATACTTCTTTAATAAGAGTTGTAAAAAAAAAATAAAAAAAAAAAAAAAATAAAAAAAAAATAAAAAATTCACCCTTGAAAACTAAAATCACCCCAAGTTAAAAACTTGTCATGTTACCATGATCATGAAAAGAGGGAAGACAAATACCTAAATTTGGATCAAAGATATTCACTTTCTTGTAAATAGAAAGACTTTACATTAGTAACTGAATGCAGCTATAGTACATGCAAGGCTTGGATGTTATTGTTAGGTATTGTTTGCAATCAATCTACTTGAGTTTGGGTTTATTCATATCAGTACAACTTTCTACCAAATATGAGCAAGTACAAGCTTAGTAAAATAAAGGAACACCAAGTGAACAAAAATAAACAAAAAAAGAGAAGGAAATGAAGACAAATGAGAAAGTTTTGATTTTTGATTTCAATTAAAGCAGTTCTCATATATATATGAAAGGGGCTATTAAATCTCCTCACCTAATTTGTGTTAACCAAAATATAAACTAAAAACCATTTCAAAGTGTTTTTTGTTTTATTAACTTTAAAATGAATAAGAATCAAATCATGAGAAACATCCTCTAATTTCTCTGTTTTTGCTCTTCACCTAATACAAGTTTTTAATAATATTCTCATGTTAAAAATTTTCGTTTTCATTTCTATTTCTTTTTGGCTTTATAATGTGTGGCAGAGTTAAAGTTTTATAATTCTGGTGGGTATTAAAAAGGGATTTAGATATTCTAATATTTTTACTGATCTAAAACACTTCAAGATAATACTTTGCATTAAAGATTATAAAAGTGAAATAAATAAAATAAATAAATTTAGCTATTGATTACACATGTCATTAGATTTATTTAGATAAGGATAAATATCAGTTCAACAGAGAATCCAAATCCATAAAAGAGGCGGTCTCTCTCTCTCTCTCTCTGGCTTATCGGCTCTACGTCTCCACTCTCCAGGGCTCTCTTACTATAAATTTAGACCCATTCCTTCACTTCTCTTTCATGTTATTCACACATTCCTTTTCTTTCATTTCCCTTTCTCTTACTCAGCTTCTCAATCTATTTCACAAAGAAACTAAAACAAGGGTTTTGTGTAAAACCTTGTCTTTTTTATTTTACTTTATTATCTAAATTTCACTTTATTTCCTCTGTTTCTGCTCTGTTTTGATCCTTGCTCTGTTTTCTCTGATTCCACAATCAATAGTTGTGGATAGCTAAAATGTCATCCTCAAGTAGTGTCTGTCAAGGGTTGCAATCATGCCTTGAGCCACGGCTCATTGAACCACGTGTTTTGAGGCTGAAATTGTCTCCACCCAAATCCAATTTTTCTCCATCAGCTATTGCTCCTAGTCCCGGTTTCACTCATCCAGATGACCTCAAAATACAGTCTCACACCGAAGAAAACAACACCAACACCACACTCACCGCCAACACTGAAAACAAAAACACTTGCGAAGATGATAATGATTGTGACGTGAAAAGTCAGACAAATGTTGACGTACGTGGGTGGAGTATCCTCCAGTTTCTCTCAAACACCTCTGAAAAAGAAAAAGAAACAACTGAGACTAAGGAGAAAGTCTATGTTCATCCACTCGTCAAGAAATCTGCTTCCAAGCTCAGCGAAAAAAGCCTTGAAATGTGCACTGAGAGTCTCGGCAGCGAGACGGGAAGTCAAGTGAGCGAAAACAGCGATGAAACAACCGAGTTTTGTACGGCTATAGATCCTCCTCCAAAACCACGTGAGAGAAAGATGAGGCGCAGCGTTAGTTTTCCTCCACCTCTGACATCCATCAGTGGCTCCAATGGAGTTCAAGTGAGGCCTCATCGAGAAGGCGGTCGACTTGTTCTAGAAGCCACTGTAACAACTCATTCTCACTCGTTTTTTCATGCAGAACGTAGCGAGGGAAGGCTTAGGCTTTGCATTTTGAAGGATTGTCCCCCGAACATGGAAATTAATGAATTAGATGACCCAGAAGATGCAGAAGAAGAGGAGGAGGAAGAAGAAAAAGAAAATGATGAGGATATAGAAGAGAATAATGAGAAAGTTAGGGGTGAAAATGAAATGGGAGTGAAGAAAAAACTGGCCAGACCAACAAGTAGATGCAAGGAAGCTGGAGGTCGATTGCCTAATTGGGATTCATTTTGGGTCGCTACTTCTACTTGATCAACTTCTCTATCCGGAAATTTAACTGCTATTTTTATTTTTATTTTAATTCCTGAAATAATTTTAGGTTTGGGATTTCGTAAAATATGTTAATGGTAGTTATTATCGTTATTGGACTTGCTTCTCTTTCTCTTTCTTTCTTGTGCATGGTTCTTATTCGTCTTTTATTTCTTTTGTTCCAACACTACCCTTTAACATCACATTTAATTACAACCACACCTCGTAACCTGGTTTTTTAAATTAAATTTGTCAAAAAATTGTTGCAAATATTAGAGAGAACAATCTAAATAGAATCCCCAACTGCAAACATTTGATCATTAACATTCGTTCGAATCTGATTTCTTCAATTGTTGAATGCATATACTAAAATTTATTATACAACCATGTATTAAGCTTATAAAATTTATCAGGTGCAAGAGGATTCCAATAGACACGAGGGTTAACTGAACATACATTAATGTCTAATTGGAATCTTGTACGCAAAAATGTGTGATATCCTGTACCTGATCAAGTTTATAGGTTTACAAAGGTGGATGTTAAAAGTTTACTTTGGCTCCCATAAATCTTGTATATTAGTATATTGGCCCCCCAAACCAAATTTTCTATCTCTGCCCATGGTATATATTTTCCAACTCTATTGAAAACTTACTATAAAGAAGTGAACTAATCTCATTTGATATTGCATGTATATCCAACCAAACAAGTTTTGACATTGGAACAGATAAAAAACATGTAGATCAGGTCATCGTCGTCCTCGTCCATTGATAATCGCAGAGTCGCAGGGATAGGTTAAATGGCAAACAGAATGCAAGTTGGGGTGTACGTGAAGATCGAGTACGAATGCCTGGTAACTATCAAAGTTGGGTCCCAAAACACTGACCTCATAACACATGAGCATCCATGTGCTTTGCTTTTTTCTCTTCTCAGATTTTAACATGTTATTAACTGTTCACGCTATGTCCATTGGCCCCTACACATTGTTCCTATAATACGAAGTCTTGTTACCAAATTACCATCATATGGAGGGATTTGAATTCTCTGTTGATCTGATTTTTTTCTATTGACATTTTTTTTATTGATAAAGTGGTTGTGAAAACCAATCACATCTGGACCACCAATTCATTTCAATGTTTATATGTCATGAGATTAGGTGAGGTCAGGAAAAAAGATTAGATCAGAAGAGGATTCGAATTCCGTGTGGAGAGGTTAAAATGGTCAACTTTCTTGTAAATTTTAGGGTTAGTTTCTTAGAGACGGAAAATAAAAGACGATGGTTGGTCGAGGGAGTGATAAAAAGAAGAAGGTAACATACCTTAAAAGAGGAGGGAAGTGTCCAATCGTGGAGTTTGGGCATCCATACGTTAAGGTTGTTTTTATGGATGGAGAAATGAGAATTGTCAACATGCAAACAGAGTCATTATTACGAGAAAAACTTGTATAAGATGATCTCACAACATTATGAGATTGTATAGTAATTACATCGTGTCATATTATATAAATGGATAATAGTGTTAACGTCAGTTTAGTGAGACCAAACCACACAAGTTTTTTCTCAATTATTACTGTGCCGTGTCTCAACATCATGTGATTTGAGAACCTTGTTTGTTCCTTTTTAATAAGCACATATTCTCTCACCATATCGTTTCACTTGTAAGCAAGATCTTAGGGCAATCACCATGTCTCCACAATTTTATTCTCACATGCTGGTTATTATAATATCCAATGAAGATGCTTAATTTTTTTTTTTTTTTGAAATCAAAGGTCTATAATGTTCTTTCTTATGATGATAAAAACCGTACAATCTTGATGATCATGCACGTGATTTTCACGTGGTGTTCATGTGATAGAGTTAACCAATGCAGTTTATTCACGATTGCAGAGATGTATATATATAACCATAATAATTCTCTAGTCAGGTCGATCGGAAAAAAAAAAATCCAGGATCGAAATTACATTGCACAACATTATATAATTAGATGTTTAGTTTCATTATGTTGTAGAATTTATTCCATAATATTATGCAATTTCAGGTACGTTGACTACACCTGGCCGCAGATAACATTTTTGCGGTTTTTTCTGCAAGTTGGGTTTTGAGAAAGGCATGTGTGTGATTGGAAGAAAAGGAAGAAATATCAGACGCAAAACTCTCTAGTAAAAAGTATTTTTGAAAACAAAGGTAGTGGGCCATGTGTGTTGTATCTTAAAAAGAAATTGACTCACTCAAACAAAAAACAGTGTCGATATCACTCAAACAAAGTAGTTTAGCTATCAATTGGTATTTACTAGCTTGGACAATTGAAAAAAAAAAAAACACTAAAGTTTCTACAGCTCCTATATTTAAACTCTTGAGACTTTCCTTACCGGCGTGATGTCAACATCACCTATACTTTGCCTGTTAATTTGAGCCTCGTTTCTTGGAATTGTGTACTCCATGGATGGTGGTCATTGTCATCATTCATCAACCCTTTTAAGATAAACTCACTACTTATTCATCTCAGTATTAATTAAAATGAAATTATTCTCTGATCAGAATTTGTTTGAAGAGAAAAAACATGAGTTACCTACATGTATCAATGGATTAGGGTTTAAGATCTAGGGTTTCAAAATTTGAAAAGGAAAACAACTTCGCAAAGCAAGTAAATTTGTAAATCAAAGTGTGAATGTGACTGGTTTGACCATGGATCCTTTGCTTACACTCTGAATTTATAAAATGAGCTAGGTTCCCACTTGGAAGACTCAGCAGCCATCATTTTGATGTTTGTATTCCAACCATAGGCTGACACATTTAGATGAATAAAAAAGCTCTTAGTTTTGCACCGATTAAAGACTTCATATACCCGTCCAGTGAAATTTGTTGGTAAATGACACTGATTTCATTTTCAAAATGTCTCAGATTCTAATCGCAGAACCACAAATGGTATATTAAAATATAAGACTTCATATATATATATATATATTTATATATAATTTTAAAAATATTTTTAATATATTCTATAAAGGATATGTTAAGAAAAAAGAATAAGAAATTAGTTATATTTATTCTTTTAAGATACAAATAAAAATAAAATTGAGTATATATATTTATATATTAAAAAAAAAATAAAAAAAATTGAGTATTGATACATTGAAATAATAAATATGAATCATTTATTTAAGTTTTGGGTAGTCTTTATCATATATATGTCTCTAAAGCACATGTTAACTATATCATATTTTTTTGCTCAAATATAGTCTGTTTAAATATGAATAATTCTCTAGTCAGAGCGTTGACTTTATAATTTTAGGACGTTCAACCATAGGCCATAGCCACATATTCACATTGGGTCTACATCCTCACATTAATAAATATCTACGCTCAATGTGAATGTGTGGCTGTGGTTGAACGTCATGACTTTATAATTTCAGGACGTCCTTATGAGAGAACCTCCTATATATAATATTTCCGCATATGGTTTGTTAATTATGTGCAGAACAAGTGTTAATTAAATGACGTACAGATATATATGGTGATATGTTGTTTGTCAATTATCATACACATTTATATCGAACTACGTACGTACTTATACACATGTATCTATATGTATATATGTATTTATGGCTTTTGCCTTTCGACTGGTGCTTTGCGACTTTGCGAGCACAGCTAAAACGTTAAATAGATGCATATATAACAACTTGTATGCATGCGTAGGTAATTAAACAAATTTATTTATAAATTAACTTTTAACATCCATCATAACATGTTAATACATTGTCCAATGTGGTTTGGTGGTAATCGGTAACCGCAGTAATATATATATTAACATCTTGACATTGCTTGTACTCTATTAATTTCACGTATATGGTACGTGGTTATGACATGCAACAGCGAAAATAAACAAACAATTGTCCTCAAAACGATTTCAGGAACTTATCATCCTCCTTAATCATATTTTAGTACATGCAATGTTATATCTATATGGCTAATTGGCATGGATATCCCCTGAACTATACCCGAATTTGCACATTACCCCATAAACTCTTTTTTTTTGGGCACTAAACCTCCTGAACTCTTGTAATTTGGCAATCGCTAAAGGAATTTGCCCCCTCACCAGGGGGTTGATTCCTTCAGCGATTGCCAATTTACGATAGTTCAGGGGGTTTAGTACCAAAAAAAAAAAGTTTAAGGGGCACAGTACAATTTTTTGAAGAGTTCAGGGGGCCTCTGTGCCAATTAACCTATCTATATATAGCAAAATGCTATGTGTTTCAAACAACCTTGCCATGTACGTACGATCATGATCAACATTGTTTTTTCTATGCTATGATCCACGTTTGTTCTCTCGTCATGAAATGAAACTGATGCAACTCTTGGTTCTCCATGTGGGAACGCACTGGCTATCTAGTTGGTAAATTGTGGATTTATAGTTTAAACTTTAATCAACAAAATTAGTAATTATATGCATGCATGGGTGTGTGGACAAAATAAAAGCTACATTTTATACTTTTTATTTCGTTCAATCAAATCTACAGGGGAATGGATGGGGGTGGTGACTCATGAGCTCTTTATAACCACTGAAATTCGACAATTATGAGGTGGATATTAATTGGTCACTAAATTAATAATTAATCATATGTGTAAAAGACAAAGTCAACAAATTAATCAAAATTTGTGATGGTGGTGAATGGTGATCAAATTCACACCCCACCTTCATGAGGGAGAGAGAGGGACAACCTCCCAAAAATTTGGGAAGTAGATGAAGGTAGACGATCCTTTGCCAAGCAAATAAGTAAAGAAGGTGATTCAGTCACTGATTCTACACGATAACGTTAATGCAATGCACGTATGCATGTTATTGCTATGAAAATATATAATAGATAATCAGAAGAAGAGATAAATACTAAGATATGATGTGGAAAAGTTAAATTGTTGGGTCTACTAATAATTTCATCAGCACCAACAATAATAAACGAAAATATTAATCAAGGCAACAAGCATAGCCCACCGGCCACACTGTCCACCCAACCTTAGACACAAGTAGTATAACTCACAACCCCACTGAATTGAAGGACAGCCCTGAAAATTGACATTTTTATTCATCTTTTTGTATATATAATTTCCCCTAGGGCGGCTCTATTACCATTTACAAAATATCTTCCTACACAGATATTTTAATGAAACCTTTTTTGATTTCTAAATACCCTTACATTTAATTACTTAAAATGCATGGCTTTATAATTGGAAATTAAATGTACTTCCTACAACCTTAAGTTGAACACCCAATCAAAATAAGGGTTCAAAAATTAAATAGCACTTTTTGGGGGAGGGCTTGTGCAAATAGCACCACATTAATAAGTCTTGTTTTAATAGCACCAAAATAGGTGATGATACCAAAATACCCCCACTTACTCTTTTCCTTTGCTTTTTTTTTTTTTCTCGAAAATTCGAGACTTATTGTGACATTTTCGAGACTTATTGATGCGTTTCGAGACTTAATCCCAGTTTGTTCGAGACTTATTCTGTTCGACCTCCATCAATGGTGACAGTGCCGACGACGGCGCCGGTTGACTCCGGAGATAGTCGGATCTGGAAGATTGGACGGCGTCGAGTTCATCGGTGCCATCGGTTTCGTCAGATTCGCGACGGATCGTCGCAAATCTGAAGATGAAGGTTCGAAAACTATTCGGGTTTGGCTTCGTTTCTCTCTCCATACAGCTCGAAACTAAAAATGGATACTTCCGTTACAATCAGTGGCGCACGACGGACGTTTTGCCGGTGGTTTTGTCCATCAACTCGCCAGTCGACGGTGACACCTCCATTGAAGCTCCATCAATGGAGGTTTGGGGAAAAAGAAGAAGAAAGAAGATGAAGGACAGAGAAGAGAAAAGAAAAGAAGCTGAGGGGTATTTTTGTCCAAATTCCATTTTTGGTGCTATTAAAACATGAGTTATTAAAGTGGTTGTAGTTACACAAATCTATTTTAAAAAAGTGCTATATACCCCTATTTCCTCATCAAAATAAACCCTAATAATATATACTTAATCAAACCCAACATCAATTAGAAAAAATATATTTTTTTCACATATAGTTAAGGAATGGATGAACAAAAGATTGATTTCATGGATTTCGAATGCATTCAAGTATGTTTACTTTCATTTTTATCATTATTTTTGTGATTAAATAAAAAGTTGTTTCAATTGTAGTCTTGTAGAACTCTTTTTTAAAAGAAGTTGTAAAACTCGATCAAGTCTATACTATTCTCAAACGCAACTCACTCACTTACTTTAATACAATTAATATATTTTTTTTAAGACAAACAAAGCTGCATATTGTTGTTTGTTTAATTATTAGTGTTGTTGTTTTCTATGACAATGATTACGTGTGTAAACCATTATGATTTCATGGTTTTTTAGATAATTCAATACATTGATTCCGCAAGTAACAATGAAAAAAATATAATTAGTTTTAGGGGCCGTTTGGTATACCGGCATCTTAGCATGGGAATGAGAATCTGAGAGGATTCCCACGTTTGTTACAAGTTTTACAATTTCAGATTCCTGGAAATGTGAATCCCATGGGAATCACATTACCCTCCAAGGGTGTAATATGATTCCCACCTCAACAGGTGGGTTTCTGATTCCCAAGCATCTGATTCCCACCGTGGGTCCCATCTCATTAATTTTTTTTTTCTTCTTCATCTGGCGACTTCATCTTCTCCATTTGATTTTGTTCTTCACTGATGCTTTGACATCAAAAACCCTAATTTCATTTCATTGATTATAATACCTAGATCAAAATTAACACCAAAAATCTTCCAAAAAATCTTCCAAACCCCCAAATTTTCAAAATGAACATCAAAAACCCCAAATCGATCAATTTCTCCAAAAAATCTTCTCTGGCCGTTTGGAAGAAATGGAGGCAAGGACGAAGAAGATCAAGAACCCGGCTTGGAAGCAACGACGACGATGATGTGGAGGCAAGGACGACGATGACGGCGACGAGAAGATGAAGATGACTACGGTGACGAGAAGATGAAGATGACTACGGTGACGAGAAGATGAAGATGGCGAAACGAAGAAGAAGATGACGACGAGAAGAAGAAGAAGATGAAGACGGCAACGAGAAGATGAAGATGACAACTATGATCCAGTTTTTTCTTTTTTCTTTTCTCGATCTGGTTTTGTTTTGAAATGAAGATGATGATGATCCATGTGATGTGGTTTTCTTGATCTGGTTTCTTGATCTAGTGTGATGTTATTTATTTATTTATAATTTTTTTATTTTAAAATTAATTTTAACGTGTTTTTATATATAAAGACAAAAACATTCCCATACAAACCAAACACAATAATCTAACATTCCCATGAATCCAACATAATATTCCCATACACAACCAAACACATGTATATAACTTTCTCAGGAATCACATTGCTGGGTTTCACATTCTCAGGAATCACATTATTTTGATTACCCCATACCAAACGGCCCCTTAGAGTTGAATTTGTATTTTATTTTTGCCTAAAAAATATCTTAATTGTAGAGTTTTATTTGAATATGATATAATTTTTTTATCCAAGTAAATTCTATAATATTTGTTAAAGGGAATGAAGAAATTGTACGTGATTTCCCTTTTTTTTTTTTTTGAAAGAAGAAACCGTACATACAAGAAATTTTTATTTATTTATTTTTTGCGGTGGTGGAATGAGAAAAAATATATGTTTAAATTTTTTTTTAAAAAAATACTTAAATGTTAGTTTTGGTATTTTAAAGAGTGTAGGGAGTAAAATTAATAATTTTAATTTTTTAATATGGGTGCAGGAAGATATTTTGTGGGTAGCAATAGAGCCACTCCTCTCTCTATTAGTTATGTACAAATATTTAATATATATAGTAACTTTCCAGTGTGAGATTTTCCGTACGGAATTGTCGATTGCTACCGGAAGTTATTGGATTACCACTAGTAGCAATCCAATGACTACCAGTAGCAATTGAGTACGATTTTGTACGAAAAATCCTGCATTTGAAAGTTTTCCTAGATATATATATATTTATTGTACATTTTTTCATATAGAATTTCATAAATTTTTCATACGGGATCCTAGATTATTAGACCTAGAATTAATTTAGGGTCCGGCATACCTTCAAGGCTTCAACTGAAATCTGCTATATATATATATATATATAATAGTTTTTTAGTCTGTTCTGAAAAACCTGTCTTTTTGTAAATGTGATGCTTCCTGAAATTTTTCTCAAGGACCATCCTCACCAAAGAAGGATCGAATATTATGTGCTTGCTGATGGATAGGTAGCTAGGGTTGAGAAGTCGTTGTCGATTTGTGGATGACAAGTCATTAAACCTGAAAATGCACCACAAAACTCACACAATGGTTTACATATTAAGGAGGACAGCATGCACCTCTGGCTGTGTATAAAATAAACTTTTGTACTAGAGACATGCTTGCCTACCTGCCTAGTTGTCATCCTCATCATCATCATCATAATCATATCATGTCAATTTGCCAACTTGATGATTTTATCCCCCCACCATTTTATTGTGGTCTTCTTCTTCTCAGCCACTCCCACTACGTGTTCAACTTCATTGCTCTCCACATGTCTACGATTGTTTATTTATTTTTATTTCTAACGATTCTTTCATTTTTCTTTTGTTATCTTTTCTCGTCATTAATTGGACATCCGTGTCACCAACCTCATCCACTTTCGATTGTCTGTTCAATAATATTAGTCAAACCAAAGATTCCATCGAATATTGTTTTTGTGGCTATTGAATTTGAACACCATTTTTTCATCCATATAAGATAGCAAATTTCCAAAGTTGTTTGATCTGGAAATTAAAGACTCGATTTCTTTTATTATTATTTCTTTCGACTAATTAATTCTAACATGTCCATATGTTTGTGGTAGAGAGATTGAACTTTCGATATGTCCAAATGAAGAATATAACGTTAAAAGCTACATCGAAACCCCTATATATCACATGCATGAAGAGTCGACCTCGCAATGTAACAAACTACTTATAATTTGGTATGTTGTTATAATAATTAATGAAATGTTGTCAAAGCAGCTGCATGCCATGACAAACAATACACAAATTGATACGTAAAAGTGTGAGAAGAGAAATGATTTAATGTTAATAAACTAATGAACCTCATGAAGATGATTTGAGAAAAGAATAGAAGTAAGGACCATGAAGGCCCATGAAAAATATTACAAGTTATCAACTATCAACCAAAGCCATATAAAATTACTAGGCACAGGAGGTTTGTCTGTCTCTGTCTCTGTCTCTGTCTTTTGTTTGTTTGTGTGTGTGTGTGAGAGAGAGAGAAAGAGAAAGAAGGGAAGCTTCAAGCGTTCAACCATATATGGCATTTCTGCCATGGGTTGAAATAATACAATTAAAGAAGTTCATGCTTGCACACATGACACTCCATTAGAAGCGAATGGAGATCGAGCTAGCAAGAAAAAATATATATATATATATATGGGAAATTATTATTCTCTCCCTGTAGTTTACCGTATTCTCCAGTCTCCCCCCTCTAGTTCTAAAATTCTCCGATTTCACCCCTCCCATCAATTTGGAGAATTTTTAAAACTAGAGGGGGGGAACTGGAGAATATGGTAAACTACAAGGGGAGAATAATAATTTCCCTATACATATTGTATATCATTATTATTTTAGTGGAATGGATTTTCATTTTTTTCTTTTTAAAATTATTTGTATTTTCTAAATGATTTTTTCGGGAAGAAAACATAATTCGAACCTGCAATCACATAGTATAAGTATGAAAGACATACTTGTCTCCCGTGGTGAGATTATTCATATTTGGGTGACCATGGATCGAGGAAAAATAAGGTCATAAGCTGCTAGGTAGAGTTACGAAATGTTTGACAAGTGAAGGATATATGATATATAGGATTCAGAGGATCCAATTGGGTATCAATAGAGGACCCACAATTCTTATTAACATGAGATTCTGGATATCTGGGCTATGCTGTGGGGAATGATGAGAGTTGTTGTCTTTTTTCAATTATTGATTTTATTTTTTTACTCAATTTAATTTATCTTTATAAATAATATGGTATATATGTTTATTCAATTAGACAATAGCTATTCTTGTAAAAAGTATTGTCTACACTTTGATCATTAGATGTGGCCCAGTCAGATAGCTTGGTTGATCACATTAGATACAATTTATCATTACAGGGAGGAATCTCAACCGTCCATGTTTCCTACCAGCTAAACAAATTACGTTTGTTACAGGACCAATCAATTAATCAGTTACTACTGATTGCTAGCTAGCTAGTACGTAGTTGCTATGATTTAATATAGTTGAAGGTTTGAGAAAATTCCATCATCCATAGAAAAAGATAAATTAAGATGATGGTTTGGACCAAAAGGTTCCTGGGAAGAAAAATGAATAATCCATTAGTTTCAGAAATGCAGAGTAGAGTGTTGAACTAGTATTACGGTATTACCTCCCAATATGGTTTGAGCGGTGATAATGGCACCCTTTGAAAATTGTATGTAAACCCATTTCGTAATCACACTAATCAAAATTTTTTAAAAAGAGATTTTCTTCTTATAATCCCATTTTATTTTTTTCACATGCCTTTTCTAAATGCACTTCATCCTAAAACATACATTTTTTTTGAAATTTTCTAAGGACACTCCCTTTTGTTCCAAAACATGCCATCGTAAAAACCTATTTTTTCTATTAAAAAAAAAAAAAATCATTTTTTTAGATTCTACAAAATCGTTTTGTTTCAATTTTTTTTTTTCTTGAAATAATTATTTTGTTTCATTTACAAAAGGTAAAGAAAAAAAAAAAAAAAACTCAACTCAAAACTTCTAATCAAAATAAAAATACCCAAAACACAAAACAATAAAGTATTGGACCCTTGTTTGATTTAAAAGATCACCCTTGTTTGTATTTAGAGATCTGTGATCTCCAGATCCAAAAAAATGTTTCTTTTTTATTTTATTTTATCATTGGAATTTTTAAAAGGAGATCTAGAATCTCCATTAATAGAGATTAATCACCATCAATGGAGATTCTGATCTCTATTATTGGAGATATAAGATTTATGTTTTTATGTCCCTTAATTTTTATTGATTGTTTTGTCTAGTATGTTTGTGATGATAGATAAGAAAATATGGGTAGGAACAGAAGAAGAACACTTGTTTTAGGGTTTGTAAACCAGAAAAGAGAAAGAAAATAATGTAGGATTATAAAACAATGGTTTGAAGCGTCTTTAGAATTTTTTTGTCCTATTTAGTAATTTTAATCTAGGTTAAAATTGTCATTAACGAAAAAAATAATATTAAAATGGAGTATATAAAGACATTGAGTGGATTGTCAACAACATCTCTCTTTTAAAAATTTATAATGAGAGCTTCTTTTGACAATCTAATTTTTTCTTTTTACACTTCTTTTCTAAAAACACTTAATTCTCAAAATTTAAATTTAAAAAAATTATAAAGACCCTTCATTTTGTTACAAGATTATCCTTTTTATCTTTTCTGAATTAAATTATTAAAAAAAGAAATTATTTCTCCTAAATCATTAGATTAATTATTACATATTAAATACTCTCTCCTAATTTTTTAATTACTATATTAAACTCTCTCTCTTCCAATAAATATCTTTAATTTTCTATCTCAATTCTTTCGAATAATCCTGAATTTTACTGAAGACGGAATAGTAACTGAAACCTAAATCTGAATGACATGTTTTTTTTTCTCTCATCTGAATATACTGTCAACATGTTTGTTTTTTAAAAATAAAATTTCTGAAAAGAAGTAATTTTACATATATACCCATGTTCAATAATTATATATATAATATAGAATAAAAACAATCAAAAAATAATAATTATATATGAACACATATGATCATGATCTTTTTCTTCGATTACAAACAAATTTTATTTTTACTAAAAAAAGAAAAGGTTTTTTGTTTTTTTTTTTTCAGGGACAGCTGGAAAACTCACACAAAACACTCTTAAAAAAATAATATATAAATACATCACCTTAATATCATAATAAAGTATTAATATTAAACGTCAATATGAGAAGTGATTAGGGTTCTTTTTTATTTTTAAAGCTATTTAAAATAAACAATATATTAAAATAAATATTTCTATACAATATATAATTATGATGAAATTGAAAATATGTTATATATGGAGGATAGTATCGAAAGAAAAGATTTTGAATTGCATTTAATGCAATTCAGTGATTTACAATTAAGTGAAAAGTCAGGATTTTTTACTTTTTATTTTAAGTTATTTTTTGATATTTTTAAGTTGTTTGACCATTTTAAAAAACAAACAAAATAACTTAATAATTATGATTCAGACCCATTAAGTTTTAAGTGGAAAAAACAAACGACCCCACAGTTAAGAAAAAAAAAAAAAAACTTACTAATAAACTTGATTTTTAGGAACCATATGTATGTATATATTAAAAAAAATTTTAAAAAAAAAAAAAACTCAAAAAACAAGTACCTTGTTTTTTTTATTATTATTATTTTTTTAAATAAAATAAAATTGAAATACGAAAAATAGTTTTTGTTACTCTTGTTGGTATGTGATTGCCTAGAGAACTTCAATTCTTTCATTAGTTTTAGAAATTTTGAGTTTTATCAAATCTAGTTGAAACAATTCAAGTTTTCATATATATATATATATATATATTTGAAAATTGACTTTTTAATATATATATATATATATATATTACTGTTAGTAAAGAACTAAAATATTCATAAGTTTTTTATTTTTTTTATTTATTTTTTTTATTTTTAGTTTTTACTATTATTCAGAGATTAATCAGGAGAGAGTGTTTAATATGGTAATAATAGATTTAGGGAAGAGAGTTTAATATGTAATATTTAATCTAATGATCTAGGAGAGAGAATTTTTTTTTTTTTTTTAAATAATTTAATTAGTTTGGAGTGTCTTTAATTTTTTTTATTTTTTTTGTCTTATTTAATAATTTTAGTTTAGGTTAAAATTGTCAGTAATAATAATAATAATAAAAAAAATCAATTTGGAGTGTGAATAGATAATTTGTGAATTGTAAGAAGAAGCTCTCATTTATAATTTGTAAATAAACCTCATTAATGCTAAAAATGTCCTTTTTAAAATTATATTGTATTAATTTTTGTAAGTACACAACACTTACACCTATTATTATGTTATTTAATCAATTTTATTATTATTTAAAATTATATTATTATCTTTAATTGTTCTTTCTCTTCACTCACTTTTTCTCTTCTATGTTTTCATTCCACAAAATCAGGCTTTTTTTTTTTTTTTTTTCTTTTTCTCTCTCTCTTCATGTCAAACAACTTTCTCAGTTTCTTATTAATTGTTTTCTGTCCAAAAAATCACCATGATTTGAGGTTTTCCGGTTGAAGATCCATTATCTGTTTGTGAAAGTGGTAGGGATGCAAGATTTGTGCTATCTCCCAATTGATTTGCAAGTAGAAAAGTTTTTGATGAAATTGAAGAATATTCGATATTGATAACAAAAAAAAAAGTCTAAAGAGATTTTGATTTTGAAACTAATAAAAATTATTTTAAAACTTTTACAATCAATTTTGGATGATTTTGATTCATTCTCAATACTTAAAAATTAATTTGTATTTCTTTAAAAGAATTTGAAAATATATTTGAAATTAGTATTTAAAAAAGAATCTAGGGTTTAATAAAATGGAAAGAGTTTTAATAATATATGTTAATATCTAATCATTAATATGAAACTTTTTTTTTTTCCACAAAAGATTAAAATAGAAAACTAGTTAATAATTATTAGTGGATATACTTACAAACTATTTAGTTTTATTGATAATTTTATTCAAAGATATTATAGGATTTTCAAAAACATATTAATTTGAGATGTATATACACTCTTTGAGAGGTAAAAATATTGTTATTATATAGTTTGATGATAAAAAACGTTCATTCAATTTGATAATATCTTAGATTCGAGTTACTGTACATATGATTGATGTATATAAAAAAGAAAGCGTTGAGACAGTGGGCTTGGAATCCATGGTCTATGACACACCCCCTTGCTCACTCTGGGACAAAGATTATAGGTCTAGCCTTGATGATGCAGCGGATCAAACTGTCGAAGGAATCCATGGTCTATGACACACCCTCTTGCTCACTCTGGGACAAAGATTATAGGTCTAGCCTTGATGATGCAGCGGATACCATGCGACAATAAAAATAAGTAGCCTGACTTAATTTCGGTGGATACAAATGGAATGTGATCTTTTTCTCTTCACAAAGTTGATCTCCCAGGACCCAGAATCCTAACCCTTTCACATCAAACTGCCTTGTTCTTTCTGTGACAAAAGACCAATTCTGAATTTTCCCATTTTACCACCATCTCCAAAAGAGATCTTCCACTCATTATATATCTCCACACTTTTTTCAAGATGAATTTTTTCTTTCTGACAAGATAAGTTTGTCAGATACGCTGTATCTTTTCATTTTAGCATTTTGACTTTACCTAGTCAAGTGCATGCCATTGCCGATCAACAGTACACTAGACACCCAACACATTTAGATATAATATCTATTCTTTTTTCTAAGATCAAATACATATTTATTTATGTTTTTCAAAAGTAATTAATAATTTTGGAAAGACTTGTTAAATCAGACAAATACAAGACCTACACTTGAAACATCTTATGATATGAGTACTACAATACTTGGACTTCCCTTCATGAGATGCTATTTAAAAGAAGTCAACACTACCGATACCAAAATCAAAACCAAAACAAAGCTCATATAAACAAATGCACCAAAAATCAGCTAAAATTTTGAATTGATAGTCGGTCCCTCCCCACTAAGTGAAAAAGACTCGCATGACTCAGGCATAATTCGTGTTTATGCTCTCCATAACAAATAATTTGTATAATTGTTAGTCAATAATACTCATTACACTTTGCATGTTCAATATAGGCAATAGCAGCAGTCCAAATATTATCCTGAAAATTTCAACTTAGACAACTTACATAAATAGCCAATAGAATGACTCGTTAAATAGGTACTTCATACCTTACAAAACCTTTATATTGGAACAATGAGAATCTGATCATCAAAGCTAGGAAAATGTAGTTGAACCTTGTCAGTGACGTGAAGCTGTAAGGATTTATCTCCAGCTCCAGCCTCAAGAGGCAAATATATATATATATATATATTTATATGTACAGGTTTTATCTTGAGAATGCCAAAAAGGTTGGTGCGTGCAAAATTGCGTGGACCTAGAGAGAACCAACCATTTATTGAAGTTCCAGCAAAAGCAAAACAACAGTTGATCACCAGCCAAGTTCAACTACTACCCTCAAGTATTCTTTCTTGCAGCATAGGCCCGATAAGCTGCCAGCCCAACAATAGTAACAGCAGCCCCAACTATAAATTTCAAGCAGAGGCCGAGTCATAAACATGCAACAAATGAAAATGAATGCTGTAGAACTTGATGCATATTTGTTATTTGCCCAAGAGATGGAGGTCCAAACATACCAGAAACAAACATAAGTGAGCTATTAACAAGATGGCGGTAGTGCTTCCTGTTCCTCCCAGTCTCAGTTTCAGGAATGAACAAATGAGGTTGTTCAGCTGACCTTACGATTCTGCCAAATATATCAGTAGGATCTCTTATTTTCATGCTTATAGGAATAGCTGCTTCTATTCCCAACTCCAGAGTGACCTAAGAACAAAAACTGAAATTGTCAATATAGGTTCTCCATGAGAATAGTCCGTCAATGATACATAGTAGTATGTATGAAAAGGCCAGGTAAGCAGTAGAATTACCCTTGCTGCATCTTGTACTGTTAATGACTTTGAATCCAAATCATCCTTGGCTGCAATGAGTAGGCAGGGCACCCCATAGCCACTGTCTTCCCCTTGCCTGGCAAATCCAATTAGCAGTTCCTTTGTTTTTTTCCATGAATAACCATCTGAACTGGAAATTACAATAACACATATCATGATATCTAAATATTTAATAAAACTTATATATCAAGATACAGTAACAATTCGCCAACATAATAAATAAAGTGAAAACAAAAAATTACTTAAGAGGTATTGAGCATTCAAGATTTTGACAAACCACCAAATTCTCAAACACTAATTATTATTGTAAAAGCACAACAGGAGGAGGAGGAGGAGAGGCAACAAGCCCACTAATACTGTAAGAGTTCATAAATAAACCATCACAACCATTAATTTGATAGAACATGGTATAACAGAAGCTATCATCTTTCTACCATGAGTAGAGACGAAACCAGCTTCATCAAATTTGGACGGTCCGAGGGGCTATGACAAAAAATTAAAAAGAAAAATGTAAATAACTATACTTGTTTTGTTTTGTTTTTTGTTTTTTTTTTCTGTTTTTTTTTTCTTTTGGTAGTACACTAAAGGTTTTTGAGTTATGGACATCTTGTTCACCTTTGTTTCTTCTTCTTTAATGAATTCATTCTAGTTTCCTATAAAAAAAATAAAATGATAACTAAATATAAAAGCTTTGGGGTAAGAATTAAATAAAATTTAACTATATTTAAAAAAAAAAAAAAAAATAAATAAATAAAAAATTGGCCTGGAGGGATGTGGCTTCGCCACTGAGTACAAGAATCGTCTAGTTACTAATTCTAATAAATACATTAGTGTGTTAAACTCACCAGTCATAGACAAACACAGCCACATCACAGGCTGCCAAAGATTCTTTATTAGACATCAATTTTTGTACCCCCTCTTCTGGTATTTCTTGCAAAATAAGAGTCTTCTTAGTCCCCTGTAAAGCGAAGTATACAACAAAGTTACCAATCCAATCAGCAATACCTCATATTTGCATTAATGATGAACATGTATACTTCCAGGAAAAAAATATTCTGTTCACTTTTCAACAAGACGTCCAAGAAAATGTGTGAGTGGGGGCTAGGCAGCAAGAGCCAAGAGGGAGGGGATAAGACACATTGTGTTTCTACTCAGAACTCACCCCCAGCTGATCAACAACATTAGTTGCATATCGCTCTCTAGTAGTTGGAGTATAATTTTCTGAAAATGGCCTGTAAAAAATATAATTGTTTAGCGGAAAGAATTTAGTAAAATGATATTTACAATGAATGGACTCTGAAGTCAACAAATAAAAAAAGCTGCTAGATGGAAGTAGCAAGACAAATAACCGACTTCTACATTAATATCCGTAATCGGGTTCACACCTTCCCAAAAATGAATTCAACAGGGCAGACTTTCCGGCCTTTTTAGGACCAAAAACAAAACAGCGAAAAACATTTCTTTCTGTTCGTTGCTTCTTACGATCTGTCAATCTTCTCCTAGTAACACGGAGTGTTGAAGTAGGATCGCCACCATACCCAATGTAAATCAAATTAGCCAAACTCCGTCGCGGATCAACTAGTGTCATTAGGGCCCACTGAAACCGCATTTTTAGCAGTAGCACAATTAACAAATAGTTGAACTACTGATGATTTGAAATGTTACCAAAAAGATTTGCAAAGTCTGTAATATAAGTAGGACAATCCCTTCAGTTTTGTAAACTCAAAGAAAAGAAATGAGAATAACAGTACATAAAGAAGGCAGCAAAACATTAAATACTGTCAAAAGCTATGCTAGAGCGGAATAGCGGAAAGGAACCAAATACAAGAAATTAAGCAACTTACAAACTCACAGAATGTTAGATGCTTTAATGAAGAACAAAGCTAGAATATAGAAACTCATATACATACACAATTTTGATTAAAAATAACAATTATTGAAATAATACATTGATTTCTAGCCCTTCAATGAAAAAAAAAAGGAATTTTGCTTGTTAAAGAAGATATAAAGCTATTTTTAAACCTTTTACTCAGATCATGTGGTTAAAACAATGATACAATGGTTAGGTGTATTTCAGTGAAACAAAATGGGAATGTACCAAGATAAATCACTATGAAATCAAGGCAAGTATAGATGATAAGTTTTCCAAATCAAAAATATATCTCACAGGCAATTTCCCTTAAAACAGCATCTTCAAGGATAATGCTTACTACAGTATAATTTTGTTAAAACTGACTTCCAACTACTGAACGTTTCTCGTTTCACCAATACAGACGCATAGGGAAATAGCATATAGAATTGTGTTGATTCCAAACCATAATTTGTATCATCATTAAAGTTTAAACAGTACTCTTCTTGAAAAATGAAGTTCTGTGCAGTGCTAGCCATATCTAAGCACTCTGACCCCTAATCTAACCCACACAGAGACAGAACAGTACAGACAAAACACCTTAGAATAGAAACAAAAAGAAGCAAAGATCAAAGCAAAAAATAAGCCCATGAAAAAAAGGTTGCAGCATGGAAAAGAAGAAAAAAACAAGCATACAAACCTCAGATAGAAACCCATTAAGGGTTAAATTGCCCATTGCTGTAGTCTCTGCAGAATCCTTGTAAGGAGCTTCTCCCCATGGACTGCATTAAGATATGCACAACATATTAAGAAATTATATTCAAGGTATTAAATGGACACCAGGATAGGGTCACCTGCAATATCCTTTGCAAAAAAAAAAAAAATAAATAAATAAAAATAAAAAAAATAAAAAAAATAAAAGAAAATTGGAAAAAACTAGCAACAAGCCATCAATTCAAATTGACATGCAGGTAACAAATGTTGTTAAAGTACTTGTAGAACTAGTAAGATGTCAGCAACGAAACAAGATAACCACAAGAAGCACATTCAAAAGGAAAAATGTGTTGATTTTAAAAAATGTTTCAGCACAATGGCGGATAACGATCCTCATCTTCTAGAAGAGAACCCGTTCGCTTGGGATTTACCACCACCAGACTTGACCATCTAAGTTTGGTGGCACACCAGTCATATAAACTAAGTTCTGCATTATGTAAGCTTAGTTGGACATGAAAATTTATTTAACAGCCAAACAAATCATAGGGCAGCAAAGGTTTCCTGAAACAGTGATGAAGATTACTATTTCTCAATTCTCACAATCATCACATTCCCTAACATTACCAGAATGGGTTTTAACTTTTAACCACAAGTGGAGATTGTAATTAATCATTTTTCATAAATTCCATAGTTAGACATTATACATTAGAAATTGTGCAACAAATTTTTGTTATTATTAAAAAAATAAAATAAAATAAATAAATAAATAAAGATGAAGAAGAAAAAGAAGAATGAGCAATGGTTCTCTTGAATGAAAGAAAGTACATGGCAGAATAAAAGGTGAAGCATCTCTTGCTTGTGAAGAGAAATGTTGAACTTGAGCCATAAAGAGAGTTTATCAGCTTTGAAATGCAGACATTTATGGGCAGCTATTTAGGGCTTCTTACTTGCCATAAATTAGGATCCTTTATTAGAAAAGAAAACCCTTAATAAATGGTGAAAATTAGGGTTTATGAAAACCCTAGAATTACTATCATGTTGACATGTTATGGGACCATGCGGTAATTGCTATTTTTTGGCTAGTTTAGCTAAAGAGAAATACAAGAAGTTTCAAAGCGCATAGGAGGCATACTCTGTTTTATAAGATAAAGTAAGGTTATGGGCATTTCTTTATGCTTCTATTTCCCCTGAATTTTGAAATTTTGCAGTTCCTTTCCATTCTTCTGAATAGGAAAGCAGTTGTTTTATAAATTGGGGAGTGTTTTTATTTTGTCTATAATTTGTTTCTGTTTTTTTTTTGGTAAGGAACGGTGGGTAGCTTGTTCACCATCTTTCTGGTGGGTAAAAGGAGTCACCATCTTTCTGATGACTCCTTTGTAACACAATTCATAAGCAATGAAAGTTGCTTTGTTTCTTACCCTAAAAAAATAACAAGAAAAAGAGAAAAAAAACAAAAAAGAAAGAAAGAAAGAAAAAACAAGTGTTGATACGTGAGCACCAATGAGGCTAATTATACTTTGTTGTGCTAGATTCATATCCATTAGCCAAGTTTAAATAACTTCATGCACCAAAGCCTATTTTTAGCGATTACTGTCCATAATTCTAACTATTAGTTAATTAAATATTTTTTACCTATCTATAGTGATAAAGGCATAGATAAATCTTTTTATGCCTACAATGATTATAAATAGTAAAATGAGAGAAATAGTAGAGGAATATCATTTATTTCGTAGGATTAAACAAGGTAACAGAAATATGCATACATTACAAAGCATACAACACAATTTAAACAAAGCAGTGAATGGAGGAGCAATGTCCTAAAACCAGATTCACCTTTCTGGTGCAGTCAAAAATAGATCTTCAAGTTCAGCTGGTCTGACAGCTCCATCCTGATAAACACCCGGGTAAAGCATTCAGAGATTTAGTGAGAGGTATAAGAATACAGCCTAAATATAAGGCATGCAGTGGTATAAGACCATATCACAAAAACTATAGCAGAAAATAAAACTTACATTATCAATGTCATACAATCCAAAGACACCACGAAGAAATTCCATTGCTTCACTTGTCAGCTCCACACTCTGCGAGATGGCATCTAAGAGTAAATATCTCAAGTAGTTTCAAGAATGGTTATAATTGAAAATTAGGCCTAACTATTGAATGAAGGGTTGGATTTTATAAGTTTGACAGGATGGATTTTCATAAATTCTACCACTAATATTCTGCCAGAATGTAAATCTTAAGTATTTGGAGATGCAAAACAAGACAAAGCCTCATGCTTCCAAAAACATTATCCATTTTTTCCCATATATGTTACATCCACCATTCCATATTTGGAAATCCCAATTTTGTCCACTTCAAAAGTCAAAGATAAATTTTCCAAACATGAAGACCCTTAACTTTCTTAGTTCCTTTTGTTTCTTAAGATTTTTTATAAAGATGTATTTGGATTTTGGAAAGTAAAAAAGCTTTTAAAAGCTTCATTATAAAATGTGAGGAGTCAAAACACGGAAATTGCAACCAGCAAATAGATCACTACATTTAACTCTCAACTTGAAATAAGTAATCACAACAATTATCTGAAATGGACCCCTTTATAACCAGTACAAGCAACCGCAAGGAAACCAAACAACAAATACCACAAATTCTATTATTAATTACTAATCAACAACAAATAAATAAATAAAAAAAACTAAAACAAAGAGTATTCCTGTAAAATTGAAAGGTTCAGTGCATGCACCGTCTAAATGCTATGCATGAGGACAGATAATCATAAAATTTCCAAATAAATAAATAATAAAATAAAAAGAATCACATAATTTCATTGCACATCAAGTAACCAAATACAGCAAGTTTGTAACGTCTTCTACAAACGATAATCAAGATAGGATAGATCACAGTACAACTTTGTCACAAGACCAAAAAAGTGAGATTGCAATAATTTTCCTACAAAGAGAGATACCTGATCAGGAGCATGCTTAGTTGGAACTGGAAGAAAATCATCCTTTAGTTCTAAATCATCTCCATAACCAAATTTTCTCAGGACAGCCCAAGTAGTCTCAAGACGTCCCTTTTCAATGAAAAGAGCATGGAGAAAAAGGAACCCACTAAGGGTAAGACCCAGGTCACTGACTCCATCTGGTTGTTTTTCTTGTACAACCCTTTGAACACCCACTATTTCTGCAGGCTGCAGAGGAGCATTGAAACATTTAACCTGTTTTCCATCAATAAAACATGTCAGCTCCCAGAGAAGAATGAAAATCTGTCATGGTAAGAAAGGGTCACAAAGAGAAAGAAAATTTACCTGAAATTCATTCAACTCTGCATCACTGAGGGCACCATCCATATCATGGTCACAAAGCGTAAATATCCTTTTCAATGCCCTCACACATCGAGGTTTTAAAGTTTGTTCATCATGATCAAACAATGGAGTTGTAGGATGAAGTACTGCTTTTTGAGCATAATAGAAAACATCAGGTACCTACAAAAAGGAAATCAATTCATCTTAAACCTATAATTAGGAACTCGAAAACAAAAATGGCAAGATTATAGATTTGAAAAAAATACGTAAACAAAATCATGATGTGAAACCATTTGTCATCCAGTATAAATCATTCAAAAGTATACCTTCCAAAGCAAGATGATCAGATTAAGCAAGCCTGCTCCTAAAAAAAATTATACGAAAAGAATTCTAGCTAGAGATGTCCCCTCATTTTTTTTTTCTCGAGTATGGATACCGCACTTTGCTTCAGTCTCTTTATCCTTCCTGATTTTGTTAGTATGCAATGTTCTAATTAGTGCACTCTTTTATTTGTTGCAAAGAAGAATTTGTTATCTTTTACCTTATTTGTGGCATAAAATTTTTTTAGTATTCTTTCTGTTAGATCTCGTATCATCATCATTACTATTGTTACAAATGGTAAGGCATTGATTCAAGCCTACAGTAATAAGTACTCTAGTATTGATAAAACACCTCAACTAAATGAGAACCAGATACACAATGTAAATACATAAACTTGTGATGTAAAAAAAACAAGAAAGAAGAAGATAAGACAACTTATATACCTGAATCATGGTAGAAGCAGAACATTCAACACAAGTCTCGATTTCCCTGAACTGTTGCATGATTGGTCCCATAATTTCCTCCAGGCTAGTCGTGTGATGTTCACCCCGCAAATCTAGCTTACAGCCAGCCACAATAATAGGCACCTTAACCTATCCATTTATAATAATATAAAAGGATTTAAAAAAAAAAAAAAAAAAATCAAGTGTCATTACAATGAGTAAATGCCTATTCAGATAAAAAAAAAAAAAATGTATCCATGTAAGAAAACTGGGTACAATATTGAACCTCTAAACGACGAAACTCAGGAAGCCAATAAGAACTCAAACGAGAGAGAGTCATTGGTTGATTACACGCATATGTCAACACCACTGCATCAGCTCGCTTCAATTCTTCATTAAGCTTACCTCTACTCTCCAAGCTAGAATTGACAAAGTTGTAATACAGATACATCAGAGTAATTTATAATGTGCTTTCACAGATTAAGAAAATAAAACAAAAACCACTGCGCCAAAGTAAAAATATACATAGCAGGGCAATATACATTTCCAACGAATTATTAAGCTAATTTTATTAGAAACAGTTTCTAATCAGATTTCAAAGCATCGACGAGCATATATGTAATTCAGATAACATATGAAAACAGAATACGCATATGCGTACGTATTAGTATACTAGTTTACTGCGTATGTGTACCTGGAAGAGGTGTCGATGATGGTGACGGGGACGCGATCCGGGTAGAAATCGGAAGGGAGGCGCGTGGGCGGGTGCACCGGTGGAACCTTCTCCGGAACCGACTCGGAGGCCGCAGCTGCTATGAGACTGGATTTTCCGGTGCCCTTGTCACCAACCACCACCACTCTCACGCCGGTCCTGGCGCTGGAGCCTGAACCACCTGCCATTTGATTCAAGCTTTGCTTTTTCTGCTTTCTTTGAATATTTGAAAAGACTGAGAGTGGTTTTTTTAGTTTCGATGAGATCAGAGTTAATTAATAGAGTTCAGTGAAGGGAATTTTCGTGAGAGACAAGTACGTATATGCGTGCCGAGGAAGTCCGAAAGCTGGGAGATAAATTGCCCTGCGTTGTTCGAGTGTACAGAAAACTGGTACTCGCTTTCAGTGCTTGACAGGTGTCTTAAAATGGTTTTGGATCCGCAACGAAGTTGGGCTTTGATCCGAGCCCATTTCAATATTTGAAGAAAAAGGGCAAATAATAATTTCACAAAAACTGTCTCAAACACAGTGATACAGCTTTACCAAAGATGTTGCTCCGCTCAATCCGCGCATCACTCGCCGCCACCCGCCTTTTATCGACTAAAGCGGCGGCAGCGGTACAAACAAGCGGCGGCGGCGCCACCGAGAAAAGTGGAGGTGGCGGTCGAGACACGCTTGGCCGAAGACTTCTAAGCATGGTGTACCCAAAACGCAGCGCTGTGATTACCATACGGAAATGGAAAGAAGAAGGCCACGTGGTACGCAAGTACGAGCTCAATCGCATTGTCAGGGAGCTGCGAAAGCTCAAGCGCTACAAACACGCTCTCGAGGTGTGTATGATTTCTACTACTGTTTTGCAAATCAAGATTGGCTATAATAATAGAACTAGTTCCATTATCTGTATTAATTTCGAAATAATTGCTGAATAATTACTGGTCATGGGGAGCAGGAGTGTATTCTTAGGGTTTCCTTAGTGCTTATTTGCAATTTATATATGGCCACGATGTTGACCCATCAATATTGGAACGGAAATGCTGCTTTAAAATCACTCCAAATCTTCAATAGAACTTGTCAAAACCTTTTCATAATTACTTTAGTAATGCATTCAAAATTTCTCTTGAATCAGTGATTTAGTGGATTAATGTAGGTAAAATTGAAGACTTTGCTCTGTTTTCTTAGTAATGGAGTCCTAGTATGAAGTTCTGTTTAAACTTTTACAATACCAATCGTCCTGACTGATGAAACTGGTTATGAATAACAAGCATATCAACTTTGAATTTGTGAGAAATTATATCCTTGATGATGGACATTATGTTTCAGTAATATGAATATGATTATTTATGCAGATATGTGAGTGGATGACATTACAGCGGGACATCAAGCTGTTACCAGGTGACTATGCTGTCCACTTAGACTTGATAGCAAAAGTTCGGGGTTTAACAAGTGCAGAAAAGTTTTTTGAGGATCTCTCTGAAAAAATGAGAGGACAAGCCACCTGTTCATCTCTTCTCCACACCTATGTCCAGAACAAGTTGCCTGCCAAGGCTGAGGCTCTGATGGAGAAAATGTCAGAATGTGGGTTCTTGAATAATGTTCTTCCTTATAACCACATGTTAACCATGTATATATCCAGCGGCCAACTAGAAAAGGTTCCAGGAATGATTAAGGAATTGAAGAAAAACACTTCCCCTGATGTTGTTACTTACAATTTATGGTTAACTGTATGCGCCTCGCTAAATGATGTTGAAACTGCAGAAAAGGTCTTTCTTCAGCTGAAAAAGGCAAAAATAGATCCTGACTGGGTGACATATAGTACATTAACTAATTTGTACATAAAAATGAAGCTCCCTGAAAAAGCAGCATCTACTTTGAAGGAGATGGAGAAAAGGACTTCTCGGAAAAATCGAGTTGCTTATTCATCTCTCCTTAGTTTGCACACCAACATGGGGAATAAAGATGAGGTTCATCGAACCTGGAAAAAGATGAAATCCTGCTTCCAGAAATTAAACGACACCGAGTATACTTGCATGATTTCTTCGCTTGTGAAACTTGGACAGTTTCAAGTAGCTGAGAATCTCTACAATGAATGGGAGACTGTTACGGGGACGCGTGATGCTAGGGTTCCAAATATACTTCTTGCAGCTTATATTAACAGAGACCAAATGGAAATGGCTGAAAATTTTTATAATCGAATGGTGCAAAAAGACATCAAGCCATGTTACACTACCTGGGAAATTCTTACGTGGGGTTATTTGAAACAGATGCAGATGGATAAGGTTCTAGATTGTTTTAAGAAAGCTATTGGTAGCGTGAAAAAATGGGATCCTGACGCAAGGTTGGTTAAAGAAGTATTCAAGAAACTTGAAGAGCAAGGAAATATTGAGGGGGCAGAGCAGATGTTGGTTGTTCTTCGGAATGCTGGCCATGTCACAACTGAGATATATAATTTATTACTAAGAACTTATGCGAACGCTGGTAAAATGCCCCCTATAATTGCAGAGCGTATGAAGAAAGATGACGTTGAGTTGGACTCAGATACGCATATGCTTATAGAAAGAACAAGCAAAATGTGTGTTAGTGAAGTTTCAAGGCTAGAAGAACTTTTTCTTAAGTAGAACTCCAACAGAATTTCTTTGAGGTGAGTGGAAGCTATACTTGATACTTCAACATTAAGCATAAGAGTTTTTGACATATCAGTTGTTCAATTTAATTGCACAAGAAATGTTGGCAACCATTTCGATTTCGATTGTTCTGTGTTCGACCTCTACAGAATAGTTGTTCAAAATTATGCATGTTTAAACCAATTACGAAAAATTGATCAAGGCTACAGAGAAATTGTAGAAAATAGTGAGATGCCCTCTTATTGCTGCATGCTCTGTGTAATATTTCAAATGAGCAATTAATGAAATTTCCTTGTAGTTGCTACTCGATTAGCCAATCAAATCAGTTAAATTTAATTTCTGTTCGTGCTGTTATCAAATTATCACCCTTAAATTTAATCCAAGGAGGGTTGACCAACTAATAAACTGAAATATTCATCAACTCTGAACCAAATAGTACCGTATTTTGTGAATTGCATAACACAAGGCAGATTGATGACAACAAATCTCTTGTGGAATATTTAGTTATTTACTTATTTTATTGAACTAAACCATATCGACATATCATGAAGTAGTGGTTCACCAACATCATTATTATTACTCGATAAATAAAAGACTTGTGCCTCATCGTAGCCTCCTAATCTTATAACCATAAATAACCTTGTAACACATGTATGATATAATTTTTCAATTTCCTAATCCAAACTTTCCTGGATGTTGGTGGGTTGGTGAGGTGGTTAAGAAGAATTAGCAACAGGCCGCTGCATACATAGATAGAGATCGTGAGTCATCACTCTGTATCCTCTTCAACCGATCAACCATATAACCATACAAAAATTCCAACCACAAAACAAAGAAAAAAGTATACAAATATATACAGGCATACGAAACGTAGAGGAATATATTTATAAAAAAAAAATCAAGTTAAGGAGTAGCAGAGTGCAACAACTAAATAGAAAGAGGGGTTTACCGAACCCAACCCACTTCAGTCTTGTGTCTGTTTTTTAAGTTTTAACTAACTAGAGTTATATCAAACTGAAAGACTGAAATGCCCCTTGTTTTTTCTCTAAATCTTTTTTTTTTCTGCATAAAATGACCGAATCGATTATTGATGATCCATTAAATTAGCTTTGAATTTTAATAAAATTTAATTCTATTTTCGATTAGTTTTAACTGACATACTTGACTCCATTTGTATTGAGTAATGATAAATCATTAACCCAAATAATGGAAGATAAATTGGTAAATTGCAATGTGATTACAAATATACATTTTTAAGTACAGAAATTCAAATAACTTCAAAAAAAATAAATTCAGAAATGGAAATAACGTGGTTTTATGCGTAAATATAGTCACAAAAGAAGGACAATTAGCTAGTCAACTGTCGTTGACATGAATGGTATGACGACACGTGGACACAATTATGGCTTGTCAAAACAAAACAGTCATGACTCACGCGCTAGAGAAGAAATTGGGACACCATAGCGCAATGATATAAAATAAAAAAGAAAATGTGAAGCCAGATTTCCAAACGTGTAAACTATATATATTTAGTTGAGTTGCAGGTTAGAAGTTGGAGGTAGAGACAGTCTCTCTCTTTCTCTCTGTGTATTCAAGAACAAGAAAGTAACTGAAACTATAATCAAGACTCTCTCTTTCTCTCTCTCTCTCATCAGATATCAATGGCGGGTGTTGAAGATCATGTTCATGGGGAGGTTGGTTTTGAAGAAGGAATGTCTTGGCTGCCTTCACACGTTCTACATGAAGCTTTGTTTTCTGTTGATACCGCCAAACAGGTCTCTCTTTCATTTTCATCTTCTTCTTCTTCTTTTCTTATTATATAACTTCAATGCATATATATATATATATATGCCTCTACCTATTTTTCTACACAAATTTTAATTATCATTAGTTTGTTTTTCTTTCAGAGAAAACCACCCAAGCATTTCCATCGTCCCAGATTTCCAGCAGATCAACCATTTTTACAGGTAAATGATCAAGTTATTCCCACTTATAATAGAATATATATGCATTTGATTGATTCTCAATGGAGTACCAAAACTTTATTATAGTAACGTTTATCAGGGGATTGATCAACTGTAATTAAAATTGCCAAATGAGTTACAAATGATTGACAGGACATACCATGCTTTAATAACCTATGATAGTGCATTATTTGTAGCATAATTAATACCATTTATGTTGAAAAGAAAAATGTTCGGTGTTTCCTATTTTAATTTTATTTTGTGGGTTTAATTTGCTTGGCAGTGGAAAATTCTATTTCATATTCATATACTGACTTTAGCCCCCAATAATATGTGTAATGATGATCAGCAATCGAAAAGCATTTCAAGACCACATCATCATGTTCATAGGTCAAAAAACCAGAGTAATTGGACATCGAGAGGATCTGGAATGCAAGCTGTTTTTCTAGATTCTGGCAAGAGATCGTGTGGGACTGGAGTTTTCTTACCACAAAGAGTCGGCACCAACTTCCAACCAAGCAAGAAGCCAGGTGAGTAGTCAAATTAACATATCTAATTATATATGTACGTACACCAATCCATGACTCTTCATTAGAAAATCATGTAATTGATCGATGTCGCCATGTTTGTACATTCAGCTTGCTCTCCAGTCCTCCTTCCTTCCCGGGTTGTTCAAGCTCTCAACATAAACGTGCATGCCATAAGCTTACAGATTTCACCTCCACAAGGTTCTTTTTAGACCCTTTTTCTATATATATATATATATATAATATTCGTTTCAGATACAGACAGTTATCTTGTTGCATGAATGTAATGGCAAAATTCTCAATTCTTGTTTGACGACTAACTGCAGATTCAAAAAATAAGTTAAAAGGTGGAGAGTGCATTGATTCAGTGAAGAATAAAAGTGGGAATGATGTATCAGCAAAACGTTGTGTTATCTCCCAGAATCAGAGTTCTTCTCCGGACATATTTCTTCCGAAAGAATGGACCTACTAGATTTCCCAGAGATTTAAGTGGACTGTTACCATTCAAATTCTTTCATAAAACGCAATAGCTCGATATCGGTTGTTCTAGTGCTGTTATTTTATTACTATTGTTTACTCGTGTAATGTAATTTGAATAATAACAGCACAAAATATCATTCTACTGATGCTTATTCAAATATAAAATTCTTGCTGTACAAACCTTATTTCTCAACTAAATTTTCCTCTTACCCTCTCCCAAAGAGATTAAAAATTAGAGGAAAAAAAATTGCAAGGAGAGAATTGTAAAAAACCCTCTACTTTTTGTGAAAAACCATATCAAATCCTTTGATTTGAGAAATGAGCAAAAAAAATTAGTTGACCATTAATTAATTAATTTAAACCTAACAAGAGTATGGCTATTTATAAATTCTTTATTATATAACTGAATAAAAAATGGGAAATAAAAAAATAAATTCTTACAAAATTATAAAATACATTATAATAATAATAAAAATCTATAGAACTTAATAAAAAAAAAAAAAAACCAAATAATATTAATATATAATAAAAACAAAAACCATGGAAAAGACATGCAGGTACCAATATGAGATTTGAGCACCTTTTTCATATATTTTTAAAGGATGTCGATATTGTCATCCATAAATATGATTTACATATCCATTTTATAAGTGTATACACGACTAAAAGTTAAAAATTAAATTGTTACTATAAGCACCTAGTCTAATACCAATTGTACCTTTATCGAAATGAATATATTTATTTTAAGGGTGAAATTCATTTTCGTCCCTCCAGTTTAACCTAATAGTCAAATTGATCCTCCGGTTTTCAGAATTGTCTTGTTTAGTTCTTCTGTTACGATTTCTGTTGAAAAAGTGAAATCTGGCAAGTATAGACCCTCTTACCCCTTAAAGTGGGTCAGATTGCTTAAATGACATTTTTACCCTCTATCTCTTTTTTTTTTTAATTAAAAAAAAATTGTTAAAACAAAAAATTAATTAAAAAAATTCACCTTCCACACCCATAAAAAAATAAAATAAAAATCATCTTAAATAAATTAATTAAAAAAATAAAGCCTCATCTTCCTTATATTGACTCTCTTAAATTAAAAGGTTTAAATTAAATGTATGATTTTACCCTCTAACCTTATAAAATTTTACGGTTTAACTTGGCTTATAATTCAATAAAATTTAACAAGTGTCATCAAATTTTTAAAGTAAAAAAAAAAAAAAAAAATTGGTTAAATAATAATAAAATTCTAAATTTTTTTATAAAGAAAAAAAAATTAAGATTGTTTTAAAAAAAGAAAATAAGAATTGTTTCATTAGGTTGTGGTTTCGTGGTGGTGGATCTGAAAACTTAATTAATACTAATTTGGTGGTTTGGTGTTGTGGTTCGAATTTAGAGAAAAGCACTAGAAATCAAAAACTTGATCTTTAAATTTTAAATATTATTGTTGTTTTAATCAAATATTTGCCAAACTAAAGCACAAACACCAGAAATCAAACATTTTAAAAAAATTATTATTAAAAAAAAAACTTTTGAAAAGATCTGAAAATTCCAAATATCTTCAAATATGGAAAAAAAAAAATTCCAGATTTCTTGAACAAAAAATAAAATAAAAATTAAGAAGCTTTTGAAGATCTCTTTCTAGTTCTATACAAACAAAGTAAATAATAATAATAATAATAATAATAAGGCTTGAAGAGATTTGGAAATTTCAAAATCTCTATAAACAATTTCCAAGTCTGAGCCTGTATTGTTAGAAATCCTCATCTGAGTCTTCCAAATTTTATAAAAGCTAGTGATTTACTTTCTATTCAATATATTTTGCCGGGATGAGCCCATCTCTAATGACTTCCATTCTAAATGCAAAGGTAAGTTATGTTAAGATTTATTTATTTATTGTCTTTTTCTGATTTCATTTTACCGATTTT
This sequence comes from Acer campestre, assembly GCA_954870605.1. NCBI lineage: Eukaryota > Viridiplantae > Streptophyta > Magnoliopsida > Sapindales > Sapindaceae > Acer > Acer campestre. Next base: position 14,414,340 of record OX940802.1, on the reverse strand, counting down.
GATGTTTTTTATTTGCAGCCGAAACAGCATAATACATATGGCTATGTGTTTTGTTACTCTTGTAAACCTGAACATTGGGATGATCCTTCCAAGATAATTTTTAATTTTTTTAAATTTTCTTTTCTATTGTTGTACTATAATTTTTAAATATTTAGGTATTGTAAGTGTTCTGGGTTGACTGCTATAAAAACGAACGATTGTGACGTTTTTGCTATACGATGATCCATTGACTCTATACAAAATGACGGTTTTATTGAAAAAGAATTTAATATGTGTCAATGTTGGATCCGCATCGACGAAAATTTACGTTATAAATCCTGAAGATGGTTATGCTCTTGCTATAACGAAGCTATAAAATTTGCCGATGATACCATTAGAGAAGACCCTTATGGATGAATATCCGGAGGAGGCCTGTATTGCATTCTATGAAAGCTAGTGATTTACTTCCTATTCAATATATTTTGCCAGGGATGAGCCCATCTCTAATGACTTATATTTTGAATGCAGTGGTAAATTATGTTAAGTTTTATTTATTTATTGTTTTTTTTCTGATTTCATTTTATGATTTTGATGTTCTTTATTTGCAGTCGAAACAGCATAATACATATGGCTATGTGTTTTGTTACTCTTGTAAACCTGAACATTGGGATGATTCTTCCTAGGTAATTTTTAATTTTTATAATTTTTCTTTTCTATTGTTGTACTATGGTTTTTAAATTTTTAGGAATTGTAAGTGTTCTGGGCTGACTGGTATAAAAATGGACTACTGCGACGTTTTTGCTATACGATGATCCACTGACTCTATAAAAAACGGCTGTTTTATTGAAGGAGAATTTAATGTGTCAATGTTGGATCCATATCGATGGAAATTTGTGTTATAAATCCTGGAGATGTTTCTGCTCTTGCTAAAATTTGCCAATGATACCATTAGAGAAGGCCATTATGGATAAATATCTGGAGGAGGCCCATATTGCTAGAAATCCTCATCCGAGTCTTCCAGATTCTATAAATGCTAGTAATTTACTTCCTTTCAATATATTTTACCGGGGATGAGCCCATCTCTAATGACTTCCATTCTGAATGCAGTGGTAAGTTATGTTAAGCTTTATTTATTTATTGTCTTTTTCTGATTTCCTTTTGCCGATTTTGATGTTCTTTATTTGTAGTCGAAATAGCAAAATACATATGGCTATGTGTTTTATTACTCTTGTAAACCTGAACATTGGGATGATCCTGCCAATGTAATTTTTAATTTTTATAATTTTTCTTTTCTATTTTTGTACTATAGTTTTTAAATTTTTATGTTGTTTCTTTTTGTTTTTTTAGTATCGGTCTTAAAAATATCTAGGGATTGTCCCAAAAGTTATTCACACTTGTAGACGAATATCGCTCAATTGAAATAGATGCACCAAGGCTTAAAAGGTCACTTCTAAAGTTGTTTGATTTAATAGATTTTTTAATCAACACCGTGTGCAATATCAGAATGATCAAGTACTTAGTGATGAGATTTCAAATTTATAAAAGGGATATATAGACTATTACTCTACAGTGTTTTTTGGCGAATTGAGTATTTATAGTTTTTGATTTTTTAATAATTTTATAATTTCTCTTTTTGTTTTTTTTTTTTTATTAATTTTTTTTACTCTTGCAGCTATATCTCTATTTTGCTTGTTACTTGAATCTTCTTTTGGGTCGATTCAATCATAAAAAGCAATATTATATACATAAATATGCTGTGATTACTCTTGGATAAGTTAAATTCCTTAATATTATAAATTCTTGTTATATTTATGTTAAGTATAATTTTAGAAAAGAGTAGAAAAATAGAAGATTAGCGGAGAGAAGAAGGAATTAGAGAAGTTAGAAAGAGATATTAAAAATAGAGAATGGGAGGAACAAAGGGAGAATGATAATTTGTATAACTTCTTGATGATTCATTTAATCAACAATCTGGCCATTTATAGGCCATACAATTACAACAAGTTATATTGCTAATAATGCAACAAACAAATAACAATTCTGAAAATTAAGGAATTAATGAGAATTGGTGTTTCAATTGTTGCAACCCACTAATCAAATACAACTAAGCTACTAAGACACTACTTTAACAAATTGACTTATTCAACCTAATCAACTAACTAATAATCTAACCAAGTACCTATGTTATGCAAATATCAATTTACTTTTACAATATCTTGTTATTCTACGAAATTAACAACCTTGGGTACTTTGTTTCTTGCATTGTCTTGCATTTTTGCTTTGATTTATTGTTCTAGGATGTATAGTTTTTTTTTTATTCTATACATATTTCTATTGAGACATCATTTATTTTGTGTTACGCAGCTATCGTTGAAGACACGGAATGTGAGAAGAGAAGACTGGATTAGGAAGAATATATTTGTTCTCTAGTTTGCTTATAATAGATGATTATTAGGTTTTTTGTTATATAAAATTTTAACACTCTTGCTTTTCGACATGTTTGGTTGAATCATTTCCATTGTTGTTCTTTTTAAGCTTACTAGTCTTATAACATTAAATTTTGAATCCAATCGATATAGTTCGGATTGTGTGCGACGCTTGTCTAATGTGCCTCCTTACGGCTGAATGGGTAACACTGTTCGCTTTTGATCCACCTGCAATAAAGTTAATAATTCGGTCATGTCGGGGCAGCTTTGATGGACTTTCATCTCGGCTGGTTTGTTGCTTCTCGTCGCGTCGAATGAGTGTTTCTTTTCCTTTGTTGGTTAGAAACTCCAATAAGTGACCTAGCTTTAAGAGTTTGGCTACCTCCAATTTGAGTGTAATGCAGTCCTCTATTTGATGACCATAATCTCCGTGGGACTTGCATCGAAACCTGGTGTTTCGATGTTTTGAGGGAGCATTCATCTTTTTCTTCTACTTGACCACGTTGCCCATCTCTTTCATGACTGCTACGAGATCTATGGGTTCGATGTTGAGGCGGTGCTCTGGGATTAGTGTGTGCGATTAACCCGATGTGGGCTGATTAGGTCTGTATGATTGTTTGTTGTTTGACCTGTCGTAGCGAGGTTGATTTTTGCGTCGACCCCCTATTGGGTAGGGTTTGACAACCCTGTCGGTTGATATGCGATCGACATAATCATTCCATCTATTGCCATATTTATTTTGCTGCACGACATAGTTTGCTTCATCCTCCTCCCATATGATTTGAGCCTACGCCTTTGCCAACACATCCTCCATTGTATTACATGGGTACTTAGTAAGCTCTTTGTAAAGATCAAAGTCGAACTTAAGTCCTTTTCTAAATGTGAAAATGGTGGTCGCCTAGTTACAATGAAGGATCTGTACCTTTTCCCTGTTGAAGTATCTGATAAAGCTCATTAGGTTCTTGCCATGTCTCTGGGTTATGGTGTAAAGGTTGTCCGACTGCTTCTCCAACTTTTAACTACTCACGAATTGCTCCACGAATGCATCTGTAAGTTGCATAAAAGAAGTTATCGAATTATTGGACAAGTTAGTATACCATTGTAGAGCGGGATCGCTGAGGCTGGATAAGAACGCCTTGCATATGTACACTTCCCTAAAGTCGCGTGAGATTGTTATGGTAAACATGTGTTGCTTGTACTGTACGATATGGTCGTTTGGATCTGTAGTGCCCTCGAACTGCTTCATGTTTAGAAAATTGAATTTCCTAGACATCTTAACCAAAGTGATAGCATTGGCGAACGGAGAGTCCGTAAAGCTACTTGCCGCACTCTTCTTAATGGGGGCTGGGACTCATGAAATCCTTTGGATGAGTGCTTCCATTTTTACAAACCTGTGAAAGAGATCGGGGTTAGCAAAAATAGGTGTGAGTGGATTTTACTAACTTTGGAATCGACTGAAGGGACACATGGGTTCCTAAAGGCGTTCTTTGACTGCGGTTTGCCATTGTAGTTTGGTTCTTGTGGCATTCATTGAGGGGGGGACTAGGTATGCTTCGGCTTGAACTGTCTGGGTCATAACATGAGGATTCTATCTTGTCGAAGTCCCTTAAGCAGCTTTGACATGCTCTGGTGTTTGGGAATTTGCTTCAGGTGCAACTGGAGTTGTCTTGTCAACGTTTTACGTGGTACTGACCGCTTAGACCGGAGGTTCGATCATAGCTCGCAGTTCTATACTGTGTGTTCGAACCGCGACGTTTTCGGCTTCGAGCTCTCGTAACTTCTCAGCATTCGCGATCATTTGAGTAGTTAGTATGGCAATATGCTCCTCGACAATTGGTGGCTTTTTGTCTTCTGATATCTTGAACGAGTCGTTGTTGTGATTTGATTGGCTTATGAAAAAGCTGCAAAGGGCCTCATGGTGAGTGCCAAACTCTAGAGGGTCGCTCTATAGTTGTTGTAGACTGGTCTCTTGCAACTTGTAGTTAGAGTCTGGTCGAACCAAACTTGTCAACCGCTCTAAGAACCTAAAAAAAAAAAAAAAATAGAAAAATAGACTAGAGGGGGATATCCCTTGGGAGACTTTCCGATGCTTAAGTTAGTCACTTAATCGACAAGTGAGAATGTGAGATAATTCTAATTATTAAGCAAGCTGAACAAAATCTGAAGCAACTTGTGAACAAGGCTGGTCGAGCCCTAGGTTGTGTTGTCTTTTAGCCTTATTTTGCTTATACTGGGCGTAGAGAGAGATTGAAATTAAAAAACTTCAAAGATGAAGTTGATTGATACCTGATTGAATTATATGGGTTTAGCAGTGATTTTCCGGTGATCGGAGACTATTTTAATAGAGTTTTAGCATACAAATGAGTTTTTTCCATTTAGAGAAATCAAAATCAGAATTCCCTCTCTATGAAGAGAGGGTCTTATTTATAGGCCTCATCAGACTCAATTACGTGGTTCGTGAAGTATCAAACTTGATAATATTCAGATTCTTAGGGATGTAAGGTTTGAATCCCAGTCAAACTCTTGCTTCAGCCGTGACCTAATGACAATTGAAGACTAAAGCCTGAAGCCTGACTGAATCAAAAGGAAAATATCCCTTCAGCAAGTACGAATCGAACAAGCCTTTGGGACTAATCAAGAAGGCCCTTAAAAAGGCTTTCAGGGGATTTCATCTTTGTTTTAGCTTTGCTAGTGCTAGCTTTCCTTTTCAACTCGTGAGCACTTGGGTCTTTCCAATAGCATAAGCTGATCCAGCTGATGCGAGAGTTCCCGCTCAAGATTTCTTTTGTACCATCATTCAATTCAAATTCAAATTTCAGATAGTGATTGTGCCAATTCTTTCATTAAAGCCTTTAAAGAAAATTTAGTCAAGAGTTGAGCTCTTTCATTAAAGCTTTTAAAGAAAAATTAGTCAAGAGTTGAGCTCTTGGAGACTTGGATCGACCCATAGCATATCGACTTAACCCATATAAACGGCAGGATCTGTTTTTGATTACCACAATTATTTGGTTTATTTAATGTGATTATATATATATATATTTTGATATCTATTAATCCAACTAGGTATTTTCAAATTATATATATATATATATTTTAAAATATCTATTCTCAAGTATTTTTTTTCAAATTTGATTATACTTACAACTTTACAAGTTACAAGTATGCTGTCTTTTTGAAATTTGATTATACTTACAAGTTGGAAGTATGCTGTAACAACCACATCAAAAAATAAGTGCAGTTTCAATATTATTTGGTCTATTACATTTTATTTCAATGTTCTTTATTTTGATTGAAAACTCAAAATTCGAATTTTATCTTATTAGACTAGGACTCAAGAAGTTTTGATTCCAAACATGATTCTTAGAACTTGCGGATTGAAAATTTAATGCATGTGATGTTTTTGGATCCATTTATCTTTCATGGGTCATTGATGCATAGTTGCATTCGAGATCTGAAGCCTCCTAAAAAGATTTAAGAGATAAATTTGAACAACATAAGGAAATGACTCTTCCCAATGCCCGATAGGAGTGGCAACGTTTACAATTTCAGAACTATTTCAGGACTATAAATCAATTTCAGAATACAATTCTACTTTGTTTCAATTCAAAACACAATTGAGATTGTGTGGTGAAGAAATAAGTTAGGAAAAACTTTCATTACTTTTCACACCTTGAATATGATCATCAACAGTAATATCGAGAGCAGCGATTTACAAAATATTCAGAACCGTTCATATAATATTATAATAAACGAGAAAAATAATGACCTTATGATAAAAAATCATGAATTACTATCAACCATTTGACCAGAAATGGAATGTTGCGGAGCCAACAACCGATCAGACGTAATTCATGATTTTGAATCATCAAAAGTTAATTATTTTTCTCGACAACGAAACACAGATAAAAGCAGTAAAACAGATAAAAGCAGTAAAAGATGACGAAAACCGTAAAAGTGAAATCAAACATATTTTCGGATGCTTAATTCACATCCCTTTGGAGGGATATTTATAGCTTACAGCCTTACAGAGATGGTGTACACTGTACAGGCAACATATAATTTCACCGATAAGTGACACGTTTGTATCAATGTGTCAACTATGTGTAAAAGCATTGCCACTTCAAGACATGTGTTCAGTGTATGCTTAGTGGCTAGGTGTGGAAAGCCACACGTGTTGTACAACAACTACGGCGTTATGTAATTTTTTGTATTTTAATCTTTTTTTTTTTTAATTCAACAACATTGTAAAATATATGCGATGGAGATCCATCACTAACCAATCTCTATGTCCATCAATTTATTCTTTTTTGTTTTTTTTTTCCTTCAAAATTTCTTCAAAGTCTAGATGTGATGGATACTATCTCTCTTTTTGTTTTTTCCAGATTTTTTTTTTCCATAAACACTATAAAATCTGAAATCTAGATACGGTGGAGATTCAAATATGATCATAAAAGGAAAATAAAAAATCAATATTAAAGTTAGATTTTTTTTTTTTTTTTTTTTTTTTTTTTTTTTCAATGGAAAATCAATCAGATTATTTTATTTTATTTTATTTTATTTTATTTATTTATTTTTTAAAATGGAAAATCTGATAATAAGATATATAAAATATTAATATTAAGGTTTATTTTTTTTATTTTTTTTATCATATGGTCAATACAAGTCGATTTAACGGAACAGTTAAAGGTGTTACAGTCCAGGGATGTTTTTGAATAAATGCATCTTTGTCTATCCATCCAATAATAGTTAAAAGGTTAGGGGAGATATTTTTAATATTAACCAAAAGTATAAGATCCTAGCCGTAACGGATGAGCGGTCAAGTGTTGAAATAGAAGTGTTATTTACAACGCAACACAACACAATATAACCCTTGAATTCGGAGCTTTGCCGCTCCGTAGAGACGAAGTGTGGCCATGGAAGCTACTCTTCTTACTTCTCGACACTTCACTCCACAACTCTTCACAACAACTAAGCCCTTAAAGATTGGAGGTATGTTCTCTGATGTTTGGTTTCCCAGAAAACTATTGAAATTCTAGTAAGAAAATTAAAAAAATTAAAAGAAACTCTGGAAAGCGAAAGTCTCCTCTTAAACTTACTGAATTTCGATTCATTTTATTCCAATATAAGCATTACTTGCTTCATTGTACTTTTTTCTTAGTTTTTATTAAGGTTCATGTATTAACTTGTGTGTTTATTCTTCTTTTTCGCAGTCTCATCTTTATTGCTTCTTTTATTCAAATTTGCTGTTGTGAATGACCTAACTTAAAATTTGCTCTATGATATTTTGATTTATATATATATAATGCTATTTCATGTGAACCTAATTGTTTAAAACTGCCCACTTGGGCTGTTTGGGACTCTAGACATCACACATATCAGTCTCAGAGTAAATGGTTAACGCTGAATATATTTCAGTTGTTGTTTGCTTTGATGCTTCATACTGTTAGTTATGCAATTAACTTTTGATGTTATTTGATTTTAGCTTTACCTAGACTGTACTTAGTCCATACTGTCTATTGATTTTTACGTTGAAAATGAAACAAACATGCTTTTGGAGGTGTTTGGATGATTCGGAAGGCAATTAGAAGTCAGATTATGACTTTATGGAGATACAGTTTTCGCTTAAATGGTCTGTTTGTACAGTATGTTGCCATTCACTTATACACATATGTTATCTCTATTGTGTTAGTTTTTCTTGAGTTAAATATTTGTTATGAATTGGGAATTGAATATTCTAACTAGAGCTCTTTCATTATTCTAATTTATGATTGGTATTCTGGGCTCTGACATTGTTATAATTTATGAGTGGTGTTCACTAAATACAAATTTACCTTTGACCCTTATTTTACATTCAGGTGGACATCTGAAATGTGATTCTCCATTTTATTGCCCACTCCGTGTGAATAACCGTGCTTCTGTCAAGATGAGTGTATTAGAATCCAGCCAAACACATATGCTGTCAAAGAGACCTCTCTTGTCAAGAACAAATAGAAAAGTTTATGTCAATTCGTCAGATCGGCTTCAAAGTGACTATATGAATGTTGAGCCATCATCCGAGTCTATAAACCCCATAGTTGTTTCACCAAGATTGGATGATGGGGCAGATATTCTTAGTTCACATGATGTCAATAACTATGAGAGTTTGCAATCGAAACCTACAATGTTTAGAAATAGGTTTCTAAATTTTATACGCCTAAGTTCTGTCCTCAATAGTGCCGCAGAATCATTTTTTAAGAGTGAGATACGTCGAAGATTATTTGTGACCGGTGTACTAATTGTACTCAGTCGTGTTGGATATTTCATTCCTCTACCTGGATTTGATAGAAGGTTGATACCTCAAGATTACCTTAGCTTTGCCTCAGGATCTGTTGGTAAGCAACATACATAAACACACTCGTTGCATGTTGAAATTTAGTTATTATTATATGCATGATTTTCCGTGCTTTTTTTCTGGGTTCCTACTATATTTTCCTTACTTCAAGCATACATGTAGTAATCCATGTTGATTTTGGCAGATGATCTTGGTGATTTTACAGCAGAGCTCAAATTGTCCTTCTTTCAGCTTGGCATCAGTCCCCAGATCATAGCATCCATAATAATGCAGGTTTATGGCTTTCTTCAGATACTTCACATACATTTTACTTGCATGATTATGTGACTTGGTATTCCATTCTCTTTTGATGTTGTTGCTTATACAATTTAACTGCCATGTATCTCTTAAAGCTATATTTGGAGGCTGAAGAAGGCTTTCCTTGTTTCAAAGAAGATGACATTATTAAAAAAATTTAGTACTGATTTTTATGTGGACCATTAAGTCATGTTTGATATAATTTGTGCCTTGATATTACTTGGTCCAACTATTCTTCTGGGCTTGCATTATTACATTTGGGAGCGGTCAAATGCTTGTTATTGTGGTGTTTTAGGTCCATGTTGTTACATTTTTGGAGCTGCTAAATGCTTTATCATCGTTTACTTCTTGGTAAATATGCAGATAGTAAGAGAATCTCTTTATATTTTGTTATATATTTTGATGTTTACCTTTTGATGGTTTTAGGGATTCTTATACATTTGAAAAATTGGCAAGTGATATCTAATGAATTTTATAGATGCATCACGATTCACAGTGTTATTTGGTTAACAGAAGTTTTGTACTTGAAGATAAAGGATGCATCCTGCAAGAAAATAGTATATCAATGTTTACTTGAAGTATTGTCTTCCATGCATAATTTGTGTTTCCTGCTGCTGTTTTTATTCATTCTGTTGTCACAATGTGTACTGGCATGTGAGATGCAGACGGAATAATTAATTCCATTTTTTTTTTCTGCATATTTGTATTGGCTAACAATTGTGTCCAACTTTTATGAATTGAATGTGCAGTTACTCTGTCATGTTGTTCCATCTTTGGTAAAGCTGCGAAAGGAAGGCTTAGATGGCTTCGAGAAGATTAAGAGTTATATGTGTGTCTAGTTATTCATCTCAAGCAGTGAGACGAGTCCTTGCTACATAATTTTGTATTGAGCATTTATTTCAGTCAATATGTATTGAGGTTACAAACTCTAATACATTTTTCTACTTATTTCAGATGGTGGATGTCACTGGGTTTTGCAATATTGGAAGCCATTATAGTTTCTTGTTATTCACTTCCATATTCAATTTATGCTGCCAGTCACAGGTAATTTAGTGAGAGGAATTTCATTTCGACAATATTCTTTGATTTTATATATCTCATGAGTAAATTAAATGAGGGTTCATCTTCCTGTGAGAAGCTCAAATGAAAAATCACATTAGCAAGAATTTACCTATACTTTCTTCTTGGAATTGATGTTTTGATCATCTTTTCCGCTGCTTCTCAAAAACTTGTGTTAGTCTTTTATTGTTGCTTTACGGACCATATACATGTAACTCCTACTTCAAGTGGTTAGTCAATGCTATCAAAGTAATTTAAAGTGTTTCAATTTGATTTGGAAAGCTAAAGTGCCTCCTAAATTTCATTTTTTTTTCTTGGGTTTTGGCTATGGGAAAGGTTAATACATGGAAGTTTATTTAAAGGGAGTTCTCACATATGAGCCTCTCTCCATCTTTTTGCATCATGTGCAAACACAATGAGGAAATCATTGATCATCTTTTCCTTCTTTTTGATGTCTCCTTTAATCTTTGAAGTAAATTATTAAAAGATGCAAAAATTTGCTGGCTGGCTCCCTGCTTCTTTTCATCAAGTTTTTGTGGAACATTTTGTGCTTTTGTTAGGGGAAAGAAAGCCAAAACCCTATGGAATGCGCCGTCTTAGCCTTACTTGGGTTATTTGGGAAGGAAAAAAATAATAAATATTTTGAAAGGAAGATTGAGGAGAATATTGATGGCTTGTGGGATTGAGTTCGCCACCTTACTTATGGGATTCAATCTCTAATGAATTTAGGGATTATACCTTTTTCTTTATTCACTTAAATTGGGAAGCTGTTGTGGGATAATTAGTTTTACACTTTTGCTTTGAGTTCTCTTTTGTTTTGTAGGCCTTGTTTTTGTCTTGAAGGTCTTTTTGTCACCCTAGGTGGTTTTTTGTCAGCCTTGGTGGACTGCTTGTTCACTCTGTATAGAGTTGTGTTTTCCATCTCTAATGAATTTTAGGGATTATACCCTTTTGGCTTTTTCTTTATCTACTTAAATTCGGAAGTTGCTGTGAGATAATTAGTTATGCTTTGAGTCTCCTTTTGTTTTGTAGTCCTTGTTTTTGTCTTGAAGGCTCTTTTTGTTACCTTAGGTGGTTTTTTGTAAGCCTTGCCGCCTTGGTGGACTGATTGTTCACTCTTGTATAGGCCGTGTTGCTACAATTTATGATTTTTGTATAGGGCTCTATTTTATATTTCCTTCTTTTACAATGATATTCTGTTTCCTATCAAAACAAATAAATAAATAAATTAAAATATTGAGTTAGTTGTGTTCCTCCCTCTCCATCTAGGTGAGGGAGGTTAGAGTTTCACCTTGCTCATAATTCATAAAAAAACAATTGTGGGGGAGACCTTTCCCAAGTTCTACCCTAAAAAAATAAAAAATGATAGTACGAACACTGTTTTTGGAAGGGATATGTTATGTTACAGTTTTTGTGGCTTTTGCAGGGTTAAGCATGTGATGGTGACAAGTATGTTGCTGGTTTGTGGTGCAATGACAATGACTTGGATCTGCGATACAATATCAGAATCTGGATTTGGTAATTTCTTTGTTTGGTTTTCCATTTTTTTTTAATCTCGTTTTACTTATTTTCATGGTGGTTCCTTTGTTACCATAGCCCATAGTTTATGGATGGAGCCTTATTTTCATAGCAAGGACTCTATGAGAAAATCAGTTGAAAGTTGTTTAGTTGTTCTCAATACCTTTTGGTAGATGTGATGCCAGGGAAATACCATCTTCAAATAAAAGGGCCGAATTGTATGAGTCTTAAGATACTGGTTTTATTGATCATATGTGTTTATTTCGCTGTCCACTCTATTTTCTTTCCAAAATAAGTAAATAAAAATAGTATAAAATACATTAAAGATGTCTGCTTTTTAAGATTTTAAAAGAGTAACAAAACTAAATCCGTGCATGCATTCTTTTACCCTTTCATGTATGGCATAATCTTCTTTTAAACTATTTATACAACTTCAGGCCAAGGTTCATCTCTCATAATATGCGTGGGGATATTGACGGGCTACACTGAGACATTGTACAAGATGTTGTCTCAGCTCTCGGGTATGTGATAACAATCTTACTGCTGTTTAATTTGTGGAATTTTTCTTTCCTTTTTATCCCCAATCTTCGATCGCTTCAAAGTTTTGATACTAATAAAATAGTGGTAAGAGTTGTTAAGATTAACCTGCATTTTGTTGTCAGTTATGCAAGTTATAGAAATTTATCAGTTAATTGAATGATTTAGTATTTGCTTTTTAGGTTTTATTTGGGCGCTCTTCTAGATTTGACATTTCAGCATGCTTATGTCTGTCCTTAAGCATGACTATGACATTTTTAATCTACTTAAGGTGTGGAAGGGCTTGAAAGGTCCCTCTGAAAAGGAGAATTTTGATCTTTCCACATTTGCTCATACCTTGCTTTCTCTTGCATTGTCGCAAAATATATTATCTAGATTTTAATAAATTATGAATGAAATTTAATGTTACAATAAATGCTAAACTCATATATTTAAAAGTGCAAACTAATCCTACAAAAGATTATCCTGCCTTGAATTAATTGATTCAAATAGTTGTTTTAAGTCCATACATAAAAATTCGAGCTGTTTAAAAATAATCAAAGTGTGAAGATTATAGAGTACATTTTTATGAACTTAGAATTATTAGTAATTACATGTGTAGGGTAAATGACGGGGAAGAGGATGTTGCACAAAATCTTACCTCATAACTACTCTGCTAGCGATTGTTGTTGCTCTAGCAATGTATAAATTGCTAAAAATTACTGTTAATTTTGAGTATAAACAGAAACCATATTAGTTGTTCAAGGATTTCTTAATTATAAAAAATTTATACGAGGACGTCTTAAGTCATAACCATTGCGATTCGGTTTGAACTATTCTATAATGCTACCATATTTCTTTAGTTTAAGTGTTAGGTAACAATAACAATTTCAAGGTTTGCAATATACAGGAAGCGCTGTGAGTTGGTGGCCTTTTGCAGTGTTGGGAGTTTTTACTATTGTTGCTATGTGGGCAGTTGTTGTTACTGAAGGTTGCAGGAAAATAAAACTGCAATATTATGGATTTAAGCTTGCTTCAGCTGCAAGGTAGTACCATTTTTGTTATCCAGATGTATAAATGTCTTTTTTTTTTTTTTTTTTTTGTGTTATAAAGCATATCTTGCATAAATTTGGTCCATTTTTATGTTTTTATCTTCTCTGTCAGTGAAGGGCAGTTCTTTTGTTGAGGTTGTTACTAATAATTTATTCTACGACTTTAACAATTCCTGATCATTTGCTTTAATAATAATAATTTTTTTTAAAGTCTGCAAGATACCATAGGTTCTCTTGCTCATGCAGTTAACCTCTAAAACCTGGCAAAAGTTCTCGTTCATTCTTCTTTTTGTTGGTTTTGCTTGTAAACAGAGAAGATTCCCAGATTACAGAAGTGGAGCCCTATATCCCTTTTAATATTAATCCAGCAGGAATGCAGCCTGTTCTGACAACAACTTATCTCCTGGCATTTCCCAGTATTCTTGCAAGGTATTTTCAGCCAAAACTGACTTATTTTTTATCTCAATTTTATCTGTTGGTCTTGTGTCCGGAGGATGAAAACTTATTAAGTTTCTTTAATGTATCGTCAAATTTCTTTTATATTAGGGTTGCTTTTTTTTTTTTTTTTTGGTATTCAATGCATAAATACATATAACTTTCCTGTTAAAACTTGTTTTGGTGAAGGATTTACAACTAGTCTAATACAAATCATTTTTGCAGTATCCTTGGTTCCCCATTTTGGGAGCATGTTAAGCAGATATTGAACCCAGAGACTTCTGTTGGTGCAGCGCCTTGGGTGTACTATTCTATATATGCATTTTTTGTCTTCCTATTCAATATATTTGACATTGTAAGTATCCTTTCTACCTGACTATTGATTATTATAGAACCATACATGCTACTTGACAAAAACTCTGTGAATATATGTTTGTCGTCATCATGATTCTTTGCTTTTGCATTATAGTTTTCTTGCAGTTATAATTTTTTGATTGCAAAAATCATTAAAATTTTTTTTTAGTAGAAGATGATCTAGTTTTCTATTTATGCTCTTTTTTCTCTCTCTTGATATTGTACTTGCTAGTATTCAAATACACCAAAGTGAATGTAAAGAAAAGTTACAGAAATTACATCTATAAGACTATAACTGCACTTATATATTAAATACATATTTTGCTGTACAATCACCTTATATGGTAATACAAATATACAATGATATTGAATTGGCAGGCAGATGCAAATGCTAAGAAACCTCGTGAAAATGCTTTACTGTTTTTTTTTTTTCCTGTCCTCATTTGAAATGGAAGCTTATAATGATATACCATTATGTATGTCTTGTATGGGACATAATAAAGCCAGAGTTGTCATATGGGAAAGGTAACAACTTATAATAATGATGCTTCAACTCTAACCTCATTCCATTGTCCCAGGAGGATTTTATTATTCATTCTGTGGAAACATAAATTAAACATAAATTTTTCATTGAACGTGAATGTGCTTGCATGTCATTCATCTGGTACTATAAATGTGTCAATATGATATAAATCTGAGCTCTTAAGTTATGGTAGTTGTAATTTTTCGTTCTCTTTTATAGATGTCATCTAAACTGGAATCTCAATGCAGGCAAACTTGCCTAAGGAAATTGCAGATTACTTAAACAAGATGGGTGCTAGGATACCAAATCTAAAGCCTGGGAAGGCCACTATTGAATATCTCACAAAGATTCAGGCATCAACACGTTTTTGGGGTGATATTCCAACTGGACATTGCTAAAACAAATATGCCCCCCCATTTTAAGTTGTTCTGATATTAATAGCAAGCATTTGAACCGTTTCTGTTTGTTTGCTGCTTTCTTTAGCTTTTCTTTGTGGTGGAATTTGCAGGGGGTCTATTGTTAAGTTTGTTGGCAACTACATCAACCATACTTGATCGTTATCTACGCAGTATCAATGAGGGATTTTCCATTGGGTTTACATCAGTTTTAATCATTGTAAGTGCTGTTCTGAGCTAGGCCCTGCCATTATGTATGCTATCACTTTTATACATTGTCTATAATGATCATTGATAGAATGATGCTACCTTAGTTTTGGAGCTTTGGTACTAAAGTCAAATCTGGGTTAACCAGCAACAAATATAGCCACGAGCATGATGTTATTATGCTAAATCATCCGTTGCATGTTAGAAGTTATGATTTACCAAATATATAGGACTGTTACCTTTCAACAGTGTTCTTAATTAAAATAGTTTGTAAACAGTGCTCTTAATTAAAATAGTTTGTAAGACTGCTTAAGATTCATAATCCACCATGGCCTAAAAAATAAATAAAAATCATGTCTGCGCATTGTCTGATGAATCTGACTTGTGTTGGTCCAGGTGGGTTCCATTATCGAACTTAGAAGATCCTACCAAGCATACAACGTAATGCCAAGTTTAAGCGAAGCTCTAAAGCGGTATGGTGTATGATATCTGAAGAGGCAACGCTCATCTAGTCTCCTCCTTTTAAGGTATGACTTGATATGTTCTTAAACTTCATTGTAAATTCTGTCTGTACAGAGCACTGGTTAATAATAAGGGAAAATCTTTTCTGTGGTGCAGAGATTCTCAAAATGGTGATTGATAATCGCTATAGATTGTTGAAACAATACTTTCCAGAAGCAAATTGCTCACTATCTAGTTTACAAGAAGTGGAAGTTTAGAGAAGCTGCAGCTGTTGCAAGTTTAAAGATTATAGATTTTCCTGAAGTGTGTGTGTTATTGTTTCGATTCAAGAGTGGGTTCTGACTTCTTAATCCACATTTTTAGATGATGTGGCTCCTTTTGTTCTTCAGAACAGATTGTGGTTAGAGTTACATGGTCTCGGATTGGTTTAGTACATAGTAGAGGGAAAAGGTACGGGCTAGTGGCGACTCAGATTTCATGCAAATGCCAACTATAGTTCTGGTCTAAGATGAAGTTTAGTGTAGAATAGATAAGGCCAGTTAGTAGGTGCAATATTAATTAGTGTATTCATTAGTTAAAACAACTCTTTATACTTGATAATGTTACTTTCAAATCATTTTCCTGTAACTATTTAATATCCTTAAGAAAAATTAATAATATTGGAGCGTTTATGTGGTCGAATCCATTTTGAATTTGATAAATTTTGAATTTGATAAACGTATGTTAGAGAAATTTTTAAAATAAATAACATTTGAAATTAAATGAGAAAAGACAACCCTTTGTCATAAATAAAAGAAAGGGAAAGTGTTGTTTTAAAGAGACATTGTTTTAAATTTAAATTATATTTTAATGTTTATAAATACTAGTATCAAACAGTATAACAACTACACTTGAATCACACTCTTTCTTCTCTCTGTTTTTATAAAAATCATATGGCAACAATATTCTATTCACCGTAGAAAACAAAATATTGTCATAAATAGACTTGCAACTTTCAAAGGCGTTCTGATTTGTTTTCGCAAGTGCACAACGCAGACAAACAAAGGTTTCATTGCATCGTGGAGGCGTATTCGCAAACTCAGTGTTTCACATAATTGGCGGAAGCGAATAACGTCTTAAGGAGAGCGACAACAATAACGTCTTAAGGAGAGTGACAACAATCGTGCCTTGAAGCCAGTTGTATTAGTGTTTTTATTTTGGACTAGTTTGTTCTTTGCAGTATTTATTTGTTAATAGTGTTTTGGTTTGGGATCAAGAAAAGCGATATATTATTGACAGAAAATATCCATCAATCTTATGACGTTATTTTTAATCATCAATAGCACGAGTTTCATCATTGCATGACTATTGGATCATTTTGATGGTGCGTTGGCAGAAGAAACATTTCTTGTTGACAACTCTGGAAGTTGTATATGTGCTAACTACACCGAAGCCGTTGGAATGTGAGGATGAGACATTGGTGGAAACTCGAACTCGGCAAAAATGGGAACAAGATGACTACATATGCAAGGGACACATTTGCAATGCCATGTCTGATGCACTTTTTGATCAATATCACAACAAACAAACAGCCAAAGAAATATGGGATCTCTTGGAGGCAAAATATATGAGAGGATGCAACAAGTAAGAAATTTTTGACCTCTAAATATTTTCAATACAAAATGGTTGATGGTAGGCGTGTTGTTGACCAATTCCATGAGATCCTGCAAATTTATGATCAATTTCAACAACATAAATTGGTTATGGATGAGTTAATTGTTGTTTCCTCTATTATTAACAAACTTCCTCCATCATGGAAAGGCTATAAGAATAGTCTTAAACATAAAAAGGAAGACATATCGCTTGAGGAATTGGGTAGGCATCTTCGTATTGAGAAAGAGAATAGACTTAATAGTCATGATGAGCAGCCCATAATGTCTTCTAAAATAAATATGGTGGAGGAAAAGAAAAAGTCTAAATAGCCCCAACACCAAAAAGACAACAAAAGAAAATTTGCTACAATGGTGAACCCAGATGGCAAGAAAAGGAAATTTTCATGTAGACCTGGCAATGGGTAGAGATGCACATTTTCCCCCGGGGCCCCAATTCCCCGCGTCCCCATCCCTATTTGAGGATTTTTTTGGGAGGAAAAATGGGGAAATGGGAGGGAGGAGGGGGTAGGGGTATGGGGATGATTTTCATCCCCAAATTGAAATGGGGACCCATCCCCCATCCCTATTTTGCCCACATTTATATTGAAATGGGGATGGGGATGGGGATGGGGATGGAGGGGAGGTCCCCCATCCCCATTTCCTCATTTCTCCCAAACATATATAAATATAATTATAATATATATATATATATATATATTATTCTTTGAAAACCCTAATTCCCTAAGTATATAAACACATTTTATATAAAATACAATAATGAATTTTATTTTGTATTTTGTAATGGAATGTTTGTTTGTTTGTTTTTTATTTTTTATTTTATTTTATTTTTATAGTTAAATTTGTAATTTTTAGTCAAATAGGGAAATGAGGGAACAGGAGAAATGGGGGAAACAGGAAAATAGGAAAAAATGGGGAAAAACAGGGAAAATAGGGAATTGGGGATGGATATAGATCCCCCCAAAATTCCCCATCCCCATTTTCCCCAAATGGGGAAAATGGGGCGGGGGTGGGGGAAGGGTCTGAGATGTGGGGATGGGGGGACCTATATCTATCTGTCCCCCCATCCCCATTCCCCAAATGTGCATTTCTAGCAATGGGTCGTGTTCTTGCGAATTCATGTCGTTTTGTGTTTAGGTCGTGTTAAAATTGCTCCACTTGAACCTAACCCGTTAGCTTAATGGGTTGAAATGTACAAACCCGAAACCATTTGTTAAATTAATGGGTAACCCGACCCAGTCCGTTACAAAATATTATATTTGAGATTTATTAAAAAGTTGAAAATAAATAGTACTGAAGCATGATCAAACTTATACAATCAAGTTCACTAGTTAATTTTAGAGTTTTAGGGTTAGGGTTAGGGTTATAATAGTGTGAAATAATTGATTTATAGTTTTAGATTTTTTAATTTAGAAAATTTTCCTCTAAAAAAATTAATTAGTAAAATATATTCTTACCATAATTATAGAGATTTTTTAAAATATAAATTTCATAATGTGACTATACAAAGATTTTTTTTAATAACTTTTTTAAACACATTAAAAAAAAATCTTTATATTAATGGGTTGTCGAATTAATGAATTTTTTTATTTTTTATTTTTATTTTTTTAAGAGTGAACCTAAAACCGACCCATTATATTTCGTGTCTTAATGAGTTGACCCATTAACAATCCGATCAGATAAACTTGACCCACCAACTGCTATTTTCGAATGGGTTTGGGTCGTGTAAAATTTTGCCAAGTTTAAGAAAGAGTGTTAACTCTTGAAAAAACAAAAAGAGAGTTTGACTTCAAATTTTGTGGCTATGATATCCGAGATTAATGTTCTCGAAGATGACTATGCATGGTGGATAGATTCAGATGCTACAAAGCATGTGTGTAAGGATTGTACCCTTTTCACATCTTATAAATCTATTCAAGATGGAAGTGTGCTATGCATGGGAAATTCATCCACTGCAGCAATAAAATGAAAAGGCACAATACAACTTGAATTCACTTCTGGAAAAATTCTTACTTTAACTGATGTTTTTCATGTACCAAAAGTTAGAAAAAATCTTGTATCTAGTAGTCTTCTTAATAAGTTTGGCTTTATACTTGTGTTTGAGTCAAACACATTTGTATTGTCTAAGGACTAAGGGTGGAACCTTAGTGGGAAAAGGTTATATGTATGAAGGTATGTTTAAGTTTAATATCAATAAAATGAACGTTTTTTCTATTTATATTATTAACTCATTATCGTTATGGCATAATCGATTAGGACATGTTCATACAAAGTGTTTGCATGATATGGCTAATTTAGATTTAATTCCTAGATATAACTATAACATGCATGAAAAATGCAAAGTGTGTGCTCAAACAAAAATTACAAAAACTCCTTTCCCTAAAATTGTAAGAACATCATCTTTGTTACAACTAATTCATAGCGATGTGTGTGATATGCATAGTAATCCTACTAGAGGTGGCAAAATGTACTTTGTAACATTTATTGATGATTATTCAAAATATTGTTATGTTTATTTGTTGCATTCAAAGGATGAAGTATTAAATAAATTTAAGGTTTACAAAAATGAAGTAGAAAATGCATGTGACACAAAAATTAAAGTTCTTAGGAGTAATAAAGGTGGTGAATATCAATTCCCTGATTTTTGTGAATGTGTTGGCATTGTACATGATACATGTATTGCATATACACCATAGCAAAATGGGGTAGCATAAAGGAAAAATAGAACACTCTTAGAAATGGTTAATGCAATGCTTTTGAATTCAGGTTTAGGTAAAGGATTTTGGGGTGAAACATTATTAACTGCATGTTATATATTAAATAGAGTGCCTACTAAGAAACTTAAAACTACTTCATATGAACTTTGGAAGAAAAGGAAGTCTAATTTATCTTATCTTAGAGTTTGGGGATCTAGAGCTATAATTAGACTACCAAAACCTAAAATAAAGAAATATGGTGAGAAAGGTGTTGAATGTTTATTTTTAGGTTATGCAGAACATAGTAAATCATACAAGTTTTTGGTTACTGAACCTAATAATTATGTTGAGATTAATACAATAATAGAATCTAGAGATGCCATTTTTTATGAATTTAGATTTTATGTTATACCTAAAATTATTAATTCTGATACACTTGTGGAAAATGTGGCAACACTAAAGCGAACTGCCACAGAAGATCCTCTTGAAATACGGAGAAGTAAAAGAGCAAGAAAAGAAAAATCTTTTGGCCCCGACTTCTTAGTTAAAGGTACTAGAGATACACATATGAGACAAACTATAGTCTTGCCGATAATTGAATCGTATCCCCTCACTTTTGAGGAAGCAATGAAGTCACTGTAGGAACCTAGGGTTACAGATTACGCAGCGGAAAGGTTTTAAATTTTTTTTATGCAATCATCAAGTAAACCTAATTGTATAGTAATAATCGAAAACAACAAAGAAGGTGAAACGATTTCATACCAGCGTTGGAGGCTCTTTCTCTTTAATACGATCTGCTCCCTGATTTGAACCACAAGATCTTCATCGCTATGACCCGGGATTGGTAACGACGTATGGACGCATCACGGTTCTCAGGAACAAGAAGAGACACATGAAAGCAACATCTTGCTTTTTGTACAGAATGCAGCCAGCCTAAAATAAAATAATAAGAACAATTTCTTCTTTTTTCTTTCTTGGCAGTCGCGCCCCTGTTATTTTTCTTTTTTGTGTCTAGCGTGTTTTGTTGTGTGTTGTTGTGTATCTACACAACTTGTCTCTTTTAAAAACAACATATAATATATATAGTGGAAATATAAGGAAATGACACTTCCTAAGTTGCAAAGAGCAAAAATGTCCACTTTTGAAAATACTTGCAATAATGTCCATTGTCAATGTTTCCTTTCCCTGAAATGTCCACTTGAGGTCCATAATACCCTTTTCACTAAAATGGGGCAAAATGACCCAAAAGCTCCTTACAGGTATCGAATGACAAAACTACCCTCTAAGGTTTTGGGCGCCAATCCAAAATATAATTTCCGTTTGAACGTGACCCATTCCCCATTCCCCTTTCATCAGATCCTGGCGTACCCCCATCTTAGCTCATCCCCATCGCCCCTTCTTCTTGTTCTTCCTCGCCTACCAGCCCCATCATCGCCCCTTCTTCTTCGTCGTCTTCCCCGCCTACCATCATCAACACAAACACTCTTCTGAATCCCGATTTCCACACACACCGAACCCAATCCCAATTCCTCTTTGAAGCTTGAGAAATCGACATTGTGCTCGTCTTGTGGGTCTTGGACTCCTTTCTTCGAACACACCCAATCCCGATTCCTCTTTCAAGGTTGGGCATTCGACATTGTGATTTCTAGCGAGAAATGGAAGGCAAAGGTGAGTAGGCAGTCAACTATTAATTGTGACAATGTCATTAATTGAATATTCATTATTTTGTTGTTAAATATTTTGATCCTAACCCCACTTGTACCCATTGAGCCTCATCCTTTAAGAGGACCCTTTGTTGTTATTTTGTGAGAAAATGTAATAATATATTGAATTGAATGTAGGGGCTGATACCATTGTTTTAGGAATTCCAGTGTTAGGATTTAGGAAGTCTTAAAATGTGAGAGCAACGGGGCAAATTTTGATTCTGAAAGTATTTGATTGTTGCCCCGTAATTGTAGCTCTTCCTTTATAGTTTCTATACACAAAATGTTTTTGGATTATTGTGTCCAAAAAGCTACACAAAATTGAATGGTAAAATGTTTTTGAAATAATGATTTTTGTAATGTCTTTCTTTCTCTTTTGTGTTCCATACATCTAGTTTTTCGAGTGCGTGTATATGCTGGATTGTAATTCACCTTCGAATTGATGATGAGATTTGGATTTCAACTTTTGTAAAATTATCTGTAAAATTTGATGGTTAAAGGACACACACAACACAAGGCTAAAAGTGTTATATATAAAGCTATACAGAGGGAGAGTGAGAGAGAGGGAGAGTGAGAGAGAGGGAGAGAGTAGTAGTAGTAGTAGTAGTAGTACCACACGAATTCACTCTGCTGCATTCTATTTCAACAAATGTGTATGCTAATAATTTTTGTATTGGTTCATTATCTGAATGAATGTAATATTGTTGCCAAGTCATACGGATTCGATGATTGCATTTTTAGTCCGTTGCAGTGGTTATTGGAAGGGTAACCAGTTATTTGGTCCGACGACTTTTGCATGTTGTGTTTCCAAGAGTTTAAAGGGAATATATAGTGAAATGTTGGAAAAGTTGTATGGTCGGATTGGGGTATGTAGGGATAGATTTGAGCTGAAGATTTCGTCACAGCTAACATGAATTTCCTTACTTATTAATGCTGACGACGAGGTAAATTTTATCCTTATGCACATCAAATCCGATTGGCCCGAAATTGATGTTGAAGTGGTCGAGAAATCTATAGGCATACCTGAAACTCCAAGAACGGCGAGAAACACAACAATAAACTTAGAATGTACTGTGTTGCCTTTTACACCCACCAATAATCTAAACTCCCCAGTTGGTACTTCACAATACAAATCAGTGAGTGGTAGTAACCATCCGCATGCGTCTGTTCCTTCACCTAACAGTACATCACCATGGGTTAATGAGGGGACTCCAGCATCTACAAATAAGCATGCAAATGTGGATGACACAGATGGTTCCGAAACATCTGATACGGAGGATGACAGTCGTACTGACGATGATACTAGTAATGACCCAAATGGTGTTTCGGAAGTTCCCCAATGTGGTGGGCAAGCGGTAACTGGTGGTAGAGAAACCCCAACTAATGTTGAAGAAGAACAAGGAAGGGATAATGGAGCACCCAACAGTTCTGCACCTTCTATTACATCACGGTGGACAATACCGGGGTCAGAACTCTACTCAATTCAACCTATTCGGCCGAAGGACTTTTTTGAAGACCAAGATCACCAAGGTCCATTATACAAAGGACAGATCTTCAAGGACAAGTAAACCTTGCAAGATACTTTAGGGAATTATGCATTTGAAGAGAGGTTTGGGTATAAGGTGTCACGATCGAACCATACACGATTTCACGCAACATGTAGAAAAGGAGACTGTGAATGGCTTATTAAAGCAGCGAAGTTGAAAAATGGGACCTATTGGCATGTTAAGTCCTTTGTTAAGGATCACACATGTGGTGATTGTGGCAACTACAATATCGATTTTACACGAGTAAGTGCCCGTGTAATTGGTGAAATGTATGCTAGAAAATATGCCGATCCTGGACGCACAATCCGTCCTAAAGATATAATATCTGATTTTAGGGATGAACACGGCATAAACCTCTCATATAACAAAGCTTATAGATCCAAGACATGCGCTTTGCATAAGGCATTCGGCGATCCGTGGGAGTCATTTAAGATGTTACCCGCATTCTTTTACATGTTGGAACAATCCAACCCTAGGACTGTAACTAAGATTGAAACCGACTCTGAAAACCGGTTCGCCTTTGCATTCATGGCACTTGGGGCTTGTATAGAGAGATTCAATTCGGTTATTAGGCAAGTTATCGCCATCGATGCGACCCACTTGAAGGCCAAGACCAGATGTGTCTTGTTAGTTGCGGTGTGCAAGGACGGTAATGAGATGATTTACCCTTTGGCATTTGGGTTTGCTCATTCTGAGTGCACCGAGTCGTGGACATGGTTCTTGAAGCAACTTCGGAATGTGATCCAGTATCCTGAACGTGTGATGTTAGTTTCGGACCGGCATGCGGGTATCTTTGCAGGCATGGAAGCTATTTTTCCCGATGCAGCACATGGGGTATGTGCATACCACTTGTCACAAAATCTGAAAAGATTTTGCAAGCAACGGGATGATGTGATCAAGCTTTACTTCCGTGCAACGTACATGTACCGTGTCGAGGAATTCGACCATGAAATGGCAGAGTTGAAAGCCACCCACTGTAAGGTTTATGATGAGCTTCTAGAGGTTGGGGTAGAGAAGTTTTCACGTGTACATAGTCCTAGAAAGAGGTACCATATGATGACTACCAACATTGCAGAGTCAATTAATTCTTGTCTACTTGCAATTCGGAAGTTACCTATCACATCTATTGCAGAATTTATTAGAGATTTGTTGCAAAGGTGGTTCCACGACCGTCGGAGCAATGCACGTGAAATGCCTACATTATTGACTCATTATGCAGACCTACACATCAAACAGAGGGTATTACCATCAGAACGGTGTGAGGTTCACCCCATTGACTTCCATAGATTCAAGGTAGAAGACAAATGGGAAGGAGCGATTGTCGACTTAGAAAAACGTTCATGCTCATGCCGTGAATGAGATCTAGATGAGTTACGGTGTATTCATGCCATGGCGGTTGCTAGGTATGCTTACAAAATTTAAGTTACTTTTAATGGTTGTTCGACCTGTCACTATTTAATTATAATAATAAAATCTTTTTCTTCATCGTGTGGTTTGTACCAGGATTAAAGGTATGCCTATCAACGGATTATGTAATGACTTTTTCACAACGGGATAGCTGCAACATGCTTACGCCATGCTTGTGAATCTTGTTCCAAATCCTGAAACATGGGATCTTCCTGATGTAGTTCGTGATCACATTGTATTGCCATGGTTAAAAAGGAAGCAGTCAGGAAGACCAAAGAAGTCAAGAACACCTTCTGCTGGGGAGAAATGAAAGAAAGA
This sequence comes from Acer campestre, assembly GCA_954870605.1. Classification (NCBI taxonomy): domain Eukaryota; kingdom Viridiplantae; phylum Streptophyta; class Magnoliopsida; order Sapindales; family Sapindaceae; genus Acer; species Acer campestre. The sequence continues at coordinate 14,389,466 of OX940802.1, read as the reverse complement.
AACATGTTCGAATTGTGGTGCAATTGGACACAATAAAAAAAATTGCCCGAAACCCTCAAGTATGTCCAGCACAAGCAAACCAGCAAAAAAACCACGTACTTGTAGCATTTGCAAGAAAGAAGGACATAATAGACTGAAGTGCCCAGATAGGCCATCAGAGCCCATTTTGAAAGACACGGAGAAAGAAGCAGTCCTTCATGCATTGTAGGAACCAATTTTGGAAGGTTAGAAACTTCACATGTATCAGTTGGTTCTTTCAGTTGTTGTAAGTTTATGTAGTTAACTTTTATTTGTGGTAACTTTTAAAAACTTGATATGTATCACATGTATGAGTAGGTGTTGCCTATATGTGTGTCATGCTCTTTGTTTTGAGATCTGCATGTTGTTCTGAGGCTGAATCTATTTTTTTTTTGTTAGGATATATCTGTTTTTTTTTTTCTTTTTTACACAGATGAAGAAGCAGTCATTCATGGTTTTGAGGAGCCCCCAATTTTCGAGGGTTAGAAACTTGATATGTATCTCTTTTTAGGTGGTAGAAATGGAAAGAAATTTGTAACTCGATTGATGTACGTAAGTTTTATTTTTTATTTGTGAGCCCCCTCCCCTATCTCGGAAGGTCAAAACTTGATATATGTAATGTTGTTTGTGCTGACCCCATGGTGGTGTATGATACCATACTATTTCTTTGAAGTTATTCATATCCGAAGCTCAATGTTAATAATCTCAGGTCTTTATAAGTATTCCCAGGCTGAGCGATAATATTCCCATGCCATATTTACGTATTCTCGGGCTTTAAGCATACACAAGACTAATAGAAGGGGTCCAATTCCCACCAGAGACAAATGCGACTTCATTTGTGACTTTACTGAAATCGCTTCTAAAGTAGCATTCCTTTCGGTTTTTCGTTTTGTCTAATTCGTAATCTCATGGGCTTTATATTTTAATTTCCCAGGCTGAACGATAATATTCCCAGGCTGTATTTACGTAATCCCGGGCTTTAAACATACACAAGACTAACAGAAGGGGTCCAATTCCCACCAGAGACAAATGCGACTTCATTTGTGACTTTACTGAAGTCGCTTCTAAAGTAGCATTCCTCTCGGTTTTTCGTTTAGTATAATTCGTCATCTCACGGGCTTCATATTTTAATTTCCCAGGCTAAACGATAATATTTCCAGGCCGTATTTACGTAATCCCGGGCTTTAAACATACACAAGACTAACAGAAGGGGTCCAATTCCCACCAAAGAGAAATGCGACTTCATTTGTGACTTTGATGAAGTCGCTTCTAAAGTAGCATTCCTCTCGGTTTTTCGTTTAGTCTACTTCGTAATCTCACGGGCTTCATATTTTAATTTCCCAAGCTCAACGTTAATATTCCTAGGCCGTATTTACGTAATCCCGGGCTTTAAACATACACAAGACTAACAGAAGGGATCCAATTCCCACCAGAGAGAAATGTGACTTCATTTGTGACTTTGATGAAGGCGCTTCTAAAGTAGCATTCCTCTCGGTTTTTCGTTTGGTTTACTTCGTAATCTCACGGGCTTCATATTTTAATTTTCCAGGCTCAACGTTAATATTCACTAGCCATATTTACGTAATCTCGGGCCTTAAACATACACAAGACTAACAGAAAGGGTCCAATTCCAACTAGAGAGAAATGCGACTTCATTTGTGACTTTGATGAAGTCGCTTCTAAATTAGCATTCCTCTCGGTTTTTCGTTTGGTTTACTTCGTAATCTCACGGGCTTCATATTTTAATTTTCCAGGCTCAACGTTAATATTCCCAGGCCATATTTATGTAACCCCGGGCCTTCAACAAACACAAGACTAATAGAAAGGGTCCAATTCCCACCAGAGAGAAATGCGACTTCATTTGTGACTTTGCTGAAGTCGCTTCTAAAGTAGCTTTCCTCTCTGTTTTTCGTTTAGTCTACTTCGTAATCTCACGGGCTTCATATTTTAATTTCCCAGGCTCAACGTTAATATTCCCAGGCCGTATTTACGTAATCCCTGGCTTTAAACATGGCACATGACAATTCCCAAACAAACAATACAAAACAATTTTTATAGCTAACCCCATACATAATGTTTCCCGCTTTAAACAACTGTCACAAAAACACTAAAACACATAGTCATCCCTTTCCTTGCCATTAGGATATAATTCCCTGGGTTAAGGTTACCATATCTATTAACCAGCCTTATGTTATGAAACAACTGTACAAACAGACAAAAACATACAGGCGGTCCCTATTAAGATAAGATAAACAAACAAATACATGAAATTAATCATGAAACTAACAAAAAAGGAAGGTTCAAAAAAAGCAACTAAACCATTAACTAAAAAAGAACACCCCTAGGTGCCCAAAATCTATGGACCCGAGAGTGGCAAGGTGGTCTTAGGATCTGCCTTCTGCGGGGTCTTCTCTATGCCATTGGTCTTACGACGCCCATAACGAATGTGGAGGCCCGAATCAACTAAAGCCTTCTCAAAAGCATCCATCCTATGATTAAGATTAGCAAACTCTGTCATGTTGGCCACCTGGTTGGCATCCATCTGTACACGCAGACCTTGAACAGTCTGTAGAATCTGATTCAACGCTGGCCCGTGATCACGTCCCTCTGCATGTGGATCATCTCCAAGGTTCTGCTCATTATAGTCCACGTCCTCTGAGTCGTCCTCCTCGGGTAAGTCATCCATGTCATCCTCATTCACACCCCTTGGAATTACAAGTGGAGGTAGTCCTCTACGCCTAGCAATGTCATTGTAACCTCTCTTGCCTAGGTTTCCTGTTGGAGAAATCATGGTCCATCCTCCTCGATGCACATCAATGCCTGTCTCCTCACAAAAATGGGTAATTAAACAAGGGAAAGGTAGTGGGCCAACAGTCGATTTTCCAGCTTCGATGATTCGTTTCATGATAATCTGCCCTACATCCATGAGGATGAGATTATTTACACAGAAAAGATAACGGGCATCCTCACAACTCACCTGGGTGCGGTGTGTGGTGGGCACCAAGGAGAAACTAAAGAACAAGTACCAAAAGACAGCCTCTATCTTCAGTTCGTTGTACAAAAGGGGAAACCGATAGTCATTCCACACACGACAACCATCTATCCTCAAATCAGCAGCTAATTGCCCATTAAAGGGCTGAAATAACTCATGCATTGGAAGGCCTTCAACCAATTGATCGAGGTCATCTACCGTGTCAAACCACTGGTTAATTTTAGTGGCTGTAATTAGGACTTCCTTCCCTTGGACAATCACTGACATCCCTTGGTTAAACTGAGACATCATTGCAAAATAAAACTCATGAACCAATTCTAGTGCCGCCTTGTTTGGGGTCCTTACAAAACCCCTCAATCCCATAGTATTTACTGTCTCTGATATCCAATTTGTACCAAAAATGTCCAAGTTTATACCCCTTTCCGGCCAAAATTTTCTATTACCAAAATTAGCTCATCTTTCTGGAAAATACGGGGTTGGGGGCTCCGTAGATGTGCTACCCTTGCCCTTCCCTTTGGGTGAACGCATAACGGGAAGTTGTTTTCTCTTTTTCGAAGGCTTACCACCATTCGTAGCAACTTGCTTCCCCTTTCTACCCCATCTTCTACTATTTCCCATCTCCAATTGAACACAAAAAAATACCACTACACAACAAAACCCAGAAGAATAATCTTGGCCAACACCACAACAACAACTTCAGATCTTCATTCACACACCAAACAAACATAATGACCCTTCAAGAAATCTACTCGAATACATATATATATATATGTATATTAGGATATCTAGAATCTTTATGCTTCAATCTACCACTTCAAGAGAGGATTAAGCCTTCGAAATACCTTATGTTGAAGATCCACTGTTGTCGCATATTGTTGGGAGTGATTTGATGTGAAAATGTTGGTAAACTAAACGTGGTGAAGGAAGTGAGAAAAGGCTGGTTCGTCGGGGCTGTCCTCGACAAGAAAAAGCCAAATATGGAGAAATTGGACTCCAAAACCCAACAAATGACTTTTGACAGTAACCCCAACTTTTAACATCCAAAACGGCGTCGTTGCATTTCACATATACATAACATCCTAAACGGCGTGGATGCAAATACCTATAATTCTCGGGCCTAAAATATTATTCCCGGGCATTATAAAATAGTGTCAGACCCAATACAAAAATTCCGTGGGCCTAACATATAAATTCACGGGCTTAAGGATATGAAACAACTATCACACAAGAAAAACATAAATAGTAATTCCTGGGCATTAGGAAACCATTCTCAGGCCCAATTAAATAATTTCCGGGCTTAATAAAAATTACAAATTTCACACAATTGACAATACAGTCATAAAGGGAAATTCTCGGGCGTCGTGTACATAATTCCCAGGGTCTGACATATTGGAACAGTTGTCATTAGTGACTTTTCAGTTCTCAATTAAAATGAATGAACAATTTCCATATTGGAAGTTACAGTGACTTTTCAGTTTTCTGTGAAAATGAATGTTCAATTCCACTTCATTTTCATCAAGTTCCAATGGTTCATTTATGACTTTTCAGTTTTTGATGGAAATTAAAATTTATTGATTTAAAGTTACATAGGGTAAAATTGTGACTTTTGCAATTTTCAATGAATTGTTAATTTGAAAAGGTGACTTTGCAATGCTGTGGGTTGGGTAATCGAGGGTAGTTAATCTAGTTCCACTATAAATATCCCATCTAGGGGGTCCTTACTCACTTCAATCTTCAATCTTTTTTTTTTCTTCCAGTTTAACAAGTTCAAATGGCAGGAAACGGTAGAGGTATTGACAACACCCACAGGGTAAATTCCATTTTCAAATGTCTGCAAGATCGGATTGCAATTGCTGAGGACACTCTCCTTCAAGAACGTGCAAATGTTGAACGCCTAAGTGTTGATTACAGTGTTTTGATGGGGAAGTATCAGAATCTAGAAGCAAAAATTATCAATTTAAATGTTCAAATCGAAGCAAGGGACAACGAGCTCAATGGACTGTATCAACTTGTTGAGAAATTGCAGCAACAGTTGATGGATTCCAATATTCCACCATCTACATGAAGACATCTTCCTGCCATTGAAATGCACATTTCTATATTTTCATGTTTTTCCTTTTTTTATTTCATATGCTGTACCCTCTACCGTTATTAAAATAATGAATCTAACAATTAAAAAACTTTTATGTTTTCTTTGCTTGTTTGTAGATAATTACTAAAATACATAAGACCGGAACTCTACAATAGGAGGGCATACACATGTTAAACATAAGAACATAACATGTTTAATAATAATATTAAAACACCATAGTTTAAACATAGTGGCAGCCAAACATCTTTCACACTTTCAACAATCTTGCCGACTATCACTCCAAAAACAAAAACAAATACAAATAAAAACAACATCACTCCAGTGCTTTGACTCTTCTTCAATACCTTCTCTTCAACATTCAGAGAATATTCAGAAGAGTAATGGCTTGAATGTTCGAAAAGGTTGCTTTTAGCTTTATATGCTTCATCAATTGAGTTAAACTTCTTGTAAGAAGCTCCTGGAAAACCATCCACTTGTTCATGACATTCAGGCCAAGAATTAAATATACCGGTTTTTCTTCCTTTGAAAACAACATAAACACAATTTTTCCCCATTGCAAACAACACACTTTATATCTGTAAATTGATTATATTTCCACAAATTATAATTAGACAATGAATGTTTGACTTTGTATACCAAGCTTATATTGACAACAACAACACAAAACTGGTATACCAATGAATTTGGTTTCACAAAATCAGTTATTTTTAAGAAATGTAAAAATTAAAGTTTAATTTTTAGTAAACCAGGGACATATTTCGCAAACAAAACCCCTTCACAGTGATTAAAAAAATAAAAAAAAGAGGAATACCAAAACACGCATAATGTAGGCTGATTATATTAGATCTGAGAACTTGTATACAAAGCAAAATCGTGTTTCAGACCCTAGAATGAAGAATGAATTTGTGTGGCAAGAATATGTATAACTTATGAAGATTGTTTACCTGCGGATCTTCTTCTTCGTGAGGAAGGGTCTATGGAAGGACCCAAAAATGAGAAGCAACTAAGTTCGCTTTCAACTGGATACAAAGCAAAGAAAGAAAAAGAGGGAAAAAGATGATTTAGTCGTCTGTTCACCCGTGAAGAAGAGGCACTTTTCAAGAAAAAGATGTTTTTTTCCTTTTTAGGTTGTTCAATGTTGGAAGACTAATGAAGAAGAAGATTTACTTGGATCGGATCAAGCAATTAATTAAGAATAAATAGGAATAAGATGATTTAGTGGGATCCAGCTTTTGATCCACTACAGGCTTATCATTTCACAACATGTGGCAAGTTGTTTATAATGCCCGGGATAAAGTCGTGAGGCCCGGAATACATCGGAAAGCCAGGAAGGACATCCCGGTCCACAATGTCTATTGTTTTTATGAAATAAAAATTTTATGACAAATTTAAAAATTTTTCCGACGTAAAAATTTGTTTTCCACGAGCGGTGGCCAATCATTGGGTAAGTCTTACACGATATAGAGTGTGTTCGTGACAGAAACGCTTAGTTCTAGAGGGAAACTAAAAAAACCCCTGAATACTTTACTTCTATAACGATAGTGTACATGGACCAATTTCAATGGAGTTGGTTGGGGGAGATGTATCCAACCGTTCGATGTTCTCGAAAAACAAGGTAAACTTTCCCCTTGAAGCCCTATCCCTATTGACTGTCCTGATCGGCAATAACGGTATGGGACCCACACGATCGGATGCACGGTTGGTTTACTGTTAGGCCCGTGATAAAACAATAAAGCCTGGGATAAAGTCATTTTGAAGCCCGCAGCATGGAGCCAAATGAGTGCTTTGGCTTTCTAGACAAGTGGCGAGATATGATTGGTTGAGGCCTCAAGATTGTGTTGTTTGACTTTGAATATCCCATCTGTACGCCCAAAATCAAATTTTAGATTTTCCCACACTTTTTTACTCAGTTTCCCAAGCTCTAAGAGAAATTCCCTGGCGCAACACTATGAAGAGTTCTTCAGCTTTTGGTCCACTATATGCGTATCATGTGACAACACGTGGCAAACTTTTGACAATGACCATGGTGTTTGTGTTTTTTATTATATTTTAATTTTCATAACAGGGGGCAACAATCCCAATTTTGTAGATTGGGTTCGACAGACAAGGGGACAAGGGGGGTTATTTTCGGACATGCAGTTTTAGGGGCTGTGTTATGCCATTTCCACTTTCCCAATTTCCACTTTCCACTTTCCACTATATAGTGTTATAGCGTTATAGTGTGTTAGTGACATCAATGCAGGTATATACCCCCCTGCTGAGAAAAGATATTCCCAGGCGCAAAATAAATATTCTCGGGCTTAGGAGATAATAATTGTTATGCCTGGAAAATATACATATTCCTAGGCTTTGCATTTTAATACTAGGATTATTTTAAAAAAAAAGTAAACCACCACACAAAACTTAAAAAGACAGTCAACACATCCAAAATCTTCCAAAAGAGTCGAATTTAAAAAGTTACAATAATTCAAGACAATTGACCGCAATCAGCGATCATTACAGGCTTGGAGGTGAAGCCGGAATTGGAACCAACTTTCTGGACGGCCTTCATGATGTCAAATCCCTCAACGACAATGCCGAATATGACGTTAGTGCCATCGAGCCACTCGGTCTTCACAGTTAAGATGAAAAATTGGGAGTTGTTGGTTCCTGGACCAGTATTCGCGATGGAGAGGATCCCAGGACCGATGTGCATGTTTACGAAATTTTCGTCGGCAAAACTATCACCGTAGATGGACTTGCCTCCAAGTCCATTACCTTCAGTGAGGTCTCCTCCAATGAACATGTTCCTGGGTATCACACGGTGGAAGGTCGTGCCCTTGTAGTGGAGTGGCTTCCCGTTTTTACCGATTCCCTTCTCCCCGGTGCAGAGAGCCCTAAAGTTCTCTGCAGTTTTAGGGGTACTGTCAAAAAATAGCTTGATCACAAGTCTGCCCGCTGGTTCGCCGCCGATGGTGAGGTCTAAGAATACTCTAGGTTTCGCCATTTTCTCTTGAATCAAGAAGTGAAAAACAAGAATAATATAGACTAAATGATAAAGATGTTTAACTGATGAAGATTTTTTACCTGCAGATGCGGACGTGAGGATGAGTATGTGGGTGGAGTTTTGCTTTCAACTGGTATACTATGCAAAGAAGGAGAAGCTGGTTTGACAGAACAAGAGGAAGGAAGTTTGTATTTAGGTGGTTTGATCCCACGTGAACAAAGAAGTACAGATTTTGTGGGATCCAGCCTTAAAAGAAGAACCCCAGATTTTGTGGGATCAGGCTGTAATCCACAAACACCTATTATGTAAAAACACGTGCCAACAATGTTATCACAAAGCCAAGCCTAAGATTGGAACATATATGTAGAGCCAATGAATGTTACCGTAACGCCTGAGAATTATTGAATTGCACCTGAGAATTTATAATCTGAAGCCCAGGAGATTAGCATGTTGAAACAAAACAACCCGAGAAGCAAGCGAATTCAGAAGCGACTTTATTGAAGTCACATATGGATCGGGTGCACGTATGGTTGGTGTCATATATTTTTACCACGTCAATAAAGTTGGAGAGCCCTAGAATGTTACCGTAAAAACTGAGAATACGTTGTTTGCGCCTAGGAAATTGATATCTGAAAGGAGACAAGTAGGAATACATATATAGAGCCAGGGAATATTGTAGTAAGGCCAGAGAATAATTTCATTGGGCCAGGGAATTTATTATCTGAAGCCCGTGAAATATAAATTTGGAAACCACAGAAACCGAGAAGCATGCGACTATAGAAGCGACTTTAATGAAGTCACTTATGTAGTCGCATATGCGTCGGGTCTAGCTGTGGTGTGGTAGTAGTTTCATATATTTTTACCAAGTCAATAAATTTGGAGAGCCCTAGAATGTTACCGTAAAGACTGAGAATACGTTGTTTGCACCTGGGAAATTGATATCTGAAAGGAGACAAGTAGGAATACATATATAGAGCCAGGGAATATTATAGTAAGGCCAGAGAATAATTTCATTAGGCCAGGGAATTTATTATCTAAAGCCCGTGAAATATAAATTTGGAAACCACAGAAACCGAGAAGCATGCGACTGTAGAAGCGACTTTAATGAAGTCACTTATGTAGTCGCATATGCGTCGGGTCCAGCTGTGGTGTGGTAGTAGTTTCATATATTTTTACCAAGTCAATAAATTTGGGGAGCCCTAGAATGTTACCGTAAAGATTGAGAAAACATTGTTTGCGCCTGGGAAATTGATATCTGAAAGGAGACAAGTAGGAATACATATGTAGAGCCAGGGAATATTATAGTAAAGCCAGGGAATAATTTCATTGGGCCTGAGAATTTGTTATTTGAAGCCCGTGAAATATAAATTTGGAAACCACAGAAACCGAGAAGCATGCGACTATAGAAGCGACTTTAATGAAGTCACTTATGTAGTCGCATATGTGTCGGGTCCAGCTGTGGTGTGGTAGTAGTTTCATATATTTTTACCAAGTCAATAAATTTGGGGAGCCCTAGAATGTTACCGTAAAGACTGAGAAAACGTTGTTTGCGCCTGGGAAATTGATATCTGAAAGGAGACAAGTAGGAAGACATATGTAGAGCCAGGGAATATTATTGTAAAGCCAGGGAATAATTTCATTGGGCCTGAGAATTTGTTATCTGAAGCATGTGAGAATAAAATGTGTAAACCACACAAACCGAGAACCAAGCGACTTTAGATGTGACTTCATTTGAAGTCACATATGAAGTGGTGAAGTCACATCTAAAGTCGCATATGGATCGGCTCGGAATTAGCATTTACCATTTAGTCTTGTGTGAGATGTTTCATATGATCCCGTGAGTACATATGTAGAGCCCTAGATATTTGTGGTAAAGAACAAGAAAACATGTAAAGCTTAAACAATGACATTGTAATGCCTGGGAATTACACTTTGTGTTTCAGCCAGAGAATAAAGTTGTTTCATGTCCCAAACAAAAATGCCCACCTAGTAGGCCTCCCGCTCAAAAACATTAACATATATATACAAGTGCCCCTACATACAATGAACTGCCCACTATCTATGACATACACAATAAGTCTTTACAGCCAGAAATTTAAGGGGAATTTACAATTTGCCCATTTGTGAAAATATCAAGTGCCATTGCCCTACGAATTGCAAGTATATCTTTTTGGGCAAATTCATTCGTCCACGGTAATCTACATCTGGAGAGTATTAATTCAGCATACTTCAACATGAAGACACCACAACTATAACTGCAACATGTTAAGATTAAACAAACATATAAGATTGTTAAGGGGAATGAAGAATTTGTGCAAATGAAAATGAAGGAAAGAACAATACCCATCATTTTGTTGGGGAATCAAGGTGGGTTTGATGTTTGTAGCAGTGAATGCACTAGTGTGAGGATCGAATTTTGTTTCTGCATAGTAACCCGAGTGCTTCAAAATGGACGGCAACAAGTAAAGTAGGCATCTGATGTCTTTCAACCGCAAGTCATTGTTACCGTTGCGGGGCCACAGTGAATCATAAAGATGTACTTCTCCATTCTTTAGCATTACTTGACAAAGGACCCAGTGATTTCCAGTGTTGCATGGTATTAACACCTGTTTATACAATACAAATGTTATGCCCACGTATATAATAATTGTTGACCACATTATGAATGAAAGTTGAATGTGAAACTATACTTACAGAATCCATTTTCCACCAGGGGTCAGCGTAAAGAAGCTCGTGATCTGAAACAACTTGTAACCAATCCGTGTCTGGTTCGAATTCTAACGGATTGAATTCCGGATACTCTTCCCAAACCTGGACCACTGGAGGCGGTGGATCCTTCTTTTTGTTGCCCCTTGTTGTTTTACTGTCTCCTTTTTTCTACATTTCTTTAACTTTTCCATCATTAGCTTTTTCCTGTTCACTCATCTCAACTTCTTGTATCGCCTTTCAGTATCCATATTCTCCATTAGAAAATCCCATCTCCTTTTTAGGTTCGCCTGTGTAATGATTTGAATTAGAAAGTTAGAAAGACAAGCAAATAATTACAGGTTCACCATTAAAGTCTAAAGCTTCTATGGAATATGTAAATTAATTCCCTAGGCTAAGTTATCTGCCATTCTAAATGTATGGATGTTACTTACGAAAAATGTGACGTTGACCAATGCGATATTCTGCAAGTAGTTCACATCTGGAGTTGAACGCCTCCTTCACAGAACGTCAAAGTAGCTGTGTATGTGCTATGGATAAAAAACGATAAACGTTAACCATTTGACCTAATATTAGTATATATTTTGTGATATATACCATTGAAACAAATCCACTCAGAAAAATGCCCAACAAACAGTTGATTTGCAAATGATATACAAGACGAGGGAAATTTGAAAACAAATTACCATATCCGATATCAATTTTCTTGGGTCCACCAGCTCTTTGAAATGATGATGCTCCATTAATTGGATTTGCCCGGTATATAGACTGTTAATTGTCAACATTACTTAATTGATATTGGGAAAACAAATTCACAAATTAATACATTATACTAGGAATATATTAGAGAATATGAATGTACCCTTACCAAGTGGGTTGTTTGGTCTTCAAAAAGGTCGTGAACTCAACATCAGTTACTTTGCCTTCGGTGGAAGGTTTGTCCAAAGCACTTGATTTCAATCTTTTCCTCGCCAAGGGATTAACCCATTCTTTGCACAGAAACCTTGTTCGCTTTCTGCTCCTAGCCTTGTCCTGATCCTTGTATGTCACATTTGGGTTTGCCACTTCATAAGCTACAAGACTCGGGGAAGCAACATCATCCAAATCTATGGACCGTTGGACAGAATCTTTGTCAACGGTTTGTCTTTTGAACCATTTCTTTAATGCAATTGTTGACACATTCGTTCATCTCCTTCATCTCATTTTCATCAAGAATACTTTGGCTGTCCACATCCTAAAATATACAAAGATATTAAATCACTGGAATGCAATTGATAAACATACAAAAACTTGATGACAATATGTACCTCAACCATTTTTGAATCATGTAGAGCATCACTTTTTTCCACTACTTTGCACAAAATCTCACCATCAAGATCCTATATTGACAAGTATAAGTAATCCATTAATGACTAAAGTATCATAAATAGAAAAAGAATGATTAGATTAGTACCAAGTTTAGGGGTTGGCAATATATTACCTCTTTAGAAACCTTGTCATTCTTTTGTTTGCTTCTTGCTAAATTTTCCTCTGTTGATTTCTTGGCCAGTGTATCTCCTACCTTGATTTCTTCTCTTTTCTCTCCTGCCTTGATTTCTTCTCTTATCTTAGTAAGTTCTGCTGTGAAATAAGATTTCTGTCGTTCCTCGCTTTCCTCAATTAATTTCGCAGTATTTGAATTGCTTTCCTTAATCAGCGAAGCAATAGCTGAATAAAGGTTGGCAATGGTGGACGGCGGAATAGCAGTCTGAAATGTAGACTGCAATGACCAAAATAAGAGTGTCAACATTTACAACATAACTACAATAATCAGTGGTAGAATGAAACTGTCCTATATAATATTCCTTCGCTTTTTACAAATATATCATGCTAACCCATACATATGTCTACCTTTTGCTCCTCACCCATCATTATAATAATGCTAAATGAAATGGAAAAGAATTCTGGCAACAAAATCATTTAGTGTACCATCCAACCCCTCCCCAAAACCCCCCACCCCCACCCCCACCCCCTTCTCCTTACTAAGAGACACTAAACAATTATAATAAACTACACTAAATATTCTCATCAAATTAAATCGTACCTTGTGAGTTTGGAAATCAGTATCTTCAAACAACTTCTTCCTAGATGGGGGATCATCTGGTGATCTCACAAAGGATGATGTTGTACGGTTGTACATAGATTCATCCCCACCATCCAATTTATAATTCTGATCATGGTCCTCATCAGAACTAACCTTCTCTTCATTTTCAATTACCTTTTGAGCTGCCTGTAACAAACCCTTCCCCTTGTGTATCAGTGGGCCACACACATAGTCCGGCGTCAATGACTTATAGTAATCCGTCCCCTTCTCATGTCTCGTAACCTCCCAAGGAAAAAAATGACATCTGCATGTGTAAGGAGCCCCAAAATCAATCTTATGGACTTACATTGTAACAATTCGGTATTATAATAAAACTAATAAAACGAAAACTAGTGAAATACACACCGATGATATGAATCTAGATTCGATATTGGTAACCCTTTTATTGAAATCCCATCTGTTAAAACGTGGATACCCGGTACGGTACTGTGTACCGACGACATTCGACAATCGAGTTATTCTCTCCACAGCCCATACCTATTTAATTAAATATCATACAATGTTATTCTATTGTTATATACATGAATATTGTGTGTAATGTACAAAGGACGAGAAAATATAAGTCATACCTGAAATGGTAGAGTAAACCCAAATATATTTAGGGTATGCTTCTTGGATTTCTTCTTTACAGGCCCCTCAATTTCCGGGAGTTGCCCTCCTTTGTTTTCATCCACGCCCCCTTCTTGCCCTTCTATTTGTTTGTTCCCATCCACTTCTTGCCTTTCACTTTCTTTGTTCTCTTCTCCAACTTCCTCTTCTCCTTCTATTTTCTCATCCACTTCTTGCCCTTCCGTTTCTTTGTTCTCTTCTCCATCTTCCTCTTCTCCATCTTCTCCATCTTCTCCTTCTATTTTATTTTTCCCCCTTCCCCTTCCTTCTGCCTCTTTCTTCTTCTCTTCCTCCTTCTTCTTCTCTTCCTCCTTAGTTGTACCTCTCAGTGTGTGAATGTGTTGCTGTGTAAATCTCTTCAGCCAAAACAGTGTAATACTGTATATGTAAGACCCCAATGAAAACTTTTTAAAAGCTTCTTCGTCCTCAACTAATGCAAACATCCATCCAGGAATGGTTTTCCGTCCATCATCTGTGACAAAAAATTGGCTAACCATAAAGATTGACGCCATCTTTAATACGTCTTCACCCTCCTTGCTCGTGAGCCTTTTCATAGTGGCATACAATAGGTCAGCAATCGACCTTTTCTCTTTGAAATACTTCTTTAACAACGAACCCTCTTTAGCATCTTTTTTTTTATTGAAACCTTGAGGCAGCGGGCCCATTCTCAGACCACTACAGACACAAAATTCTTCTTTCCCAAAACGAACCTGCGACCTCCCAATACCTAGCCATATTTCATCCTCTCTTTGTTCGGGCTTAATAACCTCCCTTTTTAAAAGTTTGTGAATAAGTAATCCATGAATCTTCAACGGTTGTAGCAAATCCAAGTAATCGCCAAACGAGCCTTGCTTAAATCTTTGAACCATGCCACAACTCCTTAGGACCTCCTTAATATCTGTAATTAGATTTTTCTTGCTTTGAGAGTTTACTTTCACTTCAACCACCCACTCTTTGTGGTCTGGGAAACGCCATAGATTATTGTTTGGATTTTTAGGCATCTGCTTTATCACAAAACAAAAATAACACATACTTAGGGTCGGGCATTTCAAACCAGGATAAACAAAGAAAGTTAAACAGAGATTAAACATAGCAAAATTAAACAAAATGCATTGTAAAAAGGAAAAAGACAGGGAAATGGATGTAAGGCACGAGAATCTCAAGTGTGAAACTGAAGCCAGGGAAATTCATGTAAGGCACGAGAATCTCAAGTGTGAAATTAAAGCTAGGGAAATTCATGTAAGGCCTATTAATCTTGTATGAAGCCCAGAAATTAAGTGTGAAATTGAGATATGAAGCTTTATATTAATATTCAACAAATTCCCGGGCCACACATCTAATTCCAAGGTCACATCTATCATTCCCAACCCTTATAACAAAAACCACCACTAAGGATTATCATACTAGTTGGGAGTTATGTTACAACTGTAGTATAAGACCTATATATATGGTATGATTTCAATTAAATAAAATCATGCATGAATATTGTTATTGTTATTTCCAAACTCTGTTCTTCTCTGAATATTTTCTCTATTATTATTCTTTCTTAATTCTACCAATTCTATTTGTTGGGCTTTCTCAAATTAGTATATATCACACCACCAGTCAAACCTTAAAAGAGAACCAATCAACCCAACCCCTAGCAACAACCCAACACACTACGACCATTGAAGACTGAAGTTGTAAAATCATGAAATCAAAATAGAGGAAGAGTGAAGTAGAAAACTGCTTCAAAAAATATAGGAAGAGAGTTGACTGCAATTTCCTTATATTTACACAAAAGCTAAAACAGAAACGAACCAGGGGGGAGGGAGGAGCCCTTTACAAGCATTATCATCAAATGCTACAGAAAAGCACAAGGGGAAGTAGCAGGGCCCCAAAATTCACAATTAACAGTTCAAAATTGCCTAAAAATCACAACCAAAACACACGGGGCAGAATTCACAGTTAATAGTTCAAAACATGGCAGGAAATTACAAACGCAACACAATACCTCTGTTCTGATGTAGGTTTCCTGTAGCCAAGTCGCTTCTCCTCCTCCTCTTCTTCTTCTTCTTCTTCTTTTTCTTTTCGTTCCCCCTTCTTCTGGGCTTCTTCTTCTTCTTCTTCTTCGGGTTCTGGTTCTGGTTCTGATGGATGTTTGGTCGATGTTGGGTTTGAATCGGGATTGTTGGGGTAGTGTGTTACAACGAAAATGGTGAATAGGGTTTAATGAATCGGGGCTTTGGTCGGGTTTGGTGATGGAGATGGAACGGTAGTGTTGTTTCACCGATAACGATGTTAGGGGTCGCCTCTCGCTTCTCCCTTTGATTGATGTTTCAAATTCAACCCTAGTTGTTGGTGCTGTAGGTATTAGAGGGAAAATGGTAAGGGCACTTTGGTAATGTTTGTAAGTTAGGGGATTAATGAAGGGTACTTAGGTCATTTTGATATGAATCAAATCAAGGGTAATTTGGTAAAAGCAACTCAAAAAAGGACATAAATGGTATTTTTTTTAGAACTGGACAGTTTTGATCTTTGCAACTTGTAAGTTGCCATATAAACAAACGCCCCATATATATATATTTAAAATAAACCAATTAATTAAATCTTTTAAGATATTAATTAATAGTAATTGATTTGATTTGATTTGAATTCAAACTCTTTTAAATTCAAATTCAAATATTTAATTTAATGAAAATAAAATAATAAAATTATCTTATATTCATTCAAAAATTATATGTCAATCAACACCCTCCTTCTAATTATTAATTACACAATTAAATAATCTAATTATTTAATTAACATAATCATTAATATTCATTAATTAAATAATCTCATTATTCAATTAATTCCCGAATAGACACTTGTCACTTTCATAACACAATTAATTGGACAATCCGATTAATTAATCGTGACCCTTGTTACCTAAATCGATCGGGCTAGCATGGGGACCTAATGGACCCACAGTATTTTGAGCTCCAATAATCCTTAGAAATAATTAATTGAACTATTTAATTAATATTTCATGATTATTAACTTCGGTGTTATTCCACTAAAAACTAAAAACCCGAAGCTGCACTCTCTCAACTGTAGACGTTTTTACACAAACCAATAACTCTTGGTGTCCATCGATATATCAATTACATATGGTATGATCCTCTACAAGTAGTTCATAATTAGAGCTGGGTCATAATATCCGTTATACCCCTCTAATTACATCTTTCCATTAAGTACCATTGATTCTCTAATGAGCAATAAATCCTACATTCCTTACGGAATTAAGAGAGCGCTCATATTGTTCAAGTCCCGAATTAACTCTTAAGGGAACTACTATCTACTTTTCATAAGAAGGAGTGGATTCCACTATTGTGTGCAGACCTTCCTAGTCACAAGCCAAACCGCAATTCTAACATACAGAGTTATTGACCGGGAATGCAACTCCGATCTCACTCATGGTATATCAAAAACCATGATTTAACCTGAAGGAGTTGATAAGACACTCAGGATTAAGATCACCCATATATAGCCATCATTTGTTGATATATATGAATCTCATCTTGTAACGGATTTTGGTGAGAGATTCATATAGATCATGGCCCAGTCCTATATGATCATTTCATATAAGGTGCCTCCATTCTCATATCACCATATGAATAGTCTAGGTTAAGACTATTGTACATTACGGAATGGACTGCAGTTGTAGATTAATCACAAATAAAGTATCCAACTCTGTTTGCTATCTATGAACTTTTTAGATTGCTCATCTCAAACTGAATACCTCTGTATATGACACTTATATACTCAGTTAAAGATTACATACTGCAATCTTGGATGTTAAGTATACATGATATAAATAAATGTATGAGACAATTTGAATGAATAAATTATTTCTTTTATTTATGTTCAATTCACATTTACAAATTACAAGCTTTAAGGCAAAAACCCCAACAATCTCCCACTTACACTAAAGTATGTGAGACATGTCTTGTAAACCTAGACCTTTTAGGTGACCCGTAAACA
This sequence comes from Acer campestre, assembly GCA_954870605.1. Classification (NCBI taxonomy): domain Eukaryota; kingdom Viridiplantae; phylum Streptophyta; class Magnoliopsida; order Sapindales; family Sapindaceae; genus Acer; species Acer campestre. The sequence goes on along the minus strand of OX940802.1, from coordinate 14,371,918 downwards.
CTTTATACCTTGGTCATAGTCACATCTCCTCTCTACACTATCTCTCTGATGAGATGATATTTCCTCTCTATATGCTTTCCTCTCTTGTGGCTTCTTGATTCTTTGGAATTAGCCATAGCACCACTGTTATCACAATAAAGTGTGATGGGCTTATCTAGATCTGGGACAACTTCTAGATCATTCAAGAATTTATGGAGCCAAATAGCCTCTTTAGCAGCTTCACAAGCAGCTACATATTCGGTTTCCATGGTGGAATCAACAATATAAGATTGTTTAACACTCCTCCACACAATGGCTCCACCACCAAGGGTGAATACTGATCCAGACGTGGATTTCCTAGAATCCTTGTCTGATTGAAAATCAGAATCCGTATATCCTAACGAGATCAAATCTTGTCTAGAATACACTAGCATATAGTTTCTCTTTCTCTAAAGATACTTGAGAATAGTCTTGACAGCAACCTAATGATCAAATTCTGGATTGGACTGGTATCTGCTGGCTACTCACACTGTGAAGCAGATGTTCGGTCTCGTACATAACATAGCATACATGAGACTACCTACTACTGATGCATAGGGAAAACGTCTCATATCCTCAACTTCTTGAGGTGTCTTAGGACACTGTTCCTTAAACAAGTGAACTCCATGCTTGGAAGGTAAATTACCTTTCTTGGAGTTCTACATCGAACATCGCACAAGAATCTTGTCGATATACGAGTTTGTTCTTACGATTCTTTATAAGTTGGACCCCTAGAATATAACTTGTCTCTCCCAAATCTTTCATTTGGAATTGGCTAGCCATCTAGTCCTTTACTTCCGATAATACCCCTACATCATTCCCAATGAGTAGGATATCATCTACGTAAAGAACTAAGAAAGTTACTTTCTTGTAGAAACAAGTCTCATCAACGTTTTGCTTGAAGACATAAGTTTTGATCACTTCATCAAACCTTATGTTCCAAGATTTAGATGCTTGCTTAAGTCCATAAATGGACCTTTGCAACTTGCAAACTTTTTGCTCTTGATCTAGAGACATGAATCCTTATGGTTGCTTCATGTAGATACTCGCATCAAGATTGCCATTCAAGAATGCAGTCTTGACATCCATTTTTCCAAATTTCTTAATCGAAATAGGTAGTAATGGATAAAAGAATTTGAATAGACTTAAACTTGGCTATTAGTAAGAATGTTCATTCATAATCGAACCCCTTTTTCTGGGTATAACCCTTGGCCACTGGCCTTGCCTTGAAGGTCTCTACCTTCCCGTCTACTCCTCTCTTTATCTTGTAGATCCACTTACACCCTATGGGTTTTACCCCATCCGGTAAGTCTACTAGTTTCTAGACTGAGTTAGAGTACATGGACTCCATCTCGAGATTCATGGCTTTAAGCCATTCCTCTTTGTCAGGATCTTCCATTGCATTCTTAAATGTCAATAGATCATCTATACTATCAGTAGAGATGACATCTCATCCCTCACATATACCCAAAAAGCGTTCAGGTTGTCTTACAATCCTCCCACTACGTCTAGGTGGTAGTGTATCCTAACTAGGAATTATCTGACTATCAAATGTCAATGGATCAACAACTCTTGTTGACTAAGCACTAGTCGTACTAGGCTCCATTTCATTTAATACAATCTTACTACGAGGTTTATGATCACTAATATAGTTATCCTCAAGAAACGTTGCATTTGTCGATACAAATACACTGTTCTCTTCAAGACTATAGCAGTATCCACCTTTGGTCTTCTTGGAATATCTTTCAAACAAGCAGACCACAAACTTAGGGTCTGGCTTTCCACTTCTGTTCTTCAGCACATGTGCTGGACACCCCCATATGCGGAAATGTCACAAACTAGATTTGCGATTATTCCACAACTCTAACGGAGTCTTAAGAACAGATTTGGTTGGGACTACATTCAAAATGTAAGTCGCAGTTTGTAACGCATATTCCCAAAATGAATTTGGTAATGATGAGAAACTAATCATAGATCTCACCATTTCCATTTAGGTTCTATTTCTCCTTTTCGCGACACCATTCTGTTGTGGTGTACCAGGAGCTGTGAGTTAGGACTCTATCTTTTACTTGACCATAAAGTCTTCAAACTCTTGGTCAAGGTACTCACCTTCACGATCCGATCGTAGAGACTTGATAGTCTTTCCTAACTGGTTCTCAACTTCAGCTCAGAATTCTTTGAACTTTTCAAAAGTTTCCGACTTCCGTTGCATTAGCTAGACATATCCGTATCTTGAGTAGTCATCAATAAAGGTGACATAATACTCATAACTACCCCTTGCTTTAACATTCATCGATCCACAGACGTCTGAATGCATAAGCTTTAGTGGTTCTATAGCTCTAAGCCCTTTTTTAGTAAAATGTCTCTTGGTTATTTTACTTTCTAAACAAGATTCGCAAACAGGTAAGGTGCCAACCTTTAACTGACTTAAATGGTTTTTCAACTTTAAACAATTCAGCGTTGAGCAATGTAGTATGTATTAATGACCTTAAAACATACAAGTTGTTTTCATTTAATCCTGAACATATATTCAAACCATTCTTTACAATAATAACACACTTATTATTAAAAGAAACAGAATATAATTGTTCCAACAATTTTGAAACTGAAATCAAATTTTGAGTAAATTCAAGAATTAAAAATACATTATTTTAAACAATGAAACAACTTCCAAAATGTAGTCTAACTACACCTACTGCTCGGGTTAACACGACATCCCTTGACCTAACAGGCATAGAGACAGCTCTCTCCTCAAGCCGTGTCCAAGAATCAGTCAACTGCATAGAAGAACAAACATGGTTAGTGGCCCCCGAATCAAGTATCCAGGGTGAAGAATCATCTTCCACTATACATTTTTCAAGAATAAATAAATCATATTTACTTTTTGCCTTTTTCTTCTTGCATTGGGCTTTCTTGGATTTGGGCTTACCCTTAGACTTCCCAGCATACCTCTTCCTCTTCTTATTACTAGAGGAAGATGGTTCGGCAACATTTACCTCACTGGTCTTACTTTTGTTGTCCTTAGTCAATGACTCAAAGATAGTGAGCTCATTGAGCAATTGAGTGAGATTGAACCTAAACTTGTTCATCCCATAGTTACTTTTAAACTGATTGAAACTCTTTGGAAGAGTCGTTAGTATGATGCTCACTTGACTGGGTTCATCAATGGCCCCGCCATTGATCTCTGCCGTGTTGAAATAGGACATCATGTTCAGGACATGTTCTCGAACAGATGCTCCCTCTTTCATCCGAGCAAGCATTGCGGAATGAACAGCTTCGTGTTGCTTTTGCTCAGAGGGCTGCCCGAACATGGCTTGCAATGACTCAATTATTTCAAATGTAGTACCTATTGCTTTGTGTTTAGTGACAAGCACGTCTGTCATACTTGCTATCAGATATGTTCGGGCTTTCTCATCTGATGAGAACCATTTCTCATATGCCTCACGAACAGTTCTTGCGGCATTGGCAGTAGGCGTTGGAAGACATGTAGGGAAAAATACCGTAGTACACGCAGCGGAAGCGAGACTAAAAAAAATAGATTTAGTAGCTTTTAAAAATGTTCCTTTTATAAACCTTAACCCTTTTAATTAATTAAACATACATATAATCAACAAAAGAAGAATACTTTTTGTCGCGTGATCCGATTGACTTACGTCGATGGTAATCTGCAAGATCTTCAATCCTAGCACGAACGTGAATCACCTAGGAGCGTGGTCTCCCTTTTTCTTTGAATTGCAAACCTGAGAATGGACAAACAAACTTTTCTTTTCTTTTGTTAGTCACAAAACAATCAAAAGAAGACTAAGATTATTCCGGTTACTTTTGAGTTCTCAATCTAATGATCGAAACTCGCGTAAACCTAAATCGATGTTGTACACACAAACTTATTGATGAACAAGCAATTAGTGTACCATCAAAGAATAATCTATTCACTCCTTTTGTTTTTAGTAGAATAATTATTCCTTTCTATGAGTTGAGAAGAAGAAGAAGAAGAATTGTATCAAGCACCACCACCCTTAGGTGGCCGAATTCTCTCTCTCTTTCTCTTAAGGGTGGCCGAAATCCTTCTACCAAAAAGACTAGGGTTGTCGCAATTTTCACTCCAAAAATATAGGAGTTTTAGTTGCACCCTAATTCATTTCTAGTTTTAAGAGTTCAAACCCTAATGCAACTCATAGATATTTTATTCTTTTATTTTTGACTAAATAAAAAGACTTCTTATTTAATTAAATAAATAAAATTAATTATTTATTTTCTTGTCAAACAAGTCTTTTAATTTTAGTATACTACTACCAATAGTATAACTTTAGGAATCATATTTCCTATTCATAAAAGATTTGTTTATTAATTAAACAATTAATTAATAAATTAATTAATTCTTATTTAATTAAAACAATGAAACAAAATAATATATTAGGTTAAATATGACCTAGCCGCCCCACTCATATAAAATGGGCCATATACTATTTTCTTATTTCATTTAATCCATTGGACTTTAAATAAAAAGCCCACATGTGAACCAGACCCATTCTTACAAAAAGAAACAAGCCCACATGCCTTTCATTAATATATTAATATAATTGAGTAGCCCATTAAATAAATAATGTGCAAATTATATTCTTAATATATTAAATGCAATTCTAAATGGACCCATAAATTGGTCCGGTAGAATATATCAAGTGATCCATACAAGTCCGTGTGGATTGGGGATCATGGCGGGCTATCTAAATTTAAGCTTCAATAGACATAACCTAATCACAATCAACAAAGGATTCACTTAGGTCCGATCCATTAATTTTAACTCATTCCACTAAAGAGCTAAAATTGAACTCTTAAATAAAGACAGAAAAGGAAAATGTTCCTCATTCATACCCTAGACAATCCTGTTGGAGATAGTGTATCCTCGTGATTAATATCAGTAATCGCCAAGAGTTCATAGACTGCCTATAACTCTCCAAGTTACCATATTTACTCATATGACCACGTTTTGAACTTGGATATTTTGACTTGTCCAGAAGCCATGTTTTCAATAGACACTATCGAAAACTCAACGTTGAGATTTAATATCCAATTACCTCAAAACATCCATTTGATGATATTATACTCTCATTTAATAAATGGAGCCACGATATCCATATCTATAAATGAAGTCCTCTATCGATTAACAAATGAATATCACCAAACTATCGAGAATAGACTATGCGATATAATCGTACTCATTGATAACTCAAATGATATCACTTGCAACCATAAGTCCATCATTTATCTCAGGATTAAGATAGACTCTCCGATTGTCCTGATAATGAAAAGACATTTATCTACTGACGGTTATAGATAAAGTATTTCATTGTGATCCAGTTCAATGCACTCAGTGCACTAGATTCTTTTGCTCGAAGACACTCCGATGATTTTAGACTCATCATATCTCATTTGATCCCACTCAAATGCTAGCAAAAGAATTCTACAACTTTAACAAGATAAAGGTGCCCAACCTTTAACTTAAGTTATGAACAATATTCAAGACTAACTAAAGAATTGTGTCTACCACATACATATCCAGATGTACGAACAATTCTTCTTTTCTCATAGTTTTTAGACCTTATGATTATTTACTTTGACAATTATAATAGTAAACTATAAATGCTATAAGATTTGTTTAAACCAGAAATCACTTTATTAATATGAAAAAGATTGTTAATTACAATATTACACTCTTGCTATTGAGCATATTCCTAACAATCTCCCACTTGCGCTATAGCAAATGTGTCATATCTCTCAAGCCCATATTCTCTAGATGCCCATCGAAACTCTTCTGAGGTAGAGCCTTTGTGAAGGGATCTGCTAGATTTTCTGCTGGCGCGATTTTGGTAATCGTCACGTCACCTCTTTGAACAATATCTCTTAAAAGATGATACTTTCTTTCAATGTGTTTACCTCTCTTGTGACTTCTTGGTTCTTTCGAATTAGCCATTGCTCCATTGTTGTCACAGTAGATAGTGATCTGCTTATTCGCACTAGGAACCACTTCCAAGTCAATCAAGAATTGGCGAAGCCAAACAGCCTCTTTGGCAGCCTCGCATGCAGCAACATACTCAGCTTCCATGGTGGAATCAGCAATACAAGATAGCTTGATACTCCTCCATATAACTGCTCCTCCTCCAATAGTAAACACAGCCCCTGATGTGGATTTTCTGGAGTCAGAATCTGATTGGAAATCAGAATCTGTATACCTAACGGGAATTAAATCCCCTCCAGAGTATACAAGCATAATATCTCTCGTTCTCTTAAGATACTTGAAAATATGCTTGACTGCCGTCCAGTGATCAAGACCAGGTTTCGATTGAAACCTGCTAACTATACCAACAGCAAAACAAATATCTGGTCTAGTACAGAGCATTGCATACATGAGACTTCCAACTGCCGAGGCATATGGAACTCTACTCATGAATTGCTCTTCATGCTCATTCTTAGGAACTTGTTCTTTAGAAAGCTTGATTCCATGTCTGAAAGGTAACATACCTTTCTTGGAATCCTGCATGGAAAACCTAGACAAGATCTTGTCCATGTATGAAGCTTGGGATAATGCAATCGTTCTATTCTTTCTATCCCTTATAACTTGGATACCTAGAATAAAACTTGCTTCTCCTAAGTCCTTCATATCAAATTGTTTTGTCAACCATTCTTTTACTGATGTCAATACACCTACATCGTTTCCGATGAGTAGTATATCATCAACATAAAGAATCAGGAAAACCAACTTGTCACCCTTAATCCTTTTGTATACACAAGGTTCGTCAAGATTCTGAATAAATCTAAAACCTTTGACAGCTTGATCGAACCTTATGTTTCAGGATCTGGATGCTTGCTTTAATCCATATATGGATTTCTGCAACTTGCATACCTTTTCCATTTGGCCCTTTTCAATGAATCCCTCTGGTTGCATCATGTAGATGCTTTCGTCAAGACTTCCATTAAGGAAAGCTGTCTTGACGTCCATTTGCCAAATCTCTAGATCTAAAGATGCTGCAATGGACAAGAGTATCCTAATGGATTTAAGCATGGCCACAGGAGAGAAGGTTTCCTCGTAATCGATACCTTCTTTCTGTGTATACCCTTTAGCTACCAATCTAGCTTTAAAGGTTTCCACCTTTCCATCCATACCTATTTTCCTCTTGTATACCCACTTGCACCCAATGGGTTTTATCCCTTTAGGCAAGTCTACAAGGGACCAGACTTTGTTATCGAACATAGATTCAATCTCAGATTACATTGCCTTTTGCCAATGGCGACTATTAACATCCTTCATAGCTTCCTTATACGTGTAGGGATCATCGTCGTCCGGGAGATTCTCCACTGATTCTCCCAGACCGATGTATCTTTCGGGTTGTGTTCTAACCCTCCCACTACGACGAGGAATGGTAGGTTGTTGATTTTGTGTTGGATCGGAACTTACAATTGGGTTTGGTTGTGTAACCTCTCGTGGAATTGTATCTCCTGACATCTCATTCAGGACAATTCTACTTCTAGGCACAAAATCATTCATATAGTTCTTTTCCAGAAATTTAGCATTTGTCGAAACAAATACTTTAAGATCTGAAGGACTATAAAAATGATATCTTTTAGTTTCTTTTGGATACCCTATAAATATACATGTTTCCAAACGGGACTCCATCTTTTCTGTCTTTCCTTTTAACACATGCGCATGACAACCAAATATCCTTAAGTGTTGTAAACTAGGCTTGCGCCCAGTCCACAACTCATGCGGTGTTTTAGGAACAGATTTAGATGGTACATCGTTAAGAATGTATATAGCAGTTTGTAAAGCATATCCCCAAAAAGAAATAGGAAGTGTTGAATAACTCAACATAGACCTAACCATATCCAAAAGAGTTCTATTTCTCCTTTCTGCTACCCCATTTTGTTGAGGTGTACCTGGTGCAGAAAACTGAGAAACTATCCTATTATCAATAAGATATTGTTGAAACTCACCAGATAGATATTCTCCACCACGATCAGATCTCAAGATGTTTATGTGTTTCTCAAGCTGATTTTCCACTTCAGCTTTGAATGCTTTGAACATGTCAAAAGCATCCGACTTATGTCGCATGAGATACACATACCCAAATCTTGAGTAATCATCTGTGAAAGTGATGAAGTACTCATATCCACCTCTAGCTTGAATGCTCATAGGTCCATATACATCAATGTGTATCAATCCTAAACATTCAGTAGCTCTGGCACCTTTGGCAGAGAACGTCCTTTTGGTCATTTTACCTTCCAAATAAGATTCACAAGTTGGTAGATCATCAACCTTTAAGTCACTCAAAGGTCCGTCACTTACCAATCTTTTAATCCTATTAAGGTTAATATGACCTAGGCGTAAATGCCATAGGTAGGTTTCATCTTTTGATAATTTAACTTTTTTATGATTAGGTTCCGTTATTTCTGTGTCTAACGAGTGAGAGATATTTCTATGCAAAAAGTATAGACCGTTTTCCAATGTACCTTGGCAAATAATTTTGTCATTCTTACTAATAATAAAAACTTTATTAAAAGTAACCGAATATCCAAATTTATTCAAACAAGAAATTGAAATTAAATTCCTCTTGAATTGAGGTACATAATAAACATCTATCAAATCTAAATGCCTTCTAGAATCCAAATAAACTCTAATATCTCTCACTGCACTTGCAGACACTAACGATCCGTTGCCCGAGCGCAAATTGATTTCATTCTTACTCAGCCTTCTCCTTTCTTGGAACCCCTGTAAGGAATAACAAACATGATTAGTGACTCCAGAGTCTATGATCCAAGAATCTGTAGAATCTGCCAAAAAACATGTTTCAAGATAATTCACATTACCTTCTTCCTTCTTGTTCTGTGACTTTGGGCAATTTCTTTTCCAATGTCCCTTTTCACCACAAAGGAAGCATTTCCCTTTGATCTTAGTTACTTTCTTGGTCTCCTTCTTGGTAGGCTTTCTTCTGTTGTTTCTTGACCTTCTGACGGGTCTTAACAGTAGCAACTTTACCAACCACATGAATCTCTTGACCTTTGCTTTTCACAAGGATCTTTTCAGCACTTTGAACATCTTGCATCAGGCTCTGTAAGGTGTATTCCTTTTTGTTCAAAGTGTAGTCCAATTTGAACTGATCAAAGGAATCTGACAATGAATTGACAATCATATCAATTTTTGTCTCACCATCTATCTCAGCGCCATGCAGTTCAGCAATGTTGAGATGTGCTATGACTTTCATCATGTGATCCTTCACAGCCTGTCCAGGTTTCATCCTAAGATTCATAAAAGCAGTCACTGCCTCTCTCTTAGTCGTCCTGGACTTCATAGCAAACATCTCCTCTAGAGACATCATTATATCAGCAGTAGACTCCATTCCTTCATGCTGCTATTGCAACACGTCGAAGATAGTGGCCATAATATAACATTTGACCATATCATCTGAAGTCTTCCACTGCTCATACTCATCTCTTTGCATTATGCTAGATTCATTATTAGGAGCAGGTGGTTTAGGAGTAGTTAGAACAAACTTATGTTTTTCACTTTGCAGCAACAACCCAATTTTCCTTTTCCATGTTACATAATTATCTCCAGTTAAAGTGTTATCTTTCAGGATGTTCATAAGTGATGGGGTCATGATTTCTGAATAAAAACAAAACATATATAAGTAAATAATCATTATAAAGCACTTTAAATATTTATATTGAATTAAATAAATAACTCAATCATAAAAATTCAACGGTGATCCAACACCCATAAATGTTAAGCCTCCTTTGAGAGTTCGCACCATTTACTAGTTAGACTAGGTCCCACCTAATTGTTAACATAACAACCAGCGTTTTCAATTTTAGCCTTGCAATTTTACTGACAAGAACTATTGGGAGGATATCAATAAAATTACATTGAGTGTGTTACCAAGATATCGACCCTCAATTTTCTCTCACGAAAATCCCTCCTTGGGGAGTAGATCTCGTTTGAGTCTATTGTCTAGTCTATCCTTGTAAGGAAGTATATTGCTAAATTCCATTCATGGACGCCCCTTGGGGGGGATTACCAATAAATAATTAAGCTCAATTAACCTTGGAGGCCATAGGTGTTACAAAAACACCTTATCCCACTCAATTATTTAAGGCGTGTGATTAAATCCCATAGAATGATTTACCAAGTTATCTAGATGCCAATTTAGATACCTAAATCATTCAATGCATGTTCATACCAAAAGAGATATATGAGTGACACTCCTATTCTATATGTCATGTTATCATACAATAACAAATATTGTAATATTTAAGCAAAAATTAAATAGCAACAATTTTGGCCCATCCTAGAAAAACAAGTAAATTACAATAATTTAGGAATACAAGATCTTCAAGTGGCCCATCAACCATACGCTCATCCTTCGGCCTCCTCCCTTGGGCGTGCACAACCCACAACCCCACAAAGGGGCTGTCATGCGCAGCCCATAAGGCCACACAAGGCTGCCGTGCGCAGCCCACCATGTAATGGGCTTGCCATGCGCAACCCAATCCACTCCTAGGGTGCGCACGGTGCTCGTTCTTGGTTCCGGTTGCTTCACGTCTTTGATTCTTCGATGTAGAACGTATTACAACTTTATTTAAACAATAAAATACTGCAGAATTTTTTTTTTTTTAATTACTGCAATACTTTTTACAAAAAAAAAAAAAAACTGCACAAAAATAATAAAAAAAACTGCAGTAAAAATACTGCACTTAAAATAAACAAAAGAAATAAAACCTAGCAACTACCAAGAAGGAATTATGGTAATGATAGACCACCATTCTTGTTACAATTCCGAAACAAAAATTACATTGAAAACCTAGGACCAAAATCGAGCAATAACAATCCACATAAAACATATATAAATCCATACATCCACATGTAATTATATATGCGAATACCTAGAGTGACATCTCTTTCTAAACATGCATAATCACAATAAAAAGAAATAGATTCACGTATATATACGTTAATTAATTAAAAGGGTTCAACCAGGCTCTGATACCAATTGTAGGGAAAAATACCGTAGTACACGCAGCGGAAGCGAGACTAAAAAAATAGATTTAGTAGCTTTTAAAATTTTTCCTTTTATAAACCTTAACCCTTTTAATTAATTAAACATACATATAATCAACAAAAGAAGAATACCTTTTGTCTCGTGATCCGATTGACTTACGTCGATGGTAATCCGCAAGATCTTCAATCCTAACACGAACGTGAATCACCTAGGAGCGTGGTCTCCCTTTTTCTTTGAATTGCAAACCTGAGAATGGAAAAACAAACTTTTCTTTTCTTTTGTTAGTCACAAAACAATCAAAAGAAGACTAAGATTATTCCGGTCACTTTTGAGTTCTCAATCTAATGATCGAAACTCGCGTGAACCTAAATCGATGTTGTACACACAAACTTATTGATGAACAAGCAATTAGTGTACCATCAAAGAATAATATATTCACTCTTTTTTGTTTTTAGTAGAATAATTATATTTCCTTTCTATGAGTTGAGAAGAAGAAGAAAAAGAATTGTATCAAGCACCACCACCCTTAGGTGGCCGAATTCTCTCTCTCTTTTTCTTAAGGGTGGCCGAAATCCTTCTACCAAAAAGATTAGGGTTGCCACAATTTTCACTCAAAAAATATAGGAGTTTTAGTTGCACCATAATTCACTTCTAGTTTTAAGAGTTCAAACCCTAATGCAACTCATAGATATTTTATTCTTTTATTTTTGACTAAATAAAAAGACTTCTTATTTGATTAAATAAATAAAATTAATTATTTATTTTCTTGTCAAACAAGTCTTTTAATTTTAGTATACTACTACCAATAGTATAACTTTAGGAATCATATTTCCTATTCAGAAAAAATTTGTTTCTTAATTAAACAATTAATTAATAAATTAATTAATTCTTATTTAATTAAAACAATGAAACAAAATAATATATTAGGTTAAATATGACCTAGCCACCCCACTCATATAAAATGGGCCATATATTATTTTCTTATTTCATTTAATCCATTGGACTTTAAATAAAAAGCTCACATGTGAACCAGACCCATTCTTACTAAAAGAAACAAGCCTACATGCCTTTCATTAATATATTAATATAATTGAGTAGCCCATTAAATAAATAATGTGCAGATTATATTCTTAATATATTAAATGCAATTCTAAATGGACCCATAAATTGGTCCGGTAGAATATATCAAGTGATCCATACAAGTCCGTGTGGATTGAGGATCTTGGCAGGCTATCTAAATTTAAGCTTCAATAGACATAACCTAATCACAATTAACCAATGATTCACTTAGGTCCGATCCATTAATTTTAACTCATTCCACTAAAGAGCTAAAATTGAACTCTTAAATAAAGACAGAAAAGGAAGATGTTCCTCATTCATACCCTAGACAATCATGTTGGAGATAGTGTATCCTCGTGATTAATATCAGTAATCGCCAAGAGTTCATAGACCGCCTATAACTCTCCAAGTTACCATATTTACTCATATGACCACGTTTTGAACTTGGATATTTTGACTTGTCCAGAAGCCATGTTTTCAATAGACACTATCGAAAACTCAACGTTGAGATTTAATATCCAATTACCTCAAAACATCCATATGATGATATTATACTCTCATTTAATAAATGGAGCCACGATGTCCATATCTATAAATGAAGTCCTCTATCGATTAACAAATGAATATCACCAAACTATCGAGAATAGACTATGCGATATAATCGTACTCATTGATAACTCAAATGATATCACTTGCAACCATAAGTCCATCATTTATCTCAGGATTAAGATAGACTCTCCGATTGTCCTGATAATGAAAAGACTTTTATCTATTGACGGTTATAGATAAAGTATTTCATTGTGATCCAGTTCAATGCACTCAGTGCATTAGATTCTTTTGCTCGAAGACACTCCGATGATTTTAGACTCATCATATCTCATTTGATCCCACTCAAATGCTAGCAAAAGAATTCTACAACTTTAACAAGATAAAGGTGCCCAACCTTTAACTTAAGTTATGAACAATATTCAAGACTAACTAAAGAATTGTGTCTACCACATACATATCCAGATGTACGAACAATTCTTCTTTTCTCATAGTCTTTAGACCTTATGATTATTTACTTTGACAATTATAATATTAAACTATAAATGCTATAAGATTTGTTTAAACCAGAAATCACTTTATTAATATGAAAAAGATTGTTAATTACAATATTACACTCTTGCTATTGAGCATAATCCTAACAAGACATTCCTCCGTAAGCACAAACTTTAGGTCCTTGGTGACCAAGATTGCATTTATGTTATGTTTCCATTTAGTGAAGTTATCACCAGTTGATTTGTCATTGGCTATGATTTGTAATAGTGCAGATGACATAGCTGATATAACATAAATTAAGAATTCATTCAGTCATACATTCAAAACATGTGCGAATGTTCGGTGTCAAATTAAACATGATGCATGAAAATGTTTAATGAACAAGAACAACCCTAAAAATTGTTACTACGCCACGACAATCCAACATACCACAAGCAAGTGCCGCCTTACGGTCGATCAAATTCTTGCATGCTGGATTGAGACATTCTCAATCAAATGTTATACCAGAATAACTCTTATTCCTCTAACATTCAACCATCGTTTATTTTAGTCAGGTTTATAATTAACCAATTTAATTAAAACCTTGTGAGCATAACCCATCATTTCAAATCTCTAGAGCTTAACTCGAGAATTGCCGCCATAGGGTTGGTCAATCCCGAAATCCCCTTAGAAATCCTATCCGTTAGGAAGTCAATCTTGGTATTGATTCTTATGGAAACCCTCCTTAGGGAGGAAGAAAGCAAGCCGTCACGAGGCCCCACTCAAATCTCACGGTGTTACACTAATGATGGAGACCGCGGGTTATAATGTCATATATCCCTCTCTCACTCACTATTTTATAATAAGAGTTTTTTATAAATATAAATGCACCTAGATTAAACGACTAATTTCAATCTACGCGTCAAGTGCATTAATCACAAATTATTAGAATTCTATTCTAATAACTAATAAACTAATTCGATTTTTAACTCTTAAAAATCTAGTTCATTAGTGATAATTCTAATTTATGTAAACTATTTACTAAGACTAGAATTATTAAATGTGTATTTACAAGTTTTAACTATTAAAACTAAACACAAAAGGTAGTGGCAAGATCGAGCTATGAAGCTGAGCACAGATCACTAGCCCAAGCTGCTGTCGAAGTAACATGGTTGAAAGCCTTATTGATAGAAATTGGTATTGATCTGCATAAATCTCCAATACTGTGGTGTGACAACACAGGTGCAGTTTCATTGGCAAAGAACCCTGTCTTCCACTCCAAGACTTGCATTTTGTTAGAGATAAAGTAGAAATGAAAGAGCTTGATGTTAGGTACATTCCTACTGCCGATCAAATTGCTGATTTGCTTACTAAACCTCTTGGCATCAGTCGTTTCCTTATCTTGAGAGACAAACTGGTCTTGGCAATAACCACGTCCAGTTTGAGAGGTGAGAGGGGAAATGAAGGGGGGGGGGGGGGGGGGGGGGTGTGTGTGTGTGTTAGACATCAGGCTAACATACATCAGCTAGATGCCACCAACACTAGCATGACTAGTTTCACACACATGAAACCAGAGGAAGAATATCACTCTACTAGTTTCATACACATGAAGAGTGAACTTGGACCTAATCATATGAAAGATACGTGCATCTCTCTAACAGATTCCCAGCTGACATAAGCTAATTACAGAATCATGCCATGTCAGCTGGTTGGTTACATAAATCATTAGAGCATACGTTTTGTGCTCCCAAAAACATTTATGATTATTCTCAGTTCCTGTATATATATATATATATATCAAATCTATATTGATTCAATTCATTCCTAATAAAATCATTCAAAGATATTTTCTCAACTTCTCTTTTTTCTACTTTGTTTCTTCCCTTTTTACTCTTTTATTATAATTATGATTAAAGTTATGTTGCTTACATGACAAAAATATAGTGATGTGTATTAATATTCTATAAATATGTCTATATTATATGTCTGTCCACTAGAGAAAAACTGTATACAAGTTACCTGCCATGCCAACTCCTTTCTTTATTTCTCTTTAATTAATTTTGTACATTCAATGAATTGAATTGAATTAATTATTGACATTGGATTCCAATGACCGTCTCTAAAGTTAAACTACATTTGTTGAATGATCTTTTCAAGTGGAACCTAAATGCATTAAAAGTTTCCAAGTATTGTAATAAACATAATAAAAAATATGATCATTTAGCTATCAAAAGCTTTTGAATAAATACTCCATTATTTTGTTTGGCCTGGAAATTGTAAGGTCTCCACTCATCAGAATCTACAGTGTGAATACAATGTTGCATAAACACAGGCCTTATACCCATAAGTTAACACACCCATCATCACACCAATTTTAGCTTTTATGTCATTTCGTGGGGTCAAAGCAAAAACTTATTGAACCGATTAAATTTTTGAATACAATGTTGCACAAAGCAGTCAAAAGTTTAAATTAATGTACAATGTACTTACGTGAACTAAAGAGGATATCAATTTAATTGGGAGAAAAGTAAAATAATATCACTTAATTTCTATGAATAAAATGTCCCTTCTGTAGTCTTGTTTCTACCTACTATCAACTAGAGATTTTTAAGGGCAAATTGCAGCAACATACCATGAGTTTTTAACTTAAGGTATAATATTCAACTTTTGTCTTTAAGTACACAAACACCCCTTGTTGTCGGTCAAACTTGTTACAAATAACGGTTGACTAGTGTTAATCAATGAAAGTTCAAAATTGCCCTCAAAAAGTTAAATTTATTAAAATAATCTTAAACTAATAACACTTTATTATTAAATATTCAAACCTTTTTTTTACATTAATCAATTTTTTTTTTTTAAAAAAAAAAGCAAAAGAAGAAAAAAGAAAAAAGAAAAGGGAAATGAAGGCCACCGGCAGTGGCCTCCTTCGGTGTGGAGGAGGCATCGTGGCCTTCTCCGTTACTTGATACCAATTTTCTTTGCTTTTTCTCTGTTTCTCATCACAAAACCCCTCTCCCTTTCACACTATATTCTCTTGATTTTTTTTCTCTTGAAAAACAAAAATTCATTGAAGAAAAATAACTAACAAAGAAATGTTCAAATGAGTGTTTTTTGTTTTGTTAACGTCTGAGCTTGTTTTCTCCGGGGAAGTTTGACAAACCAGAGACCTAGTTAACTCTTCAGATATATTCTATGGCTCCGAGCATCAATACATCTCTGCTGCTCTTTTGCGACTCTTTTTCATGACTGTTTCAAATGGGTTTCTTATCTAATGGGTTCTGATTTCTTTATGGCTTTAATCAAATGTGTTTGATTTCGCTATGTGTTTTTGTTATTGATTAATTTGATTACATATTTACGGGTGTTGATATTTTGTTTCTTCAAATGTGATGAGTATTGATTGAGCTCCAGAACATTTTCTTATCTTAAATTTTTGTGCAGTTTTCTCAACTGGCTTTGGGTGCTGTACCTTTTCATTTGTTTTACTTTGATTTTCGTAATTAATTATAAACTAATATTTTATCTTATTATTGCATTAAATAATTTTGACGAGAAAATGAAAAACTGAATATTATGCTTTAAAGTGAAAAACTGAAGTTGACTTTTAATTATGTCTCTTGATTCACTCTTTCGTTTTTTTAAATGGTTTTAGTTTTTTTAAAATATTCAAAATTAAAATTAATCTAATACTACAACGAGTGGAATGAGTGTGATTGGGTGATGACTGATGAGTAATAACGTTTGATGTTTGTGAGGAATTAAAACCCACGTTTTTCATTAACTGAAGTAACATATATATACATTACAGTGATCAGAGATTAGGAAAGAAGTAACCTATTTGCATAAGGTAATATGTGAAGCTGATGTGTATTAGTTACATTAAACTACTTGTTGTCATGTGAAATACTACTTCTATCATGCCCCCGCAAGATAGAGCTACCGTCAAGGATGCCTATCTTGGATCGATGATCAAGGAATTGTTTGCGGGAGAGAGGCTTAGTAAGAGAGTCCGCCAGTTGATCGTTCGTGTGAACATGAGACACACGCAGCTGTTTACGAGCCACTTGATCTCGAACAAAGACGAAGTCGATGGCAATGTGTTTCATGCGGCTATGAAAGATGGGGTTGGCGCAAACATAGGTGGCACCAACATTGTCACAATAGATAACTGGTGGACTGGAGACACAGAACTGAATCTCGGAGAGTAGTTGAGCAATCCAGTTCAGTTCAGCTGCTGTCGATGCAATTGCGCGATATTCTGCTTCAGTAGTCGACCTCGCAACCGTGTGTTGCTTCTTAGAGCTCCAGCTGATAGGTGTAGAGCCAAGAAAAATGACATATGCAGTGGTTGACCTCCTGTCATCAGGATCACCCGCCCAATCGGCGTCAGCAAATGCATGGAGAGTGGATGGAGAGGAGCGACGAATGAGAAGACCATGGTTAATCGAACCTTTGAGATAGCGAAGGACCCGTTTAACTGCATTCCAGTGATTTATCGTCGGGCGATGCATGAATTGGGACAGTTTGTTGACAGCGAAAGAGATGTCAGGACGAGTCAGTGAGAGGTATTGAAGAGAGCCAACAATCTGTCTATACTGTGTCGCATCAGTGGGAGCACTGCCGTCAACCAATTTCAAGTTTTCTGTGAGCGAGAGAGGCGTGGAAACAGTGTTCGCTTCAAGCATATTCGACCGAGCCAAGAGGTCACGGATGTACTTCTGTTGGGAAAGAAATAAGCCACTGGCGGAAGGAATAGCCTCGACGCCAAGGAAGTAGGACAGTCGACCGAGATCTTTCAGCGAGAACCTATGGGCGAGGACAGCAATGAAGTCCTGAACTTGAGAGGTTGAAGAGCCAGTGATGATGATGTCATCCACGTACACTAAGAGAAACAATGTGTGGCCGGAGCGACGTTGAGCAAAGAGGGAAGTGTCGCACTGGGAGTTAGTGAATCCGGCTGTCTGAAGGAATGTACGCAGCTCATTGTACCAAGCCCGAGGTGCCTGACGGAGACCATAAATTGCCTTCCGAAGTTTGCACACGTGGTGCGGTCTAGCGGAATCTACAAACCCAGGTGGTTGCTCCATGTATACATCATCATATAGGGAACCCTGCAAAAAGGCATTGTTAACATCAAGTTGGCGCAATGGCCAACCGTTAGTGACAGCAAGAGTTAGAATTAATCTGACTGTGACTGGTTTCACAACAAGACTAAATGTTTCAGTGAAATCAATGCCTGGGCGTTGGTGAAAACCTTTCGCCACAAGGCGAGCTTTATATCTAGCAACGGAGCCATCGGGATGGCGTTTAATCCGATAAATCCATTTACAGCCAACCACATTCTGAGATGAGAGAGACGGTACTAAGGTCCAGGTCCCATTGTTAACCAAGGCATCATATTCGGCACTCATGGCATTTCGCCACTCCAAAAATTTCTGGGCTTGTGGTAAGGTGGCTGGTTCGGTTTGAGGAGCTGCATGGGTGGTGACATTAAGATCAAAGATGGGCTTTGGTTTGAAGATTTGGTTTTTGGAGCGAGTTTGGATCACTCGTGGAGGAGAACTAGGTGTGGGAGCTGACTCGGGGTGTGTTTGGGGTGACTCGGTGTGTAAGGGGAGAGGGTCGACTTGGGCCGTGTGTATAGGAACTGATGTCATGGCATCAGCGGGTGAAGGCAAGTGAGAATTAGAGGTGAAAGGCACGTGTATAGGAATGAGATCAGGAAGGTAGGTGTCGGGTTGAGGAAGATCAGCTGTTGGTAGTGCAGTATCACGATGAGTATGGACAGTGAGTGGAGCTGATCCAAGCCACCGATCGACAGCTGTAGGAGAAGAGGATGGTGCGGAAGCAGCTGGACCGGAGAAAGGGAAATCTTGCTCAACAAAAACAACATGACGAGAGACAAATATTCGACCGGTAGACCTATCCAGACACATGTACGCATTGTGTTCAGTGGAATAACCAACAAAGACACACGGGCGAGACCGAGGCTGCAGTTTGTGTGATGTGTACGGACGCAGCCAAGGGTAACAAAGACAACCGAAAACACGGAGTTTCCGATAATTCGGGTCTTTACCAAAGAGGAGAAAATATGGACTGTGGTGATCAAGGACTTTAGTGGGCAAGCGATTTATCAGGTAAACCGCAGCGCGGAAAGCTAGAGACCAGTATTTGATTGGCATGGAGGCATAGTGAAGGAGAGTAAGAGCTGTTTCGACGACATGGCGATGCTTGCATTCAGCGGTGCCAACGTGCTCAGGAGTGTGAGGTGGTGATTTAAGGTGTTGGATACCTAGGGTTTGAAGATCAAGACCAAGGGATTGAGCCTCCCCACTACCATCGGAGTACACCGTTTTGATACGGGTATTGAAAAAGTTCTCAACTAATGATTTAAACCTTTTGAACACAGTGGGAACATCAGACTTATTTTTGAGAGGATATAGCCATGTATATTTGGTGAAATAATCAACAAAAATAACATAATATTTATATTTGTCAAAAGATTGAACGTGAGCAGGACCCCAAACATCTGTAAATAAAATATCAAATGGTTTATTGCTAATCAAAGATGATATACCAAATGGCAATTTGTGACTCTTATTACATAGACATGCTGAGCAATGAGAAGGGGTAGTGTCTGACTTGGTGACTGGAAGACTATGGGAAGAGATGAGCCGCTGGATGACCGGATTAGACGGATGACCTAGACGACAATGCCAAGATTGAGAGGAGACACCCGGAGAGGAAGACATGGAATACTGGTGAGGACCTGAGATGGATAGACTCTGACGGTTCATCTTCGGCCAAACGTAAAGATTACCTTTATTCTGGCCGCGGACCAAGGATGCCCCCGTGGTTAGATCCTTCACAAGAAAATAGTCAGGAAAAAATTCAACAGAAGTATTATTATGTGAGCAAAATTTCGACACAGAAACTAGATTTTGTGAGATGTGTGGGGAACGTAAGACATGCTTAAGACAAAAAGAATTAGTAGGAGTAGATAATGAAGTGGAGCCAACATGAGTGATAGGAATTGTTTTACTGTCCCCAACCATAATATCCTCTGTGCCACCATATTCCGAATGCAAGGACAAGTTTTGAAGATCAGAAGTCATGTGGTGAGAAGCACCGGTGTCAAGAACCCAATTATTCGGAGGACTTGGCTGAGCAGTGGTCATGTGGAGGGCATGAGGCAAAGTTTGAGAACCCGGTGGTGGACAAGAGCGACAAACGCGGGCTGTGTGACCAACTTTGTCACATAACTGGCAAACTGGTCGGGCATGGAATGGAGGACGCCAATGTTGTGAAAAATTGGACGTGTGATTTGGCCTATAAGTGCCACCTTGACCAGAAAAGTTGCGGGTGCCACTAGTGTGAGCAGATCCAAAATTTTGTTGGTGACGAGAGGGATAGCTGTTGGTGCCGCCACCTTGATAGCTGTTGTTACTTGATTGAGTGTGTCCCATGTGTGTGTATGATTGGCCATGATAGCCACGACCTCTACGGTTTGAAGTTCGTTGGTTGAACTGAGCCATTACTTGTGGTACCCCCTTTTTGCTGTCTTCTTGGTTGAGAAAGGACTCATAATCAAGCAATTTATCATACAATTCATCGAATGAGATTGGGGAGTCTCGGGCTCGAATAGCTGAAGCAAGTGGATGATACGATGGTCCTAGACCATTCAGAGTGTGTATAACGGCTGCACCATCATCAACGGAGTGGCCAATTAATTCAAGATTATCTAGAATAGTTTTGATTCCCTGCATGTAGTCGGCAACAGATTTGTCGGATAAACTGACGTTGGTAAGTGAATCTAAGAGGCCAAGTTTCCGAGTGTTTGATCGATTTGCATATGTGGATTCAAGTTTGGCCCATGCTTGAGCAGAGGTAGTGGAGCGAGTAACAATAGACTGAGCGGCACCGGTGCAAGTTACCTGGATTGCATGAAGAAGGAGACGATCCTGGCGAAGCCAGATGTGATAGTCCGGGTTCGGACTAGTTCCCTGAGATGCCGGTTCTGTGGAGCTAGAAGGGGGAGTTGCAAGAACTTCTGGAGGACAACTGTTGGTACCATCCAGATAACCCATAAGGCCATAGCCAAAGAGGAGATTTTCAAACTGTGATCTCCAGGCCGCATAATTTCCTTCCTTGGAAAGTTTAATTGGTATTTGTGTGGAGTTAATGGCAATTAAAGACTGAAGTTGAGTGGTGTGGTTGGTGCCCATGAGAATAACCGAAGGAGAAGAGGCAGAGGCAGGGGAGGTGACAGAGGGTGTAGTAGACGTCATTGTGGAGAGGAGAGAAGGGAGACAAAATTTTGAGCAGCTAGGGTTTCAGTTTAGGGTTTAGGATCTTTAGGCTTGTTACACAGCCTGCTCTGATACCATAATAACGTTTGATGTTTGTGAGGAATTAAAACCCACGTTTTTCATTAACTGAAGTAACATATATATACATTACAGTGATCAGAGATTAGGAAAGAAGTAACCTATTTGCATAAGGTAATATGTGAAGCTGATGTGTATTAGTTACATTAAACTACTTGTTGTCATGTGAAATACTACTTCTATCAATGAGTAAGACAGACAAGTTATTTTTTATTTTTTATTTTTTTTGAAAAAGCCGTTTTACACGACTAATACACATTACCGGTTAATTTAGACATATTTATAATATACTAATACATATTACCACACTTTTATCATATAATCAATGCAACTTTAATCATAATAATACACATGGTGAACGTCTGGTGATGTGTATTAATATAGTATAAATGGCAAAAGTATGCTGATATGTATTAGTATGCTATAAGTATTAGTATGGGTTCTCCCAAAAAGATTGTTTTGAGCTTTTTTTTTTAATATATGAATTGTCTCAACTACTCTTTTTAAATTTTAAATATTCCACCATACAACTCTTTCATTATAAATACATTTTTAACACATTTTTTGTAAGTTACAAAACCAAAAGCTATTTTTAAAAATACAATGTTGTCAACACATTTTTTTGTAATTTATACAACCAAAAGCTTTTTTTGTTAAGAGCAGTACTCAATAAAAGCTTTATCTACTATAGAAGCTCTATTTAAAAAACCATACCAAACACACCCTTAATATTATTTACTTTACAATTCACAATAAGCTTACAGTAGGTTAGTCAGGAGCAATGAAAGGGTAGTTTGGTCAAAAGAAAAGGTTTGCATAATATAAATAGGGGTAAAAGGGAAGGGTGTAAACGCACACAACACACTAGCAAACATCTGTAATGAGTTTCTCAAAAAACATCGTCAAAATTTTCCTCATAATAATGCTAGCTTTCACTGGCATTATTATGTGCAGCAGCAGCAGCAATGTGCAACAGACCTCGAACCAACCACGATGCTGCCCAGCCAACCCTAAGTGTTGCCACCCTGCTGAAGCACGCAGCCTAAAACCGTGATCGTGGTAGTACTTAATCAAGTTATCCACCGGCTAATAATTTTGTTTATGCTGTGTTCAATTTACGTTTTACTGTTTTATTAGCATGTTAAGTGTTGTGTTGTGTTGTACTGTTTCTCTGGTGGCTGGGGACGTGGGGTTGTATAACTTGTTAATCTTATTAAATTATTAATTATAATTTGTGTGATCTCCTATTCTCTTCGTAGTTATTGTTCTACTTATTTTTTTCGTAATTAGTTGAAAAGGGAAATTATTTTTAAAGCAATTTTATCATGTGTATTCATTGTTTGTATTTTTTTTTATTTAAAAAAACTGGCATATTCATCATTTTGTTGTTTTTAGTTATTTTTACCAAATATGATTTAATTTTTTTTTTCTTTTCAAAATATAAGTTTTAGAAAATGATACCAGAAGTTTTTTAAGATAATGAAAATAACAAATAAAAACATCATTTTCATTTTATTTTTTTTGAACTTGTTACATCCTGTTCGTTATTTAATTTCAAAATGGCTATTGCCAGTTGCCACCCAAACAATTTCTAGCCACACCTGTGTTTTATCGAAAAAAATTAATTACTAATATGCCTATTAAAAAGACTAAAATGGGCTAACATAAATAAAATAAAATAAATAATTTTTCTAAGCATAACAGCACCCATTCTACAAAGCCCTAATTTTATTTCAATTTTTAAATGTCGAAATCAATTTTTTCAAAATTAAACCCACCCTAAACCAAAGTTCATAACAGTGGAAATATTAAAATGAATAGAGCTGTTCACAAAATCCATACTCATATACAAAAGATTATTCAGCAGCATCCTAAACCATGGTTCGAATCTCGGTAGATTTTAAAAAAAATAAGTTAAACAGTAGGACAGCCTTCCACAGATACACCAGGAGCTGTAGGGCACTCTGCAAGGGGACAATGATCTCCCACATCTAAACCCCACCAGTTAACTCCGTAGATATCATTTATCTGTAGAGTTGCACTTGTTAACAGAGATTGAAAGGCAACTCCCAGGTCCAGCCCATTTGCCAATACATAATTGTACTTGGTCCACCAATCTTTATACTTGTTATATATAATTGCATTGAAGAGGACCCCCACAGTTATCCAAGACCAGTAATTCACTGCTCCGGCTATTAGCAACACTGACGCACCTCCCAGTATATTTGGAATGTTAATGCTTTTTATCCACTTTTTCTCAGGAAAATATTTTGACACAGCCCAAACCAACAATGGTGCAATCCCACCAATTAGAAAGAAATACAAGAGCTTTGAGTAAACACCATCAGGATAATAAATACGCATTGGACCTACCACGCCCCAAATCACCGAGTTATCATAGGTTACAGTCATTCCAGGACACGTCCATGGACTGCCCTTTGGTAACTTTTCCGGAACACATATATTCTCCACAGCTGAGAGTAACCACCATGATGCAGCGACACTGACAATAGATGAGATTATTGTTCCAGTTACTTGCGCTACAAACATTGATCTAGGTGCAATCTTCATGTAGTGAGCTAATTTAAATTCGCTGAAAAATGAAAGAGCATGAGACTGTGTGGATATAGTAAGTGCTTTGAAGACCAGGTTGGCTATTGGCCTGCCAGGATAGATGTATCCCATCAACAATTCTGAAATAACTACTAGGTCCATGCTCTGCAAAAAAAAAAAAAAAAAATTGGACATATTATTGTGCCAGGCCCCGAAAGAATTTAAATCCGACTATTTGTGGTCAGAATGACAGAATTTATTGTAATACTTCAAATAAAATAAATAAATAAATAATTTACTTGGCCGGTGGTAGCTCTAAGTACACCAAGTGGAAGAAGAAAAATCATCACTATGAGACACGCTAACAGGATTCCCCAATACGGAAGTTGCATTTGATTCCCAAATCCTTCGCAAGACAAAATTCCCATGAAGATTCCCAAAACTACAATGGCAAAGAACCACCACTGAGGAACGAGATCATACTTCTTCATTAGCCGATTATGTATATCTTCAATGTTGGCATTTTTGTTATGATAGGCTTGCTTAAATTGTCGCCAGACATCCCTATACAGACAAGTACATTGTAATGCTCTCAATGCAAAAACTCAAATTAAATGGCATAGCAGGCAGGTACAACATATGAAAAAAAAAAATTGATCAGAGATAGCATTACCTTGCATGAAAAGCTACAAAATGAGAAAGAGTGGCTGTGATAGAGGCAAAATCAAACCCGATCAAAAATAGATACACGACACTCATATACAAATGAGAGTAGTTTTCATAACCTTTTTTGTTGAATGTAAGATCACTATGATTAAGAACCTTTGAAACATCATAAGGGTGACCACTTTTGTCAAAAAGCTCAAGGGAGGAAAATGGAAAATGCCTTGCATTATTTGAATTAGTCCAATAGGCAATTGGGCATATGATGTAGAGTAAGAGTATGAATCCAATTGCATTATTGATTATGGTAGACATTGGGAAACCTAATGGATTTGCTAGATAGCTTGATATTACATTCCAGTCGAAGGAGAAGGAACCAATTCCGAAGCCACTAAGGCCGGAGCCAATAAGTTGAGCTGTGACTGAGTTTTTCCAGAACAAGCAAACAATAGAAAGTGCACCTATGGAAGGAAAGAAATAGCCTGGTACTACAGCATAGGCAAAGCTCGCGGCCACTGTTATCAGAAAAAACTGAAATTTCGATATCCCTCTTTTAAGTCTCACTTCGACTTCGTGCAATGACCTATATATAAAAAGCTTTGGTTAGCTTTCAAGCACGCATATGTTGAAACACAAATAAAGAAATACATACCTGTAGAAAGATACATCAAGTAAGGTGAAAGGGTACCACATGTAGGGATTATATACCAGGAATTTCATAAAGATTCCCGCAAAGCCATAACCAAGCAACTGTGGAGTAGAAGGAGTTTTCTTAGGATTTAAAGTAGCTAGATTAACTTCATAAAGAATAATAATTTTTTGTCGGACCGTATTGAATTTTTTTTTTTTCAAGACCGACCTGACTAGAAAAAGATCCTCAAAAAGAAAATGTAGAAAAGTACCTGGGTTGTTAGAACCATGAGTAACCCTGCCCAGAAATTTAAATATTTCTTGTAATAGATCTTTTTAACCGACAGAATTGTTACAGCATAAGGACTGTCAGACCCTGAGGTAGCCAAAATAGTGAGCAATACATTTTCCTTAATGTTGAAAGGACCTGGATTCATTGAGAAACTCCATCTTGTTCCTGGAACTTTCACCGGTTTAGATGGAAGTGTTGCCGCCATTAACTTTCCAAGGGCGATAAGCAGCATCTGGACACAAGTATTTGGTATACGGATGGTGTTTTGACGATATAAGAAGAACTGAGACACAAAAGCTAGAATGGCACATGTAATGGGACCTAAAACCCATGTTCGAAATGTTAAGGTCGGCAATGTGGGATCGTCCGTGATTGGAACAGTAAGCCTTACTTGTTCTATCGGAGAATCGTTGCTGATTGCATCACCATCTGTGCATACAACATACATGACAATTTATCACAAGTTCAACTAAAAAATCCTATCACATGCAATCAATACATTGAATTAAGCATTTTACAAAAAATATGTGGGGGCATTTTCCTCCCGATATGATGACAGTGATATTTAGACGGCGCATATAAAACTTAATGAGAGTCTTAATTTCTTTATCATTTTATATCAACGATAGATTTCAAGCTGTAGTATTGATTTAACTTGTATGTCATAATTTGAGATAAATTTATTTTAATTTTTCAGAAAAATAACATCAAGAATTAGACAAACACATATGTATATAGATAAATTAAAGGAAAAGAACATTGAAAAAATATATTTGAATTGATCTTCAAAACTTTTATTTCTATTATAATTTTGGATTCAACCACGAAGTTTATATCATGATCCTTATAAAAAGAAATAGTCATATTATATTCAACTACATTAAAATTTAACACTATCAGATTAATAAATTAAATCACTCTAGATAAATGATCATTGCATGCTGTGACATTGATAATGAACATACCTTCGTTTATTTGAGTTTTCGTGTTTTGATCCATAGGTAAATAGCTATGGGGATTCAATTTCTCTCAACTGACGTGCATGTAAAGAAGATGGAATAATTAATTTATTTGCTCATATAGAATCAAACACAATTATGTGTTCCAGTCAAGATATCAAACCTGCCATAAATGTTCAAGTTATTGATGATATTATGATAAAAACAAATTATATATATGGCAATAAAATAATAATGCAAAATACAAATAAAATATTTGCATAATCTCTGAATCCAATTATCATCATAATATCAAATGAAATACAATACAGGAAATCTGATTACAAATGTGAAATCGATAAAAATGCTGTAAAATATACTAAACAAATTAAACAAAATTACTAATTTAAAAAGTCAAAATGGAAATACAGTAACATTTTAAAAAAAAATAAATAAAATGGAAATATGGTAACTGTAAATTTATATAGCAAATCAAAATATCAAATCAAATCATATTTTCTTTCTTTATCAATTCATAATTTTTAATTATAACACAATTCTTTCCAAAAACAACATGATAACGGGTATCACTATTCAAAACATCACTCTTACTGTCTTACACCCAAAATTTAATAAAAAAAATTATTCTTAAATATCTTTGAGTGAAAAAAATTACTAAATCAAAATTTCCCAGCAACTATTCATTACCTTTTTTTTTTTTCTTACCTTTTTAACCACACTTTATCATCATCTCTCGTACTCTCATTAATGGATCCTCACTAGGCTTTTTAAGAGTAGCTTGAATTTCAGGCTATGTACCATCGTCTAATGTGACTTGGTGGTAAGAGCACTAGAATGTCCCAAATTTGAGTCTCTGCCACCGTATTTTGTATTTAAAAAATAAAAAAAATAAAAAAATCCAAGCTGTGTGTGAAATAATGTTTGAAAGAAAGGCAAAGTGTTCAAGAAATGATTAAAAGAGCTAACTAAAATCAGAGAGCTTGAGAACTCTCTTTAATGGTGGAAGAGGAGAAGATGATTGTTCTCATTAAAATTCTAATTTTTTTTTTTTTTTTTTTTCACAAAGGGAAAGCTTTATTAACCAACAAAATTGTTGGACTCCAGCAAAACAACAGAATCCAAACAAGGAGGAATTCTCTAAAATCAAGGACTGACTCACATTTAGTTAATAAATTAACCGTTAACTAACTGAGTTTGATCAACTGGATCTCTCTTAATCACAAAAAACCGGTTCGGCACACAATCATAATGTGCTGGTGCATGAGCTAACTCAACAAACTGTTTAAGACTTTGGATGGAAATTAACTATATATAAAATATTACCCCTTACAGTTAAAACTATAAAATAATAAAATATTACTTTCGGTCACAACAAAAATACTTGCAATTTAGAAATAGGATCATGTTAAATTCATAATTAACTAAATTGAGAAAACCTATTCATTTTGCTTTGTTATATTATATAATTAGGTTTTTTTTTAATCATAATATAATTAGTTATTTCTTAATAATATCAATAATTCAACAATTAACGAATAGGAAATGTTTATTTTATTTTTTTATTTTTTTGAAGAAAGATTTATAAAGAAAGACACACTACAAAGAAATAGGGCAATCACCCAAAACCAGGCTCTCTAGAGCAAGCGGACAATCCCCAACCCACACCGATCTACCCTCATAACCAAGCGCCAATTTGGACAAACTATGAGCTACTTTATTAGCCTCTCTAGGAACAAAAATAAAAGACCAGACACCAACACATTGAAGAAGTAAAATATCATTAATGACAATCCCAATATTAGCAAGAGGAGCTGCTTTCGCCAGAATCATATTCACCACCACAAGGGCATCAGATTCCACCACCGCCGGACCTAACCCAAGCTCCACCACCAGGTTCATACCAGCCAAAATCGCCAAAGCTTCCAACACGATAGGTTGATACAGAGTCTCAAAACGTTGACAACATGAAGCCAACACCACTCCTTTCCAATCCCTGATCACCACTCCCACACCCACACCCGAGACCATCCTCCCCACATCCAGAGCCGTGTCCGTATTGACTTTAACCCAACCATCAGAGGGAGCCTACCAACGAAAATCCCTCAACGGCACACCAGCATCCACCACCTCACGATGTCTCGCATTCCGAAAGTCAGCAAGAAAAACTGCAGCCCACTCCAAAATACCATCCATAGGCAGAAAATTATCAGCAAAAAGCAGCTGATTCCTTCTATACCAGACTCTCCACCATATCATACATAGCAGCTCAAAGTCAGTTTCCTTCAGCTTAGAGCAAAACAAACAAAAATCCCCAAAAGACAAACTGTCCGTATCGCACCCAACCCCAATCTCAGAAAAAGAAGCCCGAATCATCTTCAATTCAGAACAACGCCAAAGCGCATGGAAGGAAGTTTCATCCCCTTGATGACAAATCGGACAAGACATATCCACCGGCATCCCATGGGAGGCAAGATTAACTCTTGTAGGAAACCAATTATTACAAGCTTTCCACAAAAAAATTTTAATCTTAGGAGGCAAACTAAGTTTCCAAAACCATTTCCACCAAGACTCAGAAGAATTTAAACCAGAGCCACTAGGACCCAAAACAGAATTTTTAGCCAACCTATAACCACTTTTCACCGAGAAGGAGCCAGAAACCTCATAGTGCCACAACAACCTGTCATTAAGCTCCACCCTGCTAGTCGGAATTCCCAAAATAATATCAGCATCATCACGCAAAAACACCTATCTAACAAGCTCTGAATTCCAGGCACCATCATTTCTCTTAAGAGAATCAACAGTATCCCACTCCCCCAAAACAGGAGGAGACACGGTTTTGAAAGAAGAAATACGAGGGATCCAACGATCTTTTTAGATACGGATCGAGCGACCATGACCAACTCTCCATCTAGTCCCTTTCTCCAATAATTCCCGCCCCCAAACCAAGCTTTTCCAAAGGAAGGAGCTAGAGGAACCCTTACCAGCCTCAAGAAAAGGAACGTCCGAAAAATAGCAGGCCTTCAGCACCCTAGCAACTAGAGAACTCGGGTTCTGAATCAGACGCCAACATTGTTTGGCAAGCAATGCTTGGTTAAAAGCACCAAGATCTTTGAAGCCCATACCTCCCTCACCCTTCGGCTTACAAAATTTATCCCAAGAACACCAATGAAGCTTACGCTTCAAAGAACCACCACCCCACTAAAAACGAGCACATAAACGATGAAGCTCAAAAATAAGGGACGACAGCAATCTAAAAAAATTCATCGAATAGACCGGAATGGCCTACACAACAGCCTTAATCATAACCTCTTTGCCCCCACCAGAAAAAAAGCGACTACTCCAACTTTGCAATTTCTTCCACACCTTATCTTTGATCTCAGAAAAACAGACTCTTTTATTTCTACCAACAACGCACGGAAGACCCAAATACTTACTATGATGATCGACAATAACCATACCCAAAATACCAGCCAAAAAACATCTATCCACAGGAGAAATTTGCTTACTAAAAGAAACAGCAGATTTACTAAAATTAATGCACTGACCCGAAGCAAGAGAATATTCGTTCACCAAATTCCGAATATTAACACACTCCTCCCTAGTTGCCCGCGTAAAGAGCAGACTATCTTCAGCAAAGAAAAGATGCGTAACTTTTGGACCCCCCCTACTACACCGAAAACCCGAAAAATCACCCCTCTCCTCCGACTTACGAATCAAGCTAGAAAAGCCCTCAGCACAAAGAAGGAATAGATAAGGTGACAGGGGGTCCCCTTGCCTGAGCCCACGAGAGGGAATAATAGAACCACAAATTTTACCATTCAGAAGAAAAGAATAACTCACCGAAGAAATACAATCCATAATTAAATTGACCCACCTCTCCGGAAAACCCATACGCCTCATGACACCCGTCACAAAACACCACTCAACTCTGTCATAAGCTTTCGACATATCCAACTTAATCGACATAAACCCCTTCTTCTTACCATGAACCTTACGACGAAGAGCATGAGAACATTCAAAACCCACCATAGCTTTGTCCGTAATAGATCTACCAGGGACAAATGCACTTTGATTCTCTGAAATAACACAGTCAAGAACCTTCCTCAGACGATTTGCAAGAACCTTAGAAACACACTTGTATATGACATTACACAAACTAATGGGCCTTATATCCGTCATATATTCCACTTTCCTCACCTTAGGAATAAAACAAATAACAGTCTTGTTAATATTCCTCACCGACAGCCCCTGATTGAGGCACTCCAAGCACACCCGAGTGACCTCCTCCCCAACCACGGTCCAGAATTTCTAAAAAAAAGCAGCTGGAAAACCATCTTCTCCCGGAGCTTTAGAGGGATTCATCTGGAAGAGAGCAGAGCGAACTTCCTCAGCAGTAAAGTCCTTCTCAAAAAAAGCTATCCACTCCGAAGGAAGTGAAACCTCTATTGTATCTAAAACCCTACTCAACTGCAACTCAGACGGACCGGAACTAGTAAAAAGATTTGAAAAATAATTCTGAATAATCCTTACCAAATCATCCTCCCTTGTCAACAACCTCCCGTCACCCCCTGAATCAAACAAACCAGTTAACCTATTCCTTATCCTCCTAGAAGAAGCCTTAGCATGAAAGAACTTGGTATTTAAATCTCCTTCCTTAAGCCACGCCACCCTTGATCTTTATTGCCAATACACCTCCTCAACCTTCAGTAAACTATCCAACTCACCCTCAACTCTCCTAAATTCTACCCAGTCCACATCAACCCCTGAGCCATAAATCAGAGATAGTTCGGTCCTCTTCCGGTTCAAATCTTCAACCAATTCCTTCTTGTTCTTCCAGTTCCATTTCCGGAGCTCTGTAGCACATCTACCCAGCCTGACCGTCAACCTAACCATACTAGTATCATCAACCGCACCCTTCCAGCTCTTAGTAATGAGACTTAAACACTCCTCCCTGTCCGCCCAGCATCTATCATAATAAAATCTCCTTTTACCACCTCCCCTAACAGCCGACATCTCACCAAACTATAACACAATTGGCCTATGATCCGACTTCCAAAAATCAAGGTGCGTAACAGTATGGAAAGGGAAAAGGAGACGCCAATCCAGGTTCCCTACACATCTGTCTAAATGCTCTCGAACCAAATCAGTGTGAGTCCTCCTATTCTTCCAAGTGAAACATGAGCCACAAAAACCCAAATCTCTCAAACCACAGTCATCTAACACATCCCGAAAGTTGTTCATAAGAATCTCCTGTCTCAAGACCCCACCATCCTTTTCAGCTGCACACAAAATTTCGTTAAAGTCTCCACCAACCAACCAACCAACCAAGGCAGAGAAGCTAAGCCTGCTAACCTACGTAATAAATTCCAACCATGAAACCTTTGAGACGTCACCGGGTTTCCGTAAAAACCTGTAAATCTCCACTTATCATTGTTACCAGAAGTAACTATCGTATCTATATAGAACCTAGAATACGATAGAAGAGAAACATCCAAAATCGAATTCCAGAATAAACAAAGTCCTCCACTGTTACCATCCCTATCCACCACCAATTTTGAATCAAACCTCAACTTAATCCTAAGCCTTTCCATTGACTGATGATCACATATTGTTTCCATCAGGAAAACAATATCAGGGCGTTGCTCCTGCATTAACGAATGCAGAATGCGGAACGCTCGGCCCCTTCCCAAACCCCGAGCGTTCCAAAAGAAAATTTTCATTGTATCCGGCGAGCCGGGAAACCTGCCCGACTCACCGATTTCTCAATTGACTGACAGTCAAAAGCATCTGAACTTTTTTAACCGCTGGACTGAATTCCCCAACCTCAGAAACTGAACCTTTCCTTTTGTCTGTGGAAGGCTCACTCATCTGATTAGTGTCCGGTTTGCCACCCTCACGTGCCCACATGTTCCATTTTCCTTTTTTCTTAAGGATATCTGACCCGCAATTCTGAGTAGATGTAGGACCACTTATTTCCACACCACCCCCCTCAACCACAGCTCCTAAACTATTCGTCACCCCCAACTCAACTGTAAATCCACATTGATTAAACCCATTCGTTTTTGCTTCCTGAGATACCCCTGCTATAATAAGACCTGCATCACCCACTCCCGTATCGGCGACCAGCACACCAACTTCTTCAGTATGACCAGCCTCAGACTCAGGAATCTCTCCGGGATGTGAAATCAACTCCTGTTGCTCAGAATCACCCTTACCAACATTCACATCATCCACAACCCTTGGACCACACGACAAAGCCACCTCCTCCATCGGTTGAACTTGCTGCACCCTATTCCCACCTGAAGCTTCACCCCTCATCAGACCCTTTGATCTCCATTGTCGTTGCTGAGTACTGTTGGACATTGAACCTCCCCTCGAGTACGATCCTGTACCAGGATTTTAGTGAGCCATCGCCCCTCTATTCTGACCTGGAGGGCTAGATGCTCTCAGCCATGGCCCAAATTCAAATTCCGTATGAACCATAATAGTAGCACAACCTTTCCGGTCACTACATTCCAAATATGAATGGCCAAGAACTCCACAATGAAAACAAAATTCGGGTAGCTTCTCATACCTTAAGAGTAATATAGATTCCTCTCCCTTCCTCAACTCCAGTCGAAGAAATCTCCGTAGCGGCTTTGATACATCAACAGCAACCCTGAGACGTAAAAACTTCCCAAAACACTCACCAGTAACACCCATATCAATATCCACTAACTCCCCAATCAGCCGACCCAGATATTCACCCATCTCCTTAGTCATACATATCAAAGGAGCATTAAAAACTTGCACCCAAAACACCACCCTATTGAACTTCAAACTAGCTATATTCCCCACCCCAGATAATTTCTCAAGGACAATCAAGCAATTGTCAAAACTCCAGGGACCCCCTGACAACACCCGAAAACGATCACCCTGATTCCTGAAGTAGAAGATAAATGTATTATCCTGGACCACCTCAATCTCTACTGTTGTCTGCCAAATTTTCGGAATGACTGCCCTGAAAGCCTCTCTATTTATATGCTTAGTAGACAGAATCTTACCAACCAAACACAAATCCAGTTTTTTCCCAGCCTCCTCCGTTAACTTGTCATGCACGCTCCATAGCGTCTCCTCCTTCCCCTTAAGGGAAAGGGCTGCACACAGCCTGGATATTTCTGCGGAATCCATAACCGAAAGAGAAAAACGATGGAAAAAGCAAACCTAACCGTAACCTTTGCACCTAAACCGACCACCAACTACTTCTACGGTTAGGGTTTTAGAGAAACCCTAGGAGAAGAAAAAATATATTTCATTATCAAATGATTGAATTAAATAATGTGGACGAATAGGAAATGTTTAACATTAACTAATGAAATGTTTTTAATGAATAAGAAATATTTAATTAATGAATTTAACATTAGCTATTGGATAGGAAATGTTTTATTATTATTATTATTATTATTATCAAAATGCAATTAGTATTCTTAATTCAATAATTAATGAATTTAACATTAACTATTGGATAGGAAATGTTTTTTTTTTTTTTTAATTCTTTTGTTCTTTTATCAAAATGCAATTAGTATTCTTAATTCAATAATTAATGACCGTTAAATTAGAAAGAGGTTTTTATTTATTTTTTTAATAAATTGAACAGGAAAGGGAAAAAACCACAGTATCATTTGAGGATTCTCTCTTTTCCTTTTCGGTTTCTCTCGGTTCTCACGGTTTTTAGTATTTTATCAGTAATATAGGGCTAGTTTGGTATTGATTTTGATAAGCTAAAATCAATTTATTTCATAATTTTGGAAGAAAATAATGTTTGGTAAAACCTTCTCAAACTGATTATTTAAGAATCTACCTTGATTTGACAGTGATTTTGAGAAGGAGGTAGGGGGTTACTTTTCAAAAGCAATTATAAAATAATCAATTTTATGATTTAATGAATCTTTTAAAACACCCAAATTGCCCTCATTAGTTTAACTTGAAGACAGATTTCTCCTTTTATTTTTTTTCCTATTCTAATATCTTACAACCCTAATTTCTACTTAATTCAACATTCTTTTTTCATTCATAACAAAAACTTTGCTTTGAGTTTGAAGATTTTCCATCACTTTCTCAAGAAACTTTCACAAGTAAGTCAAATTTATATTTATATGTTGAATTAAAAAAGATTTTGTTAACCGAAAATTCGCTCTGGATGAGGAATTCCAATTAACACCCTCAGACTGCTACCCGGTAGGCTGCAGCGGGGTAGGTACCTCTAGGTACCATGGTTTGTACGAGTAAAAGATTCTGGAGTGAGGTGCAGTAGGTAGGAGAAAATATCATCCCGACTGTCGGGCTTCAAGCACATGGAGAAGATGGCGCTTGGGGGTTCCCATGTCGGAGTAAGGGTTGTGATCCCTCTCTATGGACCCCGATACCCCGCGTTCGGTACTCGGCACCCCGTATCCCGTCTCTTATACCCCATATCCCGAATCCCACATCCCGTACTCTTTTCTGGATCTCAATTGCGATTCCCCGACCCGGATAGAAAGCAAGCGAGTAGGATATGGGATAGGACCTCTTCAATGATAAACTTACATACATGTGTAATAAAATAGATACGAGGGAGAGAATGGCCAGTCTTTTTGATAGAAGGTGGACTGGCCTAGGGGGAAAAAGCATCACGCATGATCATATGCTGAAAAACCCCTAGGTAGTATCCGGCGGAAAGAGATCATTTATATATTTATAAATAAGGCGTGCTCCGGGGAGCTTACACAAGTAGGAGAATAATACAACATAAGTGCTCCCAAGAGCTTACAATCATAGGTGGGCATATGCCCTTTTTTCTAATCAATAGAAAATAAGAGGAGAAGGAAAGAAGCTAGCCCCCAGCCCCCATCTCCATCACCGTTGAAAATCTTGTCATATATATAGGTCTTATTTCTTGTTGTTCACTCCCATAAATTCAATCCAATGACCTAGCAATTTACGGGGCGTTTCCATGTTGATAGGCGAGAAGATCGTGGGATTGATTCCCCAAAATCAAGTGATTCCTTTTAGAACTGAAAGAGTTGACTCCTCTTTAATATAGGACTCTTGAATGGCGAGAAACAAGGCAATTTCCTTGTTTACTTAAACTCTTAGTGTGGTCTAGCTCTTCCTTGGTATTTACGACCTCCTCTATTAATGTCTTGTATGCTAGGTGGTGGGGAGGAGTTTGGAGGACTAGTCACAGGGTACGGGATACTACGGGGTACCACGGGGTCCAGCGGGGTCCAGCGGGGTCCGGCGGGGTCCGCGGGGTACTGCGGGATCAGCGGGGTCCAGCGGGGTCCAGCGGGGTACTGCGGGATCTGCGGGGTCCAGCGGGATCCGCGGGGTACTGCGGGATCTGCGGGGTCCTGCGGGGTACTGCGGGATCTGCGGGGTCCAGCGGGATCTGTGGGGTCCAGTGGGGTACTGCGGGGTCCGCGGGGTACTGCGGGATCTGCGGGGTCCCGCGTGGTCCTGCGGGTGCGGCATCCTTCTACTGGGCTATCTAAACCACGATAAATAGATAGGTGTGTTGATCTTGGTTCCTTTCAGAGGTAGCTAGATGCTTCTCGCGGCATCCCTCTACTTGGCAAGGATGGAAAATTCTTCCTTGGACCCCTGCCAAAAAAGGCGGTTAACAGATTTGATGTATGATTTTATCTTGTTTGAATAAACAAGTTCATATGTAAAACAAATGCATTACTGCATTATTTATTCACTTTCAATTATGTTTTAGGCATGAATGAGGTTTGATTGTTTCAATTTTAATTTTTTTTCAAATTTTTTTTTTATTTTTTTTCATTTTTATTTTTTTATGAACAGTTTGATGTTTAGCCTAACATATTAATTTTATTAATGTCCATGTTTGCGGTTTGATTGTTTCAGTTTATTTATTTATTTTATTTGCTTGAACAGATCATTGTTTAACTAATATATATATATTCTATTTTTTTGTTTTTTGAATATATTTAGATAGATAAACCCAGCAAAGTGAATATAGTTTGCTAATACAAACGGACATCTGGACTCCATAACCAACGATAAACTGCAGATAGACTAATTAATTAACTAAATAAAACATAATGTAGATATTGGATAGACAAAGCCAATCTTTGATAGTTCTTTCGATCACTTCAACCATCTATTAAATTATAAACATAAACTAATCCTTGCGATGACTACGGAGAACCTTAGAATAAAATACAAAATTGAAAGTATTTCAATATCATAACCATTTTGGTCATTGTATACTGTCACAGCAGTTTGACAGCGTAACTTACCAAACACATATACAGTATTTTTAAACCTCACAGCAATTAAAAAAATACGATTTGTCAAACGCCTACCTCCTTAACTTCACAGCTAATTATTCCTCCAGCACAGCTGACAGTGATTATTTAAGAAGTTACAGCAATACCAAACTGGCCCATAGTTGTGTTTCTATTCCTTCACATGAATATAATTTTTTGATCTTATACTTTTGTCAAATATTTCTTGCAGATCCACTATTGATTTCATGAAGGTCTTCAATCAGACGGTTCCCGAAATTGATTTAGAATAATTTGAAATTAGTTTAGAATGTTGAAAATCTTGGAAAATTGAACCTAAATAATGCTAAAATTTAAATTATATTTAAGATTTGCTCTTACATTTTTTAAAAATGCATCTTTTCTTCTTATAGTATAAGACGCTTGTTTGGTTGGGCTTTTAAAAAACTTCTATTGGTAAAAGATCTACTTGTAGTAGATCTATTAGAAATAGAGTTTTTGAAAAAAAATATATAGATATTTGGTTGGTAGATTTTTTTTAAAAAAAATTTCTATTTGAAGAAGTACCTCCTCATGAGCTTTTGTTCAATAGAGGTTTAAACTCTACTAACCTCTACTCAATTTAAAATAGACAATCTTAAAAGCCCAACCAAACAGCTCTAAAAAACTCAAATAGACATTGGTAGACATTTTGAGCCAGTAGAAAGCTCAACTAAACAAGTACTAAGATAGCTTCTCCTTACAATCTACAAATTATTTATTTACACTTCAATTAATTTTTTTTTATTGATGAAAATTTTAACCTAAATTAAAATTACTAAACAAGATAAACAATTCTAAAGACACTTCAAAATTAAATTATTAAAAAAGAAATTCTCTCTCCTAAATCATTAGATTAAATATTAGGTATTAAAATCTCTCATAAATCTGTTATTACAATATTAAACACTCTCTCCTAATTACTCTCTCTCTCTCTCTCTCTCAAAAATAAAAAATAAAAAATCACATCTCTATACTTTCTTGATCAATCTTTGATTAATAGTTGAAGAAAAAAAAAGAATATTTTGATTGAAAACTTGATGAGTTGCAACTAGATTCGATTAAACTTGGAATTTCTAAGACTAATGAAAGAATTAAGTTCTCTAGCCAATCACATACCTACAAAAGTAATAAAAAGCATTTTCATATTTCGATTGAAAAACATGGTACTTGTTTTTTGATTTTTTGATATTATTTTTAATATATACATATATACAGTTTCTAAAAATCAAGCGTATTCGTAAGGGTTTTTTTTTTTTTTTTCCCTTAACTGTTAATTTTGCTTGAAAAATAATGGAGATAGAAAATTAAAAATATGTATTGGAGGAGAGAGAGTTTAATATAGTAATTAAAAATTTAGGAGAGAGTGTTTAATATGTAATATTTAATCTAATGATTTAGGAGAGGTAATTTCTTTTTTTAATAATTTAATTCAAAAAAGATTACTCTATGGCTGCGATGGTTCATCCTAACTTTTATTAAATTAAAATAGAGTGTCTTTAGAATATGAGTGCCAAAAGATAAAAAGGATAATCTTGGAATAAAATGAAGTGTCTTTATAGTTTTTTTAAATTTAAATTTTGAGAATGGAATGTTTTTAGAAAAGAAGTGTAAAAAGAAAAAATTGGATTTTCAAAAAAAGCTCTCATAGTATAATCATATTAAAATTAAACAGCCGATCCAAAAAATTAAATAGAATTTTGAAGAATTAGACTTGCCAATTTTAAAGTAATTAGCTTCTTTTTTTTATAATTTTTTTTTTAAGTAATTAGTTGAATCTTATAAATTGAATTTTTGTAAAATTGTATTGTAATTATTTTTCTGTTGCTGATGCTTTTTTTTTTTTTTTTTTTTTAAATAATCGTGTTTTAATTAGGGACTATCTTTTATATATCCAATGAATAAATATTAGAATAATTGTATTATTTCCAGTAATTATAAGAGTCTATTTTGGACCAATTATGATTTATGAAAGGGTTAGGAAGAGGGACAAGGATCCTCTATTGAGCTCTTCTCTACTGAATTTGTACTGAGCTTTACGGTGACACTTGGCTCTAATAGAAATGAATGGTCCAGATTTTGCTTCTTCCTTTTTAAATTCCAAAACCAATTTAAACGATACCGTATTGACTCTTTTTTTTCCTACCCAAACTTCATTATTAATATATTTTTTTTTAAAAGCCTTCATTTAACTTTTTTTTTTCCTCAACCAAAATAGCTGTCTTTTGACTCCGAAAAACCTTCATAGCCTTTTCGTCTTCTCCTCTACTTGCTTCCACAGATCTACTGCACATTACAACGACTGATTTTTTTTTTTAAAAAAAAAAAATAGGACACCAACCACTGGGAATCACATGTATTTTAACCATGTTTATTGACTTTCCCTGACATTCTCAAAAAGAAGAATAGCAATTTGGTTACTCTTCAAATTTGAGATGGCTTAATAAGAAACCATAAAAATCCATCAGAAGGAAATCTCCAAAAAAGTTGATAGGAAATCAACTCTCATGGACACCAACCACTTCATGTGAGAACTGCAAAAGTTTTACTCCCATGGTTTTGTTGCTTTTTTATTTACAATTACGCTATACTCTGTTACCATGTGAGGATTGGAAATCTGTTGAAATCAGATGAAGAACATGAAATAAATTTTTTAGAATTTAGCATAGGTTAGCATAGGGGTTTGTTTTACAAAACGACATAGTCTTAAAGGACAAGTTAGAAAATTAAATCTCAACCACACGTTTTTATTAAAGCATGTGGAAATAGATCTTAGAAATGACAATATGGTTCAGCAGAGACAAAGTTCAGCAAAGGATCCTTGTCCTAGTAAGAGAATCGATAAATATTGAATTTCTATAAAAAATGTTGATTTTATTGAAATTTAATCTTTTTTCTTTCTCATAAGATAGGTTGGAATTTTATATTTAGATTTCTCCTTCTTCTCAAGTGGATATTTTTTTCTCAATATTTTAGGGAATGGTTTCAACTTTCAAGACGGGAAAAAATAGTTTGAAAAAGACTATTCTTGGATCACAACTCAAATATCTTTTTGAATTTTAAACTAATAAACGAGTTATAATTGTGTGTTTGAAGTTACATCGAGTTCATGATGTAGTGAATTAGTTGACTTTATATAATTTCTCGAACCAATATAAATAAGAGCAGTGTTGTAGTAAGCGCTTGGTGTTAGTCGGACGGAGACCTAGCGCCTAGAGTGGAGACCCAGCGCCTAGCGCCTAGGCCGATTAGTAGGCGATTAATCGGAAAATACAATTACAAACAAATTCTACATTGAAGACACAATCCACAAATATCAAATACACAAATATTAAATCCAAAGGAAATTCATCCAAAGACACAATTGGCCCAATTTAATAATTGCAAAAGTGGCCTAAGTGGCCCAAGTGGCCCAGTTCACCAAGTAAGTAAGCTATCTAAAAATAAAAATGATAAAGTATTAAAAATTTAAAATATCCGCCGAGACTAGTCAGACCACACATAGCCACACAATTTACTTCTCTCTTTCTTTCTTCTAGCTTCTTCTTCTTCGTTTCTCTCTCTTTCAAAAATTGAAGAAACAAATCCAACCTCTTTCTCTCTCTAGATCCATTTCTTCATCGATGTCTGTGGCGAACGGCTGTGAACTGGCGAGTGGCGACGGAGGTGACGAAGACGGTAGCTTTCGGCGACTGAAGGCAAGCGATTGAAGCTTCTTTGGGCCGATTTGGTATTTTGAATTTCTGATTAGGTTTGGTATTCTGTTTGGTCGAAGAAGAGAATGGAAGAATGAAGTGAAAAGTGCAATTTGGTTAAAACGGTGACATTTTTTTTTTGAAAAAACTAGCTAGGCGAGGTCAACAGCTTTGACTCGCCTAGCCGATTAATCGCCGCCCAGTCTGAGTACGAGCCCATCGTAGAAATGGTCCGATTTTCACCTTTTCAGTGCGTTTTTCGGCCGCCTAGCTGTTTTGGTCCAACTAATCGGCCTAGGCGGCCGCATACTAGAACACTGAATAAGAGTAATGATTACTGTTTTTCAATCAATAATGGTGGGGATTTTAATTTTATATATAAATAAAATATGAAAATATGACGGATTAAAATTCTAAATCAGATCATAGCCAATTTGTATGATTTTTCAATTTTTATTTTACAATGCCCGCACATTGTGTGGGCTGTATATTAATCTATATAATATAGTAAAATGGAACCTCATAGAGCCACGTGGTGTCGTGAAAGAGCTTTGACATTAAATCACAATTCAACATCTATCTAATAATTGGTTTATTGGCATTAAATTCTAAGAGTTTTAGAATTACATTATTAATCGTCTTTTATACCGATGAAAATATTTTTTTGAGGCTTTTCTATTGCTCTGCTGAACCTGACATTATAAAAAACTGAAGCAATGAATGCTAAGAAAACACTGAACCTGCCACAAAAATTATAAAAAACTGACATTATAAAAAACTGAAGCAATGAATGAGAAATCAAGAGAACAAGAGCTATGTGGTCATATGCATTAATTTTTTTGATTCATAGAAAGTCATATTTATATAATGTAACACAACATCATAGAAAACCCAAAGGACTTGATATTTAATCCTAATTAAAAGCATAAATTCATAATTTCCAGGTTCCAACCTATTCAGTTTTCTTTTGGATGTGTGTATATATATATATATAAACCTCTACAATCAAACTTGATTATCAAACCAAAGGAGTCCTGAAGACATGGCAGCCTCAAAAATGAAGTTGAAGTTTTTTATTTAAATGGTCAAAAAGTTTTTTTTTTTTTTTTTTTTTTTTTGCGGAAACTGGAAAAGACTTCAAAGATTTTATCTTGCACCTTCTCTCTTTGGCTGTAGCTTAGCGGGTTGCTTACTTGACATTTATGAAAGCTTTGGAAATCCTTTTTTTTTTTTTTGATTGTTTGTAAAAGATTGCGAGAGATATTTGTAAAACATTGGAAATCTTAGTCAAACTTATGTGCAATCAAACCAAGACAAATACTCTCTATTATATATATTGATGCAGGGGATGTAGATTATATGCAGGGAAAGATGATTATGCTATATTTGTCATTTATAGTTTTTTGTTTTATTCTAATTTTTTATTTTGCTAGCTGTCTGCTAGAGCAATATCGTTTTTATATTTATTTTTCTTTTTGGTTGTAAGCAGCAAAAGGCAAAA
This sequence comes from Acer campestre, assembly GCA_954870605.1. Taxonomy (NCBI): domain Eukaryota; kingdom Viridiplantae; phylum Streptophyta; class Magnoliopsida; order Sapindales; family Sapindaceae; genus Acer; species Acer campestre. Next base: position 14,329,780 of record OX940802.1, on the reverse strand, counting down.
TATTTTCAAATAGTAACTTTGTCATTTCCTTTGAAACATTGATTTGATTCTCTATAAATCTCCTTTGAAGAATCTGAAGTGTCCAACAACTTCTTCTTCAATAGAGAGGGTGCCCCATGCAAGGCATCATTTTCGACATGGACGCGACTCTGTCTTTGAATAAGTTAGAAATCTTCTCTCCTTCCCATTTTATATTCACTTGCTAATTTTACAGTGCTTTCTATATACTTAAATATTATTGAGTTTGAAGTTATTATTTTTATTTTGGAAAAGACTAAAGAATTATCAATTTGTCAGTAATTTGATTGCTATTTTGAATCCTGTTAATTCTATTAATATGGGGTATTTTTTGGTTGCTTAGAAATCATAGAAAAAGGAGATGTACAACATCACCACTCCCCAGAGAACACGATCACAAGTGAATCAAAGTGGAGAACTCCTACATTTTGCAGCCTATATATATATATATATATATATTGATAAGCAAAACAAAGCCTAGCAAACTATCTTGGATTATGAATGTCATGCCTTGATTGCCTTCAAATCATGCCTGGTCTCCCCATTTTTATTATACCTGTTGTGATTTATGTTTCCAATTTATTATTCATTTTTTGTTTTTTTTTTTTTTTTTCCTGTTCTGATTTATGTTTCCTAACCTATTTGATTTCTGGGAAATTAAAGGAAAATTGAAAGAATACATCATATAGTATTTTCTATATATATATGAAATGGTTTGTACGTTATTTATATATTACCTTTTTTTTTTTTTTAACTTTATTTATCCATGTATAGTGGTTTGAGTCTTTGTATATGAAATGTTAATGAAGTTGTATATATTATTATTGGTCATCACACGACAAAAAGTAGCTGACTTAGCTGAATTTGGTATTGATTTGGATTCCAGTGTAACTTTTGTTACTTCTTTCATCTATGCTTTTCATTTTCTTTTGATCAATATAATAAATTCTCATTAAATATAGAAAATCAACTGAACCTGAAACACTAATTAGTGATCAGATTACCTGGATCTATAAAATTAAACAACTAGGCATCTTGAAAAGCAGGTATCTAAATTGGACAAATAAAATATATATGAAATTTGGATGCATGATGTTTGTAATTTGTGAATATGTTTAGTTTTGTAGTTGTTATATGTGAAATTTGTCAAAGAAGACATGTCATCAAAAAGTGTGAACCGACATGGCCACGTAAGCAGGAAGTCAAAAGATCGGTTAAGAAGACGCGCTGGCACCCCTTGTGAACAGGCTATTCGGCACCAGCATAACAATATTAAAGCACAACCCAAACTGAGCTGAGCAATCCAAGCAGAAGAGTGAGACCTACTCAGCTCTACTCGACATAAACATGAATGACTACATAGAACTATCTTCCGCTACCTACGAGGTAAACAAGCAGTGACAGGTGTTAGCAGTAGAGATTCACAAGGTCACAAATAGCTCACTTTCCATGTATATCTCCTTTCCTGTTACCACTTGTAATTAGGATTACTAAGCACTGTTATATGTATAAATACATCACATATTAATGAATGAGATAGATCAATTATTTCTCACAAACTATTAGCTTCTATATGGTATCAGAGCAGAGCTGAAAAATAGCTCAGAGATCCTGGAACCCTAATTGAAACCCTAGCCGCACAACTCCCTTCTCCTCTCCTAAAAATTTTCTTTTCCCCTCTCTAATCTTACTCAGCCGTGATGACTACCACCGGCACCTCTATAACCTTGTCTACCTCTTCTCCTTTAGTAACCCTCATAGGAACAAACAACACTAATTAACCACAGTCTTTGATTGCTATAAACTCCACCAAAATTCCAATTAAACTATCCAAAGGTGGAAATTATGCCACTTGGAGATCACAGTTTGAAAACCTTCTTTTTGGCTACGGTCTTATGGGATATCTGGACAGTACTAAACCATGTCCTCCAGAAGCCATAACAAATTCCTCCAGTCCCTCTACCAATCTGGTGGCATAAGGAACTACCGCTACCAATCCTGAGTATCACATCTGGCTATTTCAGGACCGCTTACTCCTCCATGCAATACATGTTACATGTACCAGTGCTGCATAATCAATTTTCACACGCTCCACCACTTTAGCTCAAGCTTGGAAGAAACTTGAAGCCTCCTATGCCAACCGTTTTAACACCCGTATTGGACTCCTTGACTCTCTCACCAACGTCACTTTATCAGACAAGTCTGTTGCAGATTACATGCAAAGGTATCAAAAATATTATTGACAATCTTGAGCTAATTGGTCACTCTGTTGATGATGGTGCGACTGTACGTAATACACACCCTTAATAGATTGGGTCCAAACTACTTACCATTAGCTTCCGCCATTCAAGCAAGGGACTCCTCAATAACATTTGAAGAATTATATGATAAGTTACTTGACTATGAAGCCTTCCTCAAACGAGATGAAATAAAAAAAAAAAAAAAAGGTGGACCTTAGATAACAACACAGTTTAATCAAAGATCAAACAATCGATGAGGTCGTGGCTACCAAGGGAATTCGGGTTTACAACAACACTATGGACAGAAAAATAATAGCCATCAGAATTATGGACAGTAAGGTTACGGCCACAACAGCAGCTATGGTAGCCCACAGCAGAATTCAGGTGGTGGCCGCAACTACTTTAGCCTAGGAAATTCATACCGGTCGACCCACCTACCTCAATAATGGCGTCCTCCTTTCTCCACCACTCAGTCGCGATTGGTGTGTCAACTCTGCGACAAAATCGACCACACAACCCGTGTGTGCCAATCATGTCCGCCACCTGGAAATCAGACATGGCTGCAGGCAAATCATATGACTTCATATCAGTTAGGTACTCGCAATACTTGAATTCTTGACACTGGTGCCTCTCATCACATGACATCGGATCATTAGAACCTATCATTCCACTCGAAATATGGTGGCACAGTGGATATCATGGTTGGGGACGGTAAAACAATTCTTATCATTCACACTAGCTCTACTTCATTAATCACACCCACTAAATCTTTTTGTCTTAAACATGTTCTATGTTTTCCTCATATCTCACAAAACCTAGTTTCTGTGTCTCAAATTTGTTTTCATAATAATACATCCATTGAATTTTTTTCTTAACCATTTTCTTGTGAAGGATCTGACCACGGGGGCATCCTTGATCCACGGCCTGAATAAAGGGAATCTCTATGTGTGGCCCAAACTGAATCTTCCGTGTCTTTCCGCATCAACCGGTCACCAGTTTTTTACGTCATCTTCACCTAGTGTCTCCTCTCAGTCGTGGCACTACCGTTTAGGTCATCCTTCCTCGCCAATTCTTTAGAAAATCATCTCATCTCATGGGTTGCATATTACCAAGTTTGATGCGAACAGTTCTCAGTGCTCTGCATGCTTATGTAATAAGAGTCACAAACTTCCTTTTGGAATTTCTTCATTAAAAAGCAATAAACCGTTTGAGATTTTATTTACAGATATTTGGGGTCATGCTCATATTCAATCTTTTTATAGTTATAAATATTATGTCATCTTCGTCGACTATTACTCCAAATATACATGGTTATACCCACTAAAATACAAGTCTGAAGTGTCACTAGTCTTTAGACGATTCAAACTACTTGTCGAAATTTTTTTTAACATCCAAATCAAAACAGTTTATTCAGACGGCAGTGGTAAGGCCCAAGCTCTTGGTCTCGATCTATAATCTTTTGGTATCCAATATCTGAAATCCCCATGACACACACCTGAGCATGTTGGCACAGCTGAATGCAAACATCGCCAAGTGGTGGAAATTACCCTAACACTCCTTCACCATGCTTCCATCCCTCTCAAATTCTAGTCCTTAGTCTTCCAAACCGCGGTTGCCCACTAAAGTCCTGAGTCATCAAAGTCTTACTCGATTCTCTGCAACAAGGCACCAAATTACGGTAAACTCCATGTGTTTGGATGATTGTGTTATCCTTGATTACGTCAATGCATGTCTCATAAGCTGCAACCGCGGTCTCGACCGTGTGTCTTTGTGGGTTACTTCAATGAACACAATGCGTACCTGTGTCTAGACCGGTCTACGTGTCAAGTTTATGTTTCCCGTCATGTTGTCTTCATTAAAACCAACTTCTCTTTTTCCACTGTTGCTAATCCACCGTCGACAATCCCTCTCATCACCGAAGGTCACTGGGTTGAGTCTTCCACACTCTCTAACACTTACAACCAAGGTACTGATATTTTCCCTTCACAAGAAACTCACACCAGTCCCGAACCAGCACTTAAAGATATTATCATTATTGCCTAACCTTCTTCCTGTCGCATCACTTCACTGCCACAAGCTGGCCCATCCTAATCTGTAACTGTCCAACCTACCCCACAAACTGAGCCACCTATCGTAGACCAGCCCACCTTCGATCAGCCAGAAATCGAGTCAGCACCACTGTCAAATGATCCACCTTCCACCTCACCTCTACACACTATACATACCAAGTCCAAAAGCAATATCTTTAAACAAAAACTCATCTTTGACCTCAACACCACCACTCACTCTCCTCCCCTAACCGAACCAACCAACCAACCAACCAACCAACCAACCAATCAACCTAACACAAGTTCACAAATTCCTAGAATAGCGTTAGGCCATGCATGTGGAATATGAGGCATTAGTTAAAAAAATGGCATATGGGTATTGGTTCCATCTCATTCTCCTTAAAATGTTGTTGGCTGCAAATGGATCTTTCGTATCAAACATAACCCCGATGGGTCAGTAGCTCGGTATAAGGCTAGTCTTATGGCAAAGGGTTTTCATCAAATACCTGACATTGACTTCATTGAAACCTTTAGTCCTGTTGTGAAACCAATCATTATTCGATTAATTCTAACCCTTTCTATTACTAATGGTTGGCCATTGCGCCAACTGGATGTCAATAATGCTTTTTGGTATGGTTTTCTGACTGACGACATATACATGGACCAGCCACCTAGATTCGTCAATCTCACGTTACCAAACCACGTGTGCAAACTCTGAAAGGCAATCTATGGTCTTCGTTAGGCACCCCGTGCATGGTACAATGAGCTGCGCACTTTTCTTCATGGCACCGGTTTTGTCAACTCCAAATGTGACCCGTCTCTCTTTGTTCGTTGTCACTCTAGCCAGACTGTGTACCTCTTAGTATACGTGGACGATATCATCATCATTGGCTTTACTTTGGTGCAAGTTTGAGATTTTATTACAGTTCTTTCTTATCGCTTTTCTTTGAAGGACCTAGGTGCGCTAACATTCTTTTTAGGGGTCGAAGCTCATCACTCTGCGAGTGGAATATTTCTCTCTCAACACAAGTACACTTGTGATCTTGTGGCCAAAACGGATATGCTTGAAGCTAATCCTGTCTCCACCCCACTCTTCCTCACGGTATCATTAAAACTGGCGGATGGCAGTGCACCTACCGATGCAACTTAATATCGCCAGGTTCTAGGCTCACTTCAGTACTTGTCTTTAACTCGTTTGAATGTTTCCTTCGTTGTCAACAAACTCTCCTAATTCATGCATTGGTCGACGACAACTCACTGGAGTGCAGTCAAGCGTGTTCTTCGCTATCTTAAGGGCACCCTAAATCACAGCATCCTTATTCATCATAAAACTCCTCTGCAGTTTCACGCGTTCGCAGACATTGACTGGGCAGGTGATCCGGACGATCGACGGTCTACTACAGCATATGTCATCTTCTTCGGCTCCACTCCCATCAGCTGGAGCTATAAAAAGCAACACACTGTTGCAAGGTCAACCATTGAAGCTGAGTATCGTGCAATTGCCTCATATGCTGTTGAACTCAATTGGATCGGCCATTTACTGTCCGAGCTACAGATACAGGTACACAATACTCCTGTCATCTATGTGATAACAAGTAATCCTCAAAAGTAGGGAAAGATTGATACGAACCCAACTTTATCAGACTAACAATTCAATCAAAACTAAACAACCTCTCTAACTAAAAAACCTAATTTATTTCCTCAATAGTTAAGATAACTATTGGCTCAGATTATCTCTTATTTGCATGCATAAGCCAAACACGAATTGTGTCACATATCATTCCCCACCCCTTACAATGTCCTTATCCTCAAGGACGAAATCTGGGTAAGGCCTTGAGAAGCACCAATGATTCTCCCCAGTTACATCTTCAATTGGTGCACCCATCCATTTGACTAGTATCTCCACATGATGGGCACTATGAATCATCCCACTAGCATGCATAAAATTTTTTGGTGGTAATAACCGAGATCGTATACGACGTACTGATGAGTGTCGTTTGTGTACTCAACAAAATGATATTTAAAATGTGATCGTTTAGAAAACCGATTTTTTCACCACTTAGATAGAAAATTAGTAAAGTGGCAAGTGGGATTCGTTCCACGGGGAATTAGAGTGATTAGTTGAATAAATTAACTAATCTATATGCAATAAAATAAATCATAAAAATATGGATGAGTGAATGGGTTGTCAAGCCATCAAACATACATGAAAAATAAACCTAATAAACTAATAAAAGAATACTTAACAAATCTAGATAAGATAATGGAATTAACAATTAAGAGAATAGCTAGGGAATTAATGAGATCACAAATGAATTACGGGAAATGCTTATCAAGCTACCTTAATGGACGAATCTCAAAAATGTTAACCAATTGATTTCTAAAATGTGTTTAGGCCATCACTATGAACCTTAAGACTATATATCAACCTCATATTATTGAAGCGATGGCTATCTTGGCTGGTATGGGATTTGCACTGGATATGGGTTTGGTTCCGACTATGGTGGAATCCGACGCTCTTGTGGTGGTGAATATGATCTTGGCGAAGGTGGCTCATGTTGCTGATGTTGGTATTGTTATTCATGATATTTTGCTTCTTCAAAGCTCTTGTTTTGTTTCTTTTAATTTTGTTCCTAGATTAGCTAATAAAGTAGCTCATGGTTTGGCCAAATTGGCTCTTGGTTATGAGGGTAGATCTGTGTGGGTGGGAGACTGTCCGCTTGCTGTGGAGAGCTTGGTCCTGGGCGATTGCTCGGTTTTGATGTAACCTTTTCTTGTTATTGAATCCAATTTTTTTAGAAATAAAAAAATAATAAATAACAACAACAACAACAACCACCACCACCTTGAGAGTATACATATTTTGATAATAGAGCTTTCTTATTAATAAGAATGTATTTAGTCAAATATTAAATTAGTTTAATAAAAAGACGGCTAAAAGAAATATATATATATATATATGGTAGGATAATTATCATTTTTTATTTATTTATAGAAACACGTAATATTACCTCAATCATTTTTAACTCCCCTACTATTTGTATCACATGATGAGAATGTGATTGAAGAAAAACATTGATGACAAATGATTCACAAATATTTTACTTCTAGTGTTGACATCTTAGTAGAGATTTGAGATTTTTTTTTTTTTTTTTTTTTATATATATAATTTTTTTGGAAGAATGGTAAAGAAAGGTTTGTAATAATTAATTTTTTTAAAGTGTTACCATTGATATTTGATTAACACTTATAATTTTAATTTTTTGTTATGTTATCATTAATATATTACCATTAACCATTGGTGTGTTTTTAAAATTTACCATTAATTCCATACAAAACTAATTATGATTATTTTGATATTACAACCTATATTTTAATTTGTTTTGAAAGATATTTATTTATTTATTATCATTTATAAGAATAATTAAATTCAAAAACATTTATTTCTAGAAAAAATCATAGTTTATTTAATGCATATTTAATAGAAAAAATATCAGGAGGGTTAAAATAGGAAGAATAAAAAACCGTAAAAAAATGTTGTTTTTAAAACCTCTAAATACACCCCAATTTACTCCAAAATACCATTTTTATAAAAAAAAAAAAAAAAAATTAGAAAAAGGTTTATTATAAAAATATTTGTAGAGGTATTCAATTTTTTTTAAAAAGAAAAAAAAAAAAACTCCATAGAGGTTATTGTCATAAAATAATTTATTTTTCCACACTTATTTTCTAAAACATTCCATCTTTTTTAATATATTCATATTTCTAGAACCTTTTTTTTTTTTTTTTTTCATGCGATGTTCTTATAGATTCAATAAAAAAAATAAAAAGTTAAAGATTTGAGTAATGCTACATTGCCCAAATTTGGTGCCCAAATGATGTGGCAACAATGTAGATCATTCATTTATACCATGCAAATCTAATACAATTTAAATGAATGGTCTACATTGTTGCCACATCATTTGGGCACCAGATTTGGGCACCAAATTTGGGTAATGTAGCATTACTCTAAAGATTTTTATGAAGATGCAAAGAGTAGTGGATTTATTTTTTATTAGCTTACAAAAATATTTATTTATTACCATTTATAAAAAATATTATTAATGAATTTCATATATTTAGAAAAAGAATCCATCGAATTAATGTCTTTAATGTGTTACCATTAATATTTGATGAAATATTATTATTTTAATTTTTTGGTATTACATTAATATATTACCATTGATATTTTTTAAAAAAATTTGCCATTAATTCCATAAAAAAAAAAAAAAAAAAACGGAGTACCATTAATTTTGTATTACAATTGTTAATTTAATTTGTTAAAAAAAAATATTTATTACCATTTATAAGAATAATTAAAATTCAAAAACATTTATTTTTGAATATAATCATTGTGTATTTAATGGGTATTTAATACATATTAAAAAACCGAAAGGAAAGGGAAACAAAAAGGTTAAAAATAGAAAAGAAAAAAAATGTCAAAAATATATATATGTAAATTCATTTTAAAACGGAATATGCATGAGAAGAAACTTTTTGGGTTTATAAATTAAATTTAATGATTTAATTAAAAGCCAAATTATCAATTTTTAATCTCAATAACAGGTGCACTTATCAATTGAAATATAGACATATATTGAGTAATTTCCAACTCTAACGTTTTAAATCTATTTAATGCTATATTAAATTTGAATAAATTTCTTAAAAAAAATTAAATTAAATTAACAAAATAAATAAATAAATTATGTGGTGTTTTAATTACCACGTTTATCTCACTCTCTCATCATCTTCTCAATCTTGTGCCCGTATCTCTTCATTCCTCATTTTTCTACAGATTCTTTTCTCATTAATTTTAATTTGTTTCTCTCTCAAAACCTCCATCTTTCTTTCTCTTTCTCAAGCCTCTTCTTCCCATTTATCTTCTCTCTTCCTCCGTATAATCTCTATTCATTTTTTCATGGTGGTGGGCCTAGTGGCCAGTGGTCGACAATGTGAATTGGTTCATGACTAAATAAGGTAACCGTCGAGGTAAAAAAAACAACAAACAACGATTTGAACATTAACAATATACATAGTGATTCTATCAAATAGATATGAAATTTTTTGCATACCTCAGTGATGGTCGTGCTCTGTCATTTATGTAGCAACTAAGAGTTGCATAACCCGAGTCTTGCTCTTTGGTTTCTAAACCTACCCATAATAATTGAGTAGCTTTTTGTTTCTCTACATAGCCATCATGCTTGTCTTTATATGTAGAAATTGTTTGGGTAAGATCAAAAGTTATATCAGTTTATTGGTACTGGACACCCAAAAGTTACAATTGAAAACCCAAAAGTTAAACTTTCAATTGATGATACTTAAAACAATTATTATTATCATTTATTACTTCTTTAATAGAATTTTTCAATTTATTAAAAAAAAAACAATTAATATTACTAATATAGAAAATTATATAGATTAATGTATTTAACTCCAAAAATTATATTAGTTTATTAGTATTGAACACCCAAAAGTTAGTATTGAAAAGCCAAAAGTTACCTCTTCAATTGATGATACTCAAAACAATTATTATTATTTATTACTTCTGAAAGTGCAAATACAATAAACTCGGGCGTGTTCAATATATTAATCTGGGGGGGGGGGGGGGGTGGGGGTTGAATAGATTTTAACTAATTTTACCCAATTTTTGTTTAAGGTCAATATTACAAAAATACCCCTAATAGTCAATATAAATACAACAAGTGTAATATGGTGCGGAAATTAAATAACACTTGATGTATACATGGAAAACCCAACCACTGGGAAAAAACCACGGGCTGTATAGTGCGTCACACTCGAACCTTGAAATCCACTAATTGAAATGGAGTTTACAACCTATGTAGACCTCGTTTAACACTCTGGTCTATAACCCTCCACTTCTACCACACGAGCCTTTAAAAGTGGCTGTAGTCCATTTTGCTTGTGGCCTAAGCAACCTTAGCCAACAAGACTTAAATTTTCAATGAAGAGATAATACAACCTATGTGTGAATATATAAAAATACTCAATACATGCAATAAGAGCTAGGCAACCCTATATGCTTATCTAGGATGATAATATGTCAATAAAAACACTCCTAGATATCAATAGATAAATGACATGTCAAATAGCTTAGCTAAAAATAGATTATAAAAACCTAGATAGCTATCACAATACAACATTCAATAATGTCATCACAAACAATCTCTATTTTGAATATAAGATATTAATCTAAGAACATTCAAATAATAAAAGAGATGCCTTGATAAATAAAAAACTAAATATCAATGGATAAAAGTGAAGAACATACCAAGGGAAGTGTGATGACCAAGACCCATTCAAATAAGCAAACTAACTATGCTAGAAAATGCTTAGATGATCTTTGATGCACATGTATATGGTTTTGAGTGTTTAGGAAATGAGTTCTCTATGACATATCTCTCCAAAATCCCTCAAATGAGTTTAGGGTTCTTTAGGAGTCAAGAACTTGGTCAGAGAAATAAGAAAGTGTGATATTTATAGACAAAGAGAACAGGGCATGTGAAAAGACGAAACTGCCCTTGAAATCACTGTTCGGCGGTTTCATTCTACGGTCGTGGCTGCAGAATTGAACTGCCGAATTGAACCCAAGAAGCATGGGATCAATCGGCGACCAGATTCAGTGGTCAACAAAACCGCCGATCAAAACCCAAAAAGAAATAGACCTAAAAATATCTAAAACGGCGGTTTATAAACCGTCGATCAAACCGCTGAATTGAGACCGAGATAATAAATGCATCAGGTCTATTCGGCGGTTTCGATTCGAGGGCCTGACCGTTGATCGTAACCGCAGATCCAATCCAGAGCTCTCTGGAATCAAACAACGATTTTCATTCGGCGGTCATGGCCGCCAATTAAACTACCGTTTCACCACTGATGGTGAAATCGAAGGAGAAGCCAAGGGCATTCTTCGAAGGCAATCTTCGCGCTAAACCAAGCACACTTTCATGCATGCGCGGACGTTTCCGAACAAAATCTGGAAACGAATTACAAGACACAAAAAACACACAATAAGATACATCACAAAGTGCAAGTGTGTAAATGTGACATTTGAAGAGAATGCACGCAAAAGTGAAGCATACATATGCAAACATTACTAATGAGTGTGTGCAACTAAATCTCTTCAATAAGAAAATAAGCACTAGAGATATACCTTTGGAGTGCTTGTTATCCTTGAGGTCTTGAGTAGGGCCATTGAGCATGATCACCTATCACCTAAGCTACCCTTTACATACAACCCCAATATGTGGTTTGCCCACGAAATAAGCCAATCAAAAACCAGGAATCCTTACAATCTCCCCCTTTGGCTATTTCTTGACAAAACCACCACTCACATTGATTCCTCACAACAAAAATAGAAACTACGGGTCAACAATGATTTTCTACATTACAAAGAGATATAATAAATTAAATCTTGAAGTCTTCAATCTCTTGTAGAACAATCAATCCCTGAAAACAAGGTTTCTATATTTTCCAATACACATAAATGTGAGATTAATCAAGTGAAATAAACAAGCATTTGCATTTAAGTAAGTTAAGCACAACATCATGCAATGTATGTGAATGCAATGCTCCCCCTCAATGGGTTACTCCCTCTCAATATGTAATCTCCCCAATATGCACAAATTGCCACAACAATTTAGCATCTCCCCTTACCACATTCTACTCCCCATTTTTGTCATGATATAGGCAAAGGAGTAGTCCCCAACAAGGTCACTCATAGCAAAGAGAGATAGTAGCATACAAAATATTTGCATATTCATATAAGTCACTTAAGCTACTCAATTAATTGGAGAGAAACATGGAGAGTTATTTTAAAAAAAATGTGTGAAATAAAAATGCTTTGCATACAAGACATGTTGCATTCAAGTCCAAAATACAATGGTATTTGGCAAAGCAAATGACAAAGTTTTCTAAAAAGAATTCAAACAAATTTCACCATTTGTCATGAGAGAAGCAAGGATATAGATATTTCATTGAATTCAATTTTTAGAGGCACTATATCCAACTTTATAAGCGAAACATGGCATGAGCGACTTTGCACCCTATTTGATTTTTCCGGATATGAAACCCGTATGATAGTAACCATGCTCAACAAATAAAGAAAGAAAGACATTTGGATTGTAAAATCCTTTGACCAGATACAAGATACTTTAATCATTTGAGTCTCATAAGCTTTTTCACACAAGTTTTGCATTTAAGAATTATGCAATCATCAATTCATGCTTTTTCATTTGAATTTCATGCTTTTCATAAGACATTTAGCATGTTATAAAAGAATCATCATGTCATGGAGATAACTATAGGTCATTCAAATCATACTTCCTATGAACATCTCCTAGTCCAAAAATGCATGTTTGAACATAAATATGACATGGATTGTAATACAAGCATGGTTCACACTTATTGAATAGAAGACATATATACATATGTGTAACCAAGCTTACGCAAGCAATCGACAAAGAAGCATAAGATCTTTAAAATATTTTGCATGTATCAAGTATGCAAAAACTCTCTTTGCTTGAATTCCCCATATGAGGTCAAAAACCATCCTTCATCAAGGAAGGTCATGAGGTCCTATGGACCTTCCAAGTTCATTGGACTTGGTTGAACCTATATGAGACTTGTTAGTCTCGTAGCAAGCGAGTTCATTATTTTTTCTTATCCACTTAGGTGATATAGATTTCTTTCTAGTGGACAAAGATTCTAGAGTTTTAAAAGATAAAGGATCATGCAAATGAGTTTTTTCATTTATGTGAACATGCATTCTAGCTCTAGCCTTTCTATTTTCGATCATGCTTTTAACTCTACACATATTAATGTAATAAAAGCAACTTGGTCTAATGTGACCATCAATACCACAAAAATGACAAGTGGGAATAAAGTTAGGAATCATAACATTCCCGTGTGCATGCTTTGGTGCATTCCATTGTCGTTGTGGTTGTCTTGGTTGTTGAATTGGATCTCTCCATCGTTGTTGATAACCAAGACAATGTTGCTCGTTCAATTGATCTTGCATGATAGGTGTCTTCCCTTTGTGGATCTTAGGTTGAGGGAAGTTAACATGAGGAACTCTTTGAGCTTAAGATTGTCTCTTTGAAGCTACCTTCACTTGTGCACTATGAGAGCATTGTCCTAGATCAATCTTCTTCCTAGGAGTTTGCACCGGTAGAGCCTCTTTCTTAACTAAGCTCTTGATAAATATGGTCTTGTTAGGAGTGAGAATCTCTTTGTCATCTTCAAAGCCAATACCTCTTTTGTCACAAGGCATTTTCCAACACTCAACAAGTGGTTGAGTTTTTCCGTGCTTGAGGTCAACTTCGTGATCAAATCTCTAGCATCTCTAAGCTCTATTTTCAACCCTTCTTCATTCCTCTTAGACAAAGCTAGCTCATCTCTTAGCTTGTCTTCATCCTTCATGGATCTTACCACTTCACTACTTAAGTGGTCAACATGTGTTGAAAGCCTAAGGCTCTCTTCCTTTAAACTTTGAATCTCGATTTCATTCTCTAACCTAGAGCTTTCAAATCCTTCAACGTTGTTTTTAAGACCCATCATCTCCACTTGCTTACTTAAGTGGTTATTGTGTGATGAAAGTTCTAGATTTTCTTCCTCTAAAATCTTTAGTTTTCTTCTATTATTTATCATTGAACTTTCACACTTGACTATAAAGTCATGAACATCCATTTTCTCTACATTTCCTTTTGTAGAGTTAGGGGAAAAGTCATCCTTACTTGAGTTATCTCCGACACTTTCCTTCTCACTTATGGAGTCATTTCTCTCACTAAGACCTTTACCTTGGTATCTTGAGTTAATGAGAGTCGTGTCCCAATGAGTAGCTACACCTATCTCCTCTAGAGCTACTTCTTCATCTCTTTCTTCTATGGGATCACTAGTCAAGATATTCTTACCAACAACTTCATTTTCTACATACAAGGCTCCAAATGCCGTATAGTTAATGGTAAGTTTTTCATCACTTGATAACTTATCTCCCTCTCTAGAATCATCACTTTCACTCCATGTGGCGGCCATCACTCTTCCCATCTTGTTCTTCAAATTCCCACAATGGGGAGAGATGTGTCCTATACCGCCACATTCATAGCATTGGATCCCTTTCTTCTCACTATTTTCTTGCATAGGCTCAAATCTCTTGAAGGGAGTCTTTTTCTTCAAGTCTTGGCCTTTAGATCCAAAACATTCTTCTCGAACTTGACAAACTTTTTGAATCTTCTAAGCAATAAAGCTGTGTCTTCATCCGAGTCCTCTTTTTCCTTCTTCTCAATCTTAGAGGCTTTCAAAGCAATCCCTTTTTGCTTTTTAGGAGGTGAAGTACTAGGACCCTTCCTAGACTCATAGGCGAGGAGTCTTCCAATCACCTCGCTCGACTTCATGTCCTTATAACCATAATTTTCTTCTAAAACCATAACTTTCGATTCAAACCTAGTAGGGAGAGATTTCATGATTATCTGCTTAACTCTCCTATCCGAATATGGATCACCTAGTTGATAGCTTTGATTGGCAATATCCATTAACTTGACTTCAAAGTCATTGAAGCACTCGTCCTCCTCCATCTTAAGTAATCAAATTGCGTTTGAAGGACTTATAGCTTGGAATCCTTGACGACATCAGTTCCTTCGGTGCAACTTCTAAGATATCCCATGCCTCCTTGGCTATCCTAGTGTTCTAAATCAGTTTGTACTGATTTTCATCCACTGCACATAGAAGGGCATGCCATGCTTTCCTATTCCACTTTAAAGTCTCAAACTCTTGTGCATTCCATTGCGCCTTAGGTTTGAGAACATCTTCTCCTCCACCTGTGGGAGTCATCATAGGAGGTGCATACCCATCCTTAATTGCCATCCATGCCCTATCATGGATTTGACACATGTATGCATCCATCTTGCCTTTCCATAAGGCATAATTCACGTCGGTGAGCAATGGTGGCCTCACGCTTGACGCTCCCTCTTTGCTCATCCCAGAATCACTCACAGTGTTTGGATGAATGCAAATGAGATGAATGCAAAATGTATGAATAAATCAAGAAATCACACACAATGCAAAACACACCAAAAGTGAGCAAGGATCACCTAAGTATATCTAGGAACCCGCTCTAATACCAATTGAAAGTGCAAATACAATAAACTCGGGTGTGTTCAATATATTAATCTAGATGGGGGTTGAATGGATTTTAACTAATTTTTACCCAATTTTCGTTTAAGGTCAATATTACGAAAATACCCCTAATAGTCAATATAAATACAACAAGTGTAATATGGTACGGAAATTAAATAACACTTGATGTATACATGGAAAACCCAACCACTGGGAAAAAACCACGGGCTGTATAGTGCGCCACACTCGAATCTTGAAATCCACTAATTGAAATGGAGTTTATAACCTATGTAGAGCTCTTCTAACACTCAGGTCTATAACCCCCCACTTCTACCACGCGGGCCTTTAAAAATGGCTCTAGTCCATTTTGCTTGTGGCCTAAGCAACCTTAACCAACAAAACTTAAATTCTCAATGAAGAGATAATACAACCTATGTGTGAATATATAAAAATACTCAATACATGCAATAAGAGCTAGGCAACCCTATATGCTTATCTAGGATGATAATATGTCAATAAAAACACTCCTAGATATCAATAGCTAAATGACATGTCAAATATCTTAGCTAAAAATAGATTATAAAAACCTAGATAGCTATCACAATACAATACTCAATCATGTCATCACAAACAATTTATATTTTGAATATAAGATATTAATCTAAGAACATTCAAATAATAAAAGAGATGCCTTAATAAATAAAACACTAAATATCAATGGATAAAAGTGAAGAACATACCAAGGGAAGTGTGATGACCAAGACCCATTCAAATAAGCAAACTAACTATGCTAGAAAATGCTTAGATGATCTTTGATGAACATGTATATGGTTTTGAGTGTTTAGGAAATGAGTTCTCTATGAAATATCTCTCCAAAATCCCTCAAATGAGTTTAGGGTTCTTTAGGAGTCAAGAATTTGGTTAGAGAAATGAGAAAGTGTGATATTTATAGACAAAGAGAACAGGGTATGTGAAAAGACGAAACTGCCCTTGAAATCACCGTTCGGCGGTTTCATTCTGCAGTCATGGTCAACAAAATCGCCGATCAAAACCCAAAAAGAAACCGACCTAAAAATATCTAAAACAGCGGTTTCATTCGACGGTTTATAAACCGTCGATCAAACCGCCGAATTGAGACCGAGATAATAAATGCATCAGGTCTATTCGGCGGTTTCGATTTGGAGGGCTAGCCGTCGATCGTAACCGTAGATCCAATCCAGAGCTCTCTGGAATCAAACAGTGGTTTCCATTGGGCAGTCATGGCCGCCGATTAAAACCGTCGTTTCACCACTGATGGTGAAACCAAAGGAGAAGCCAAGGGCATTCTCCGAAGGCGATCTTCGCGCTAAACCAAGCACACTTTCGTGCATGCGCGGACGTTTTCGAACAAAGTCTAGAAACGAATTACAAGACACAAAAAACACACAACAAGATACATCACAAAGTGCAAGTGTGTAAATGTGACATTTAAAGAGAATGCACACAAAAGTGAAGCATACATATGCAAACATTACTAGTGAGTGTGTGCAACTAAATCTCTTCAATAAGAAAATAAACACTAGAGATATACCTTTGGAGTGCTTGTCATCCTTGAGGTCTTGAGTAAGGCCATTGAGCATGATCACCTATCACCTAAGCTACCCTTTACATACAACCCCAATATGTGGTTTGCCTACGAAATAAGCCAATCAAAAAACGGGAATCCTTACAACTTCTTTAATAGAATTTTTCAATTTTTTTTTTTAAAAAAATAATAATCAAAATTATTAATATAGAAAATTATATAGATTAATGCATTTAAATCCAAGGCTCCCTAACGGCGACACGTGTCAAGGTAAGGTTCTATTTTACTATATTATATAGATATAAATATATATTCATAATTCATTTTTGCTTTGGCTAATTTTTTTATTTTAAAAAAGTATTAATTGTGACTCTTATTTTAATTCATTCAATATCAAAAGATGCATGCATAGCTCTTGGATTGCAATAGTATTTGAAAAACTATGGAGAAACTCAATGATATAATATTCTTTATTCAATGTGCGTACAAGATAATGCATGAATGACTCTTATATCGCAATAGATTTGATAAGGGAAGTTAAAACACCACACCAAGCCTCCCCAACAGGTTTGATTTTTCATATGTTATTTAGTTTATGATGCTCAGGAGTCAGGAATATGGTATAAAAGCTATAAAAAAAATGGCAAGAAATCTTCGTCATTGTAATGTGTTTAGGTAGTGGATATATGCAATAAATATCTTCTCTTTATTTTTATGTTTAGTTAATTTGCTAAATTTAAATTATTAGTTCATTTTTAATAAAGCGTTATTGATGTTCTAAATGAACTTCAGAAAACTTTTTTTTTTTTTTTTTTTAATGCATGGTATGGGCGAAAAGTGATTTCGTAATGTGATCTAAGATGAAGTTTAGTGTAAAATAGAGAAAGCTAGAAAGTAAGCGCAATAATAATTAATGTATCTTTTTTATTTTTTATTTTTATTTACTTAATTTTTTTTTTTGATAGAAGAGAAAAACACTACAAGACAGAAACATCTAACACAGGGCTGTTGAATAGCCAAACACCCTCCTTATCAAAAGAGAAGGCTTTCAATGCCAGCATATTTGCCAAGGAGTTCCCTATAACAGAGGAGGCTTGACAATTACAAATACCAACATCAGAAAACATAGCCTTAATGTCTAAGACAATAAAATGGGAATCCCCAAAGTTAGGGGCAAGATTTTTCAGAGCAGCAACAGCGGACGGAGATGAACATTCTGCAATAGAGACCGCCAAATTACAGCGCTTCGCAAGCTTCAGACCTTTGCGTAGGGCCAACAGCTACCCCACCTCATTCGAAAAAAAGCTAGGGAGACAGACCGAACTAGTGGCAAGGACTTTACCTTTGTAATCCAGGATCACTGCCCCCACGCCAATTTTCTCCACGAATTTATGACCAGAGACAGCAGTATTCAATTTCAACTTCCCATGAGGGGTACAATCCACTCAGAAGAGGTTCTAAACAGGCCTGCGGGCGACCTGAACGACAATATCTGCTTTGAGTTCGAGAATTCAGAGAGTCTCAGCATCGCCCTACTAGCAACCAGCTCAGGCTCACTTATCTTTAGTCCATTAGCCCCAGCATTGTGATTATCCCAAATAGCAGAAGCCACCATACACACCTAATTAAGACAATTAATACCAAAATGGGCAGCCAATCCATCGAAGAAATCCTGCACCGAAAGAAAACTTCTGGTTGAAATGAAACTACCAAAATTGTTGTTCTGCCAAACCTTCCTAACTTTCTTACACTCGAAAATAACATGGGCAACAGTTTCCATTTTCACTCCACATCACTTACATAAGGGATCAGCTATGACCTTTCTTTTCCACAAGTTTCCAGAGTGGGAATGGCATTCGAGGAGGCACGCCACACAAAAAGCTTGACCTTAGGAGGGATGGATAGCTTCCACAGGGTAGTCCACCACTTACTCTCCAACGAAGAGGGAAAAGCCTTCGCTTGGTATCTTTCCGAAAGGGCCAAGTTGTAACCACTACTGACAGTAAAACTACCATTTTTGTTGAAATGCCATCTCAGAAAATCCTTACCTCCATACCAGCTTAGAGGAATAAAAAGGATCACTTCCTTGTCCAAGGGAATAAAACTTCTATTAAGGGTCTTCATATTCCAGGCACAATTTGATCCGTCAATCAAATCAGCCACCATCAAAGACGAGTCTGGATCAGGTGTTACTACTCTAAAAGAGCTTGGACAGGGGATCCATCTATCCTTGAACACACTTATGCTACTACCATCCCCTACGTTCCATCGAGACCTCTGGACAACAGCTCTCTGCCCCAAATAAGACTCCGCCAAATATAGGAGCAACCATTCTTAACCGTGGCTTCTAGGAAATCCTTATGACTGAAGTACTTAGCTTTAAGCACATGCGCAGCCAATGACTCGGGGTCCGAAAGGATTTACCACGCTTGTTTTGTGAGGAGAGCCTGATTGAATAATGAGAGATTCTTAAAACCCAACCCAACCCATCTTGGCCTTTCAGTCTACACATGTTTTTCCAGCTCATCCAATTGATTTTCCTCTTGCCACCTCTCGCCCCCCACCAAAACTTCGAGGTCATCGCACTAAGATCATTGTAAAGACTAATGGGGATCTTGAGCAAACTCATCGAATACGTAGGTATGGCTTGGGTTACCGCCTTAATCAAAATCTCCTTTCTACCAAACTAAAATAAATTGTTATGCCACCCCCGAATCTTGTTCCCCACCTTTTCTTTAATCTCATTAAACAACTTCTTTTTATTTCTACCCACCGCAGTTGGAAGGTCAAGGTATTTGTCATGCGAGTTACAAACCTTTATCTCCAGAATGCTCTAAACCTCACTTTTCCGCTTCGTCGACACTCTAGGGCTGAAGGTGATTATAGATTTATTGAGATTTATGCGCTGCCCTAAACCCTTTTCATAGATGTCCAGAATACACCTAATGCACTCACTGCTAGCTATCGATGCCTTGCAAAACACCATACTGTCATCGGCGAAAAACAAATGACTGATTAACGAACTTCCTCTGTAGCTTCTCAACCCAAGAACCCACCCATTCCTTTCTGTTTTCGAAATAAGGCTAGATAGAGCTTCTGAGCATAAAAGAAACAAGTATGGAGAGAGGGGGCAGCCCTGTCTTAGTCCTCTACAAGGGGAGACCTTACAAACGGCTTTACCATTCAGATGAAATGATAGAGAGGATGAGGAGATACAGTCCATCACTAGATTGGTCCACTTTTCTAGGAACCATATTTTCTTCATAATGGCCAAAAGGAAGAGCCACTCTACACAGTCGTACGTTTTTCTCATATCCAACTTAAGAGCCATATGGCCATGCTTTTCTGCTTTCTTCCGGCCTATAGAATGGAGAACCTCGGATATTATCAAAAATCTGTCTTCTAGGGATGAAAGCAGATTGTGAAGGTGAGATGAGTTGGGGCAATAACCTCTTAAGATGGGATGCTAAAACTTTAGTGATGATCTTATAAATCACACTACATAGAGAAATGAGACGGAAATCTTGGATATTCACATGATTTTTCATCTTAGGAATAAGGATCACGTTCGTATCATTGAATTCTCTAACATCTTTTCCCCCATTAAGAATATCCATACAGACTTTAGTCACATCATAACCAACTATACCCCAGTCTTTCTGAAAAAAAAAAATCACCTGATACTCATCTGGGCCAAGGGCTTTGGTAGAACCCAGGTCAAAAACCGCATTTTTAATCTCCTTAGCCGTGAACTTAGTCCTTAAACCATCAGTTGAAGTTCCCTCCAACCTGGATCTAATGTTTCTTGAAGCTCTTCTAATATCAGCTGGGGAAAGGGACGAATATCTGAACAGATTTGTGAAAAAATCGCTGACAATACAAAACACACCTTCTATTGAGTCTTTACTATTCCCGTTAGCATCAATAAGGCTGGGGATGAAATTCTTCTTACTCCTAGCCGAAACCTTGGCATTGAAGTATTTTGAGTTTCTGTCACCCGCCCTAAGCCATTCAATTCTGAACCACTGTTTCCAAAAGAGCTCTTCTCTTTCCATAATCCCTTCAACCGAGCTCTCAAGCATTTTGATAGAATGCATAATACCCGGTTTACCACTCAAATGGTAAAGCCGGTCAATTTCCTTATTCTTCTCACTAATCTATTTCCCAAAGTTACCAAATCTTCCTTTACTCCAGGCTTGCAAAACTAAGACACACCCCTTAAGTTTTGCATTCAAGCTCCTTTCCGAATCCCTTAAACCCATATTTGCCCACGCTTTAGCCACTAAGCTATCGTAATCTTTTTCTTTAAGCCAAAACGGCTCGAAATGAAAAGTCTCCCCCTTTAAACTTCCAACTAGGAGATTCAGGTTCACTATTTAGGAGAATCAGAAGATGATCTAAAGAAAGAAACCCAAATGGTCAATTTTCACATTTTTGAAATTATCTCGCCATTTCTCATTTGCAAAGAATCTGTCAATTCTTTCTTGAATATTGCCTTTACCCTCCCTCTTGTTGTTTCACGTATATCTTGGACCCGTGAAACCTAAATCCAAAAGGTTACAATCATCAATAACTTGCCTACACTGGTTCATACTCATGAAAGACTTGGCCAACCCAACCTCTTTGTCATGAACACTCATAATCTTGTTGAAATCTCCTCCACAGACTCAAGGAAGATCATCAACATCTTTGAGTCGACAGAGAAGGTCCCAGGAGAAACCACGGTTATTTAGATTTGGATCCCCATAGAAACCTGAAAACCACCAACGATAGCCAGTATCCATAATCACCTGAGCATCAATATGCCCTCTAGAATAAGACAGAACCTTCACTTTGCATGAAGACTTCCACAGAAGCAACATCCCTTCACTAGCTCCCACACTATCAACACAGAAACAATTCACATAATCTGTTAACATACCACACATACCTAACTTCGAACCATGGAATTTTGTCTCCGATAAGAAGACGATATCCGAGGAATATTTTTTGAGCAGCTTTGACAAGGCCGCGAACACCCGAGGATACCCTAATCCCCGGACATTCCAACTGAGGCCTATCATTGTTCCCGGTGATCCTGTACTTTAGGCCCCACCGATATAAGGTTTTTCTCATTAGGGATTACACTTTTCCCTCTCTTTAGAATTCTACCACTCATCCGGGACTTCAAAGTCTACTTTTCTTTTGCACAACTGACCTTCGACCACTATTCTATACGTTGACATATCACACTGCTTACTTGGGAAAGAACTTGCTGCTGGAGATTGGTTTTGGGGACTTCTCCCTTTCTTCGAGCTCATACAATTCCTATCTGTCATTGGAGATACTGGCGACTTACCTATGGGGTATCTTCTAGGTGACAGACTTACCTCTAATAATCTCTTGAAAGGATTAGAAGTTAGACCTAAAGATAGCTTCAATTTAACTTCAAGCGCTGAGCATTTCCATTTCTTGGAGGTTGGTTTTATGATAGAAGATTTCGATTTAGGGATTATAACCGGTATAGAACTCTCAGGAGATACCTCCTTAACAGGTTGGTTGGTAACTAAGGCATGGGTATTTTCCACTGATAGGACTTGGATTTGGTTGTTTACTTCCTCTGAAGACTGATTACAAGTGGATTCACTAATATATAAGCCCATTTCCTTTCGTGGACCCTCCCCTCCTAGACTCGGCCCATCAATACACATCTTACTAATTTGAGTTGGCCCAATATCTTGGGCTAGAATTAGGGTTTCTGATTGCTTCTTCTTCAAAATACTTTGTGTCGCCACTACTCTGTTAACCGGCGACGCTTTCCGTGACGCCATAGACCCTGCTTTTAAACTGACTAATCCATCTCCTTCAGTGTCCTTAGATGCTTGTAAGGATCTGGATCTCTCTGAAGAACTCACCATATTCTGTGATCCAAGTCTGGGTTTTGCTCGGTCAGGCAGAGGGGCTTTTAGCCATGATCCAAACTTATTTGGCAAACCATCTGAACCTGTCTTTCTTGCCTCCTCATCCTGGCATTCCTTTATACCATGTCCAATTTTTCCACAAGTAAAACAAAACTCCGTAAGTCTCTCGTATTTCAAGTTTACCTTAGTGACTTCATCTGACTTTCCTAGTTTTAATCTAAGCCATCTCTTCAACGATTTTGAAATGTCTAGCTGCACTTTTACCCTCATAAACTTGCCCCAGCATTCTCTTGATTCTGATGGTAGCTCCACCACTTCATATATTTGTTCTGCTAGCCATTTGGCTGTTCTTTGATTCATACACATTATAGGGATGTCATGTATCTGCACCCAAAACTCTGCCTTTTTGAACTCCAACTGCGCTATATTTTCAGGGCTTACCGGTTTTTCCAATACTATCAAGTTGTTGCCGAAATGCCATGATCCTCTCTGCCACACCCGATTCCTATCTTCCCCTTTGATGTAGTAGAACATAAAAATGTTATCCCCTAACAACTCTACCTCTACTGTACCATAGGGATTCCAGATTTGCTCAATTAGACCTTTGAAAGCCTCTCTATTAACCTTTTTTCCTGAGAGACCTTTCCTAACCAAACACCGATCAACGTCCTCCACCCCGTCTAACTGCACCTCCTCCTTTATTTCCATGACTAGGGCATCTTCATCTGCTATCGATAGATGTTCATACAACTTGGAGATCTCCGCTTCACACATCACGGACCACTTAAAAACAGTAGTAGATCTGAGCAAGAAAACACTTTAAACAAGACACTGGATCAAAGAGATAAGAACAAAACCCACAAACAACCAAGATCACTGAACAATCATCACCCTGCTTCTAAAAAGAAAAGAAGGACCCACTACCTTTGGGACACAGCTACCCACATGCTTTAACTCCACGAGAGAGAAAAAGAGGAGAGAAAAAAAATTAAATTTAATGTATCATTAGTTAAAATAGCCTTCTTTATACTTGATAATGTTACCTTTATTACAACCATCTTTTATCATCACTAATTCAATTCATAGAACAAGCTCTTGTGTGTGTGCGTGCGTGCGCGAAGATGCTGATTCAATAGTTCATCCCTTCAAAGAGTGGTTCTTTTGTGTTGTGTGTGAAGATGATGATTCAGTAGCCATCTTCATTTCTAAATTAGGAAATCCATACTATATGAAAACTAAATGTAACATGTATAAATTGGCAAATCCTTATCATACTGAAAATAAATGTTACATGTATTTACTTGATTTCTACCTAGGGTTCGACTAAGCTGTTGTTAATAGAAAGGTTGCTGGGTAGTTATGTGAGAGAGAGTCAGTTTATTTTTGTTTTAATTTTGCTTTAATTTTCAAATCCTAAATTTTTATACACCATTTGATTGTTTAAATAATAATATTGACCCAGTAAAATTGCTGTTAAGTGGCTCCGTGGTCAGCCCATCACACTCATATGTTGATGTCGTGGCTTCGTGTCGTATCTCTTCTCCCAAATTTCAAATTTGTACTTAAAAAAAATCGTTAATGTTATGGACTCATGAGTTCAAGTCGTGTCCCTCCATGGACCCGCTTTGTGGAAGAGATCCACCGGTGGAGTTATTTTTAAAATATATATACATATAATTAATAATATAATTTGTTCTATTTTAATTTTTAAAAATAAAATATTTTTGACCTTTATCTTCTAACCAATAAGGGTGTTTGTGTAATTGTTGACAAAAGGTTCTTATGTGTGAAATTAAGTCTAACTTTGGGAATGTTTGTGCAATTAGTCCAAAATTAAACTGTAGCGTGACATATTGTTTATGGGTTTAGCTATTATGTCGAATTTGTATAGTTGCTGAGTCAATTTCCAATATTTGGATTTAAATCCCATGGTTTATAAAAATTAAGGATTTTAAAATTAAAAAAAATTAAAACAAAAAGTATCTAACTTTCTTTCACATAACTACCCGATAACTATGCAATTCATGTATAGTAACTGAACCCATTGTTTATTACTTTATTACCAACAATAATAAAGTCTGAAATAAGATAAGGTTGATTTAACGGTAAACCCTTCATACATATGTCTAAGAGGTTGTGGCTTATCATGCTTTCTCCCCTAATCACAAAATAGTGTAATAGTTCAAAAATAGAATAGCAAAAGCCCAAGTTCCAACTTAAAAAAATAATAATTAGAAAACTCCGAGGCTCCGAGCAATCTAAAAATAAAAATAAAAATAGCTAAGCCCGAGCAAATAAATATACAAAATTTGAATAATAATCACCCATTGAAAGCAATTGTTTCAGTAAACCCCTTGATTTCGGTATTAATTTCGTTTGGAACTCGTAACTTCGTAAATTTTCCATCCCGCCCGAACTTGGGTTCAAAACTTCAAAATTTCAGTGTGTAAAGAATGTAATTGATGGAAGAAGGACAAGGAAGTTCAGAGATGGAATCCATCACCGAGATAGAGACGACATCAGAATCCTTGGACAGTTCTGCCATCTTCCACGTCATCAAAAACGTCGTCGGATTTGTTCTCTATATGCACCAGCAAATCCCTTCGTGAGTCCCTCCCCTTCTCTTCTCTCATTTCCAGCCATTTTTGTTACAATTTCATAGACATTCATTCTGTCTTGATAAATTGATTTCTTTGATATCTGATTGGAGCAATTGAATTACATCAGGATTCATGAGCACATATAAACTTCTAACTGAACGCCTTAAATATCATCTATTACTTGATTCTAGTATAATTAGTCGGGATTGTATTTGATTTGACCTAATTTGAAGCGGTGAATTTGGTTATATACAAATTGGCAGTGGCTTGTATAATCATTTTCGTTTTTATGCAGCATTTTGCAGGATCTTTGCCTTGAATTTGAAGCGCTTCAAACGGAGTATAAGGAGTTGGTATGTAAGCTTTGATAAGGTGAACTTGCATTCTACCATTTTTGCCTTGTTTTCTGCAGCACCCTAAGAATTTTCGGTTACAGGAGACGGGTCTAACTCAAAATGAAGTAAAGGGATCCACCCGAAGAAAGCACATCAGCAGA
The DNA here is from genome assembly GCA_954870605.1 of Acer campestre. Taxonomy (NCBI): domain Eukaryota; kingdom Viridiplantae; phylum Streptophyta; class Magnoliopsida; order Sapindales; family Sapindaceae; genus Acer; species Acer campestre. The sequence continues at coordinate 14,303,745 of OX940802.1, read as the reverse complement.
ATGAGAGAGGTCAAGCACGGGATTAGAAGATTCGACAAGTTAATGAAAACAGTTTCGAGTCTTGAAACTATGCTGCAACTAATATTTAGTGAGATTCGTAACATTCAGCAAGTTGTTCTGATTCTTGGAGGTAGTCCATTACGACCACAGCACGTTTATGAATTGTATTTTTCACATGGAAAGTTTGTACCAAGATGCTCAGGTGATTTTGCTAAGAGCAAGTCTGCAGAAGTGCTTTCACGAAAGGTTGAATCAATTAACTCCTACTTCCATGTCAACTTTAATTATTTTGGACTTGTATCTTATATATTCGTATATATGTCAACAGGCTATCCGGGATCTGATCTCAAAGGGTGCTGGTTCTGGTTCCTATCCAGGTGATTAGTTGAGAAACTCTTATCAATTTACTTTCTTTTGGTGAAACCTGAAAGTTATATCTGTCTCTTTTAGGGCCTAGTAAGCTGTTTCTATTGGTCAAAGCTCCCTCTTCTTTGAATATGCCTCTACATTTTCTTCCCAAACGTGATTTCAGATACAGCAAAAAGGTAACAGTAAGCTACATACATACAAAAGTGGTAGTCTACTGAATCTCTTAGACAATCTGAGCCTCTAGAGGGGGTATCTGGTACTACACTTGATTCCAACAATCATAGTTCATAGATGAACATTGTAGACAATTCTTAGTAAGAGCCATATTTATACCACTTTTCTTTGTCATTGTATATCAAATTACATGTGGTATCCTCATGAAAATATATTCTGGTGGAATGGAGTTGATGATTGTAGATATGTGATAGGCAACAGTTCCTGCTTGGCTTAGATAACATTATAGATGATTGCAGTTGCAGTTCATGTGCACAATCCCAATCTTTGTGCATTAGTGCTGTGTTTTTCAGTTTTAAAAGGATTAGAATATTTTGAGGTTGATGTTATTGCTTGAGACCAACTTGTTGATGGTAACATTATCATGGACAGAAAAACTTTACATGGACACATGTATGTTGGTTTGTGTGCTTGTTGACTATCTGACTGTAACATCACCAAGCGAATTACTTTCCAATTTGCAAAGCTTGTCATAAAAGGCCCTGTTTCAGGATATGATTTTTTTTCTTGTTCAATGTTCTTGCTTCTTGAACTGCTGGCCATAATAGCATATACTTTCTAGCTTCCTTGTACATGAACAGATTGAATTTCAATACATACTTATGTTCCAATGCCACTTCTTTAATTAATGACACTTTGAGATGCAATTTTATTACAGATTGTGCCTTACAAAATACGGTTTAAGTGCAAAACACAAGATAGGGAAATGGTTGCTCTTGATCATGCTTCTCAAATCTGCAGTTCCACCAATTTGACACATTCTATTTCAGATGAATTGATCTGGTATGCAAGTCCAAAATGTTATAGTAATGAAATCTCATATCATATGCATCTACCTACCACTACCACACTTTAATTTTTCTGCTCAGTGTTGTTAGAAGACCATTTTTGCTTTGTAATTCAGTTAATTTTGAGTTTTGAGCATAAATTTTGTTGCTATGTTAAGAGTTTTCAGCAAAGTATCCTTTAATTGGAAGATTGTTAAAAGCGGTTAGTACCAAATGGTCCTACAGTCAAACTAGATTTTGATGCTTAGGAAATAAGATTCTTCCAACAAAATCCTATTACTACTCCAAAAGGTGTAGTCGGCAGGATGACTCTTGTGGATGCTGCTTGACTAATTTTTACAGCAATATTCTGGAGTTGCAAGACTTGCATTTTCTCTGCTTTGCATTTCATCAATATACAAACTTGGAACAAAATGATAATTTGCTTTTCTTTCCTTTTACTATATATTGCAGAATGCGTGAATTGATATATCTCATGTGTGTTGCAGGTACCAATGTCGACATGTAATCAAGGGCATAGCATTCAAGACACCAGTAGAAGAGTAAATTAGTTGATCTTCTGTCATTGTAAATAGGATTTAGTCGGTCACATTTTTCTGGCTGATTGAATGTAATTGTTTCATGTGAAATTTTAAGAACAAAACTGCAAGATACGATGTGTTGTTCATAAACAACTACAAAGTACAAACACATTTTGTCAACTTCTATCACTAAAGAAACATTATATGCTCGATCTCTGCTGTAGATCTACCATATGTGATATGTATTTTCTCAATCTCATGTACTTTCTCTTACAATTTCCCATGGCTGAATTAGAATAGACAAATGGAGGGTGTTCTCACAATTTGCAATTTAGATTTTTCATGGCTGAATTAGAATAGACAAATGGAGGATCTCCTCACAATTTCAGACAAATCAAAAGACTATTTTACCATTCAATAAAAAATTGTAAAAAATATATTCAAATATATAATTTTTTATTACTTAAAAAAAAAAAAAAAGATGATCTTCACCATCCATTTTAGAGAGAGATCACACACCCAACACCACCCATCAAATGGGGAGAAGAGAGAGGGAGGGGCAGATGATAACAAACAGCAGGTGCATTTTTGGCTATTAACCAAAACTATAAATGGAATTTTGCCTATTAATGAAATTAGAGGGGTCATTTTGGAGAATATATCAAACTACATGAGGATTTTGATAATTTCCCTATGGTTTTGGTTAATACATAAATGGGCTTGGTCAAGAGAATGTGGGCCTGGAATAAAAAATGAGAGTTTGTTCTACCGGGAGACAGAGACTGGAGATGGTGAAGGAAGTGAAGTGAGCTGCTTAAAACAACTAAAACCCTCAAAAGTTAGTTGTTGAATTGAATTGAGAGACAGGAAGCATGATCTTCAAAGTAGAAGACGTGACAGTGTATTTTCCATATGACAACATCTACCCAGAACAATACTCATACATGGTGGAACTGAAGCGAGCCCTGGATGCCAAAGGTCACTGCCTTTTGGAGATGCCTACGGGGACCGGCAAGACCATCGCTCTCCTCTCTCTCATCACCAGCTACGCTCTCTCCAAGCCTCTGAACCCTGTCAAGCTCATCTACTGCACCCGTACCGTTCACGAGATGGAGAAGACTTTGGCCGAATTGAAGCTGTTGCACAACTACCAGACCCTCCATCTGGGCCCCGCCGCCAAGATTCTCGCCATCGGCTTGTCTTCTAGGAAGAATCTTTGTGTCAATTCTATGGTTTTGGCTGCAGAGAATCGGGACTCTGTCGATGCCGCCTGTCGAAAACGGACTGCCAGCTGGGTTCGTGCCTTGGCTGCTGAAAATCCCAATGTCGAAACTTGTGACTTCTTTGAGAATTATGAGAAGGCCGCTTCTGAGGCGCTTTTGCCTCCTGGAGTTTATACTTTGCAGGTATGCTATTTGGTTTATTGAATATTTTGGATGGTATTGGAAGAATTGACATTTTTTCCTTATGTAGTAAAAATCCAGTTTTATGGTTTATTGATTCTATGGATTACTGAGTATTGGTAACTAGTCGTAGAGAATCAACATGGGGTAGCTACTAGTGAAACACTTTGGATTTATCATGAATTTAACAGAATTTGATTTGCTAAAATTTAACTTGGTTTTGTTTGAAGGATTTGAGAGCATTTGGGAAGCAGAAAGGTTGGTGCCCATATTTCTTGGCGAGGCACATGGTGCAATTTGCGAATGTGGTAGTTTACAGTTATCAGTACTTGCTTGATCCCAAGGTGGCAGGGATTATATCCAAGGAAATGCAGAAGGAGTCTGTTGTAGTATTTGATGAGGCACATAATATTGATAATGTGTGCATTGAAGCACTTAGTGTTAGCGTGCGGAGGCAGACATTGGAGGGGGCCACAAGAAATCTTAATAGGATAAATCAGGAGATTGAAAGGTATGATTACTTATTCTTCTTCACCCTAATTTTGAGTTTTCTTGATCACTAATATATATTTTATTACACTCTAGTCCAGAATTTGTGTGTATTGCTAAAATGAAAAGTTCGTAGGTAGATCAAGGAAATTGTGCCCCCAGCTTACACTGTAGTCTGATTTTATCTGCAGAATTTCTTGCACCTATAGGTTTTTAATGACAATTGAATCATACATATTTTATAATATTCATAATAATATATATAACCTTTATTTTCATCCTCAGACACACATGTGTGCACACAGGTCAAAATATGAGCTTACTTGAATTGAAACAATGGTATTTGGGAGGCTCAACCCTTTAACATTTGGCTCACACTAAGGAATGCATTGCCTTTGATCGAAGTTATCTACACTTAAAAACAAAATAATTGACTGGACCATTTTCTGACGAGTGATTTATTTTCGAATTTCTTGAAGTACTGTTTTATATATCTGTTTTTTAAATGTTTGATATGGTAGGAAGGTTCAAGACCACTGATGCGGGTAGATTACGTGCTGAATACGCTCGGCTTGTTGAGGGTTTAGCACTAAGAGGAAATCTACCTAGTATGTATCTTGCACATATTTTTGATTCTGAATAAACTTGTATTTTGTTAGATAATATCTTCAATTGTCCTACATTATACTTTCTTTTCTGTATCCAGTTGCGGATGCCTGGCTTTCAAACCCTGCATTGCCTGATGATATTCTAAAGGAGGCTGTGCCTGGAAATATTCGCCGAGCTGAGCATTTTGTGCATGTTTTACATAGACTGGTCCTGTATCTAAGAGGGCGCCTGGACACCGAAAATGTTGAGAAGGAAGGCCCTGTAAACTTTGTTGCCTCTATAAATGCACATGCTGGAATTGACCAGAAAACACTGAAATTTTGTTATGATCGCCTGCACTCCCTCATGATGACGCTAGAAATAACTGACACAGATGACTTCCTACACATCCAGACTATATGTGACTTTGCAACACTAGTGGGGACATACACTCGTGGGTTTTCGATTATAATCGAACCTTTTGATGAGAGAATGCCACATATTCCTGACCCTGTACTGCAGGTAAAATTTGTATATATATTTTGTTTAACAAATACTTTCATCTTCAAAAAACAAGTGATCTATTGGCATATTTTTGTTATGTTCGCTAATGGATTCTGAGGATTGCCTCCGGCAAAATCTATGTTGTTTTGATTTTATATTCTTAAGACCACTTAGTGTTGTGTCTACTCTTTCCCAGCTTCTAAACTAGTAGACTGATGATGGGATCATTATGTTTTTCATTATTCTAAATTGATTTTCTGTCATCCATTTGGTGAACCATACCAATTGCTTCCTATCTCCCATCTCCTTATGCCCAATTAATCCCTGTCTGCCACTGGCAGATCTAATTTTATTGCTTTCGCGGTAAAAGCATTGTTTATATACATTTTGTTTTCTATATTACTTACAATACTTTTTATCCATTATCTTTCTATTCAGATCCTTATTTATCTTGTATTTTCTATATGTTTGGTATTACAGCTTAGTTGTCATGACGCTTCTCTTGCCATCAAGCCTGTATTTGATCGGTTCCAGTCAGTTGTGATTACATCAGGAACTCTAAGCCCTATTGATCTCTACCCTCGTCTTCTTAATTTCCACCCGGTTGTCAGTCGTAGTTTTAAAATTTCCTTGACAAGAGATTGCATATGCCCTATGGTTCTCACTCGTGGAAGGTATAAGTTTCAACTTAAATCTGTCTCTTTCGTAATACATTATTCTGAGCTAAATTTAGTCTCTATTCTTGGAATATTTGCTGGGTGATCTAATTGTTTGTTTTGTTATTAACTATTTAACACCTTATGTCTTCGTATTCCAGTGATCAACTTCCAGTGAGTACCAAATTTGATATGAGAAGTGATCCTGGTGTTGCAAGGAATTATGGGAAACTCTTGGTAGAAATGGTCTCTATTGTTCCAGATGGCATTGTATGTTTTTTTGTTAGTTACTCATACATGGATGAGATAATTGCTACTTGGAATGACAGTGGAATTCTAAAGGTAAAAATATCTGTGGTCTTCTTTTATCAGTTCATCAACATTTAGGCCTCCTTTTTCTATTTTTCTCTGTTTTGACCTGTTATGGTTGTTTGACAGAACAGTAGAATTTTATTTTAGTCAATAAGTGATGTGTATCTCCAGTCTCAAGATTACTAACTAATGCCATTCTTGCTACAGGAAATAATGCAACATAAGCTTGTGTTCATTGAGACACAGGATGTGGTAGAAACTACATTGGCTCTGGATAACTATCGAAAGGCTTGTGATTGCGGGAGAGGTGCCGTCTTTTTCTCTGTTGCCAGGTATGAACATGTTGACTTCTTAATATGATTTTGAACTTTGTAGTAGAGTATGCAATTGAATTGAATTATAATTGTTTGTCAAACTTGAAACGACAGTAGTTGAGGATATAATAGAATGGCTATTCGATTTCTTTTTACACTGTCGCTGAATATGTTTCAAGTTAGTGATCTTAATAAAGGTCTTTATATATAGTTTAAGAAGAATGAGTGTTAGCAAAATTGTTTTTCTGTTACTAAGATTAATCAATCTTGAAGTAAATTTCTCTCCCTTGTTAAAAATTGGAAAATGTTAATTTTTTAATAACTTTTTAATATAAATTTATATAAGTAGTGACTTAATGAATTTTCTACGGCACGCTCCAAAAATTTGTGTCCTCTCGACTTCGCTTTGCTCAATAAAGTGACTCAGAACTGTACATTTCTTAGGAATAGGATTTGTCTTGTCGCCATATCAAACCATGATTTTCCTTGTGGTAATTTTTGCATGATGTGGTATGGGCAGCATTAATCAATATGATCTGCATTTATCATGTCAGGAAGTCAGAAAGGAAATTTCCTTTTCCCAATTCTTTTGCATTTGTCATAGAAAGGCTTGTTTTTTGTAACTTGTAAATGATCATGCTCTGATGGGATGGCAATGAATGTTTCTATGTACATTGCAGGGGCAAAGTAGCTGAAGGCATAGATTTTGATCGACATTATGGCAGACTAGTTATCATGTTTGGTGTTCCTTTCCAGTACACATTAAGCAAGTGAGCTTCATTACATAGTGCCTATGCTTATGCATTTTAGATAAAGATGCTCTATCGAAATTTATCATCTGTAGCTTTGCAACTTTTACTTTAGGATGTACTTAAAGATTTATTGTAGACATCAGCTGTTTGCAGTACCTTTGCTAAAATGTGGATCTTAACTGTTCATGAAGAGTTTAGATGAATAGAAAATACTCTCTTCCCCGGTAGCTGTTGAATGCAAAAAAAATAAAATAATAATTATTCATTGTAGGGATTATTTGTTGCTGGATATATGGTTATATGAGATTATTATGTGTTGCAGAATCTTGCTTGCACGGTTGGAATACTTACGAGACACATTTCAGATAAAGGAAGGCGATTTCCTAACTTTTGATGCCCTGGTATGATTTCTGTCATTTTCTCACCAAGCAACAAGCATCAGTTTGGCAACGTGGTTGACTGGTTGGTTTTTATGTCTTTCACTGATATTATAAACTTCATTGATTGTTGAGTCAGAGACAAGCTGCTCAGTGTGTGGGACGAGTGATCCGGTCAAAGGCTGATTATGGGATGATGATATTTGCTGACAAAAGGTATGCCCATCAACTCATCTAATTTATTAAAATTTCCTGTCCCAAATTCAAGGCTGAAGCTTTGTCTTTTGGTGATTCCTCCATATTCCTGATTAGTTGTTTGGATTTTAAGAAAAATCATATAAAAAATCTAAGAATGGTGAGCGGTAACTCTTGTTTATATCTCAAATTGGTACTTACATGAGCTGCTTTTGCTGATCTGAAGCAAATGGTTATTGTAGAAGTAAATGGTTTCAACTAATAAATTTTTAATGATAGCATTAATAGGTTTGACTAAGTTGCATCATGAAGTAAATTTTCAAGCAATTTTTTTTTTTTTAATTCACGGTTCTTTATATTGTTCAATAAGGGCTCATGAAAACCAACACCAGTTTGGATAGATATTACTTAATAATGACATTAAAGAGAATGTGTAGTGTGTATTATCAGCGTGACTTTAGAATACTTCTCTTATATTTCGGTGTATTTTAACGTATTGTTAGCCAAAAGAAGCTAGTGATCTTATTTCAGAATAATAATTTGAGTTTGGAGCTCCTAATTGGTTACAAATTATTTTGTGACTTAAATTTCCCAGGTATAGTCGTCATGACAAGCGTTCAAAGTTGCCTGGCTGGATACTGTCACATCTACGTGATGCACACCTGAATTTGAGCACTGACATGGCTCTGCATATAGCAAGAGAGGTGTGCAATGTTGTTTGCTAAAATGGTTATACTAACAATTTGTCATACTATGCTAGTCTGTTCACCTTTTCATAATCTCTGGTTGCAGTTCCTGCGAAAAATGGCTCAACCTTATGATAAATCTGGAAGCAGTGGTAGAAAAACTCTGTTGTCACAAGAAGACTTAGAGAAGATGAGCAATGACGGCAGTATAAACGAAATGTTGTACTGATTATGTCTTTGAAACAAATGGTCTCTGTATCAATTGTATTTCCAATCTCTAATCGCAAGCAAAGGATCTGGATAGTTTCAAGTGATAAAATTTTGATGGTGCGATGTGATGAGCAGTTTCATTTTCAATGGTCAAATACTATTCGGTGGAAGTTGCTGGGAATTTATTTACCCAGATAATGTTTTCTTGAGATTCATTGTGGAGCTACAAATTTTGAAGGTCTTGTACAGACTTTTCCCCATGGAAACTTTGCGCTTTACTAGCATGCATTTCCGGCCAAAATGTTTCAAAGTCAATATTTAATTGAAGATTTGTTCAATTGTATGTGACATTTAATCAGAAGATGATGATTATTGTTCAATTTTGTTAATTGGATCAACATGAAGGAACCTATTTTATCGGAAATAGGAAATATTATTTCTGATAACCATGGTTTGCAGGTTCTGGTGAGGTGTTTGTCTGTTAAGTTTGTTCCTAGAAAGGCTAATCAGGTAGCTCATGTATTAGCTAAGAACAGTATCTCTTGTGAGGAGGATATGTTTTGGTTGGAGGAGTTTCCTCCCTGTATTGGTTCACTTATTTTGACTGAATGTCGTTTTCGTTTGTAATCCGGTTATTTCTATAAAAAAAAATAAATAATAAATAAATAAAAATTTGTTTCTCATCACCATATTAGATGTTATGTATTAAGGGGGCTGCCTACTTATGAGTTGTGAAATCTTTTTTGGGTTAGCTACCACAAGCTTTCTTGAGCTTAATATTTATTTTTGACTGGAAGATATTTCACTCTATTATTTGATTACACTTTTATGCAAATTAACTGACACAGTTTGTTAGATTACAGTATTACACTTGTGCCATGGCTACTTGATTTATTAGAACAGACTAATCGTACTGCTAGTAATAACTAATTATCACAATTATGTCCAAAATCTGTCTACCAAATATTTAAGAGTCAGTATTGTTGGGGTATCAGTTGATGTATTGCTCTCTTGACTTCCACAATGCTTGCTTTTTTCCCATTTACATTATCTTTAACCTGAAAACCAAACCAAATCGAGTTAGCTTTTCAAACTATATATCACATGAAAGTGTTTTGTTGCAACAACAAAAACAGAACATACCTTCGCCCTTAGCTGAGCTACAAAAGCTCCATTATTTAGAGATGACTGAACTGCTGTGACTTCAATCAGAAGCTCCCTTAGCATTTGCATGATATCGAGCAACAACCCTTCTCTATACCCACATTGCAGCTCCACCAACGCATCACTCTCGATGATCGACACCTGTACCGTACTAGCCGTTGTTGTCGCCGTCGTTGTTGTCGTTAATGGTGGTGGCAGTGGCGGTGACTCCACCGTCTTAGGCTTTGCAACGCCGCCACTTGTCTCCACTATCCTCATCTTCCTCTTATCAGACCCGGGTGCAGGACCCACCCGTGCCCGGTCCAAAACAGTCAGCCCACTTCTCTGCTCTTTCATACCACTACTAGTCCTTGGAGAATCCGACAATCTTGACCGTTGATCGGTCTCCATCTGCTTGTTACGTGTCTCTAGATCCTGAATCTTTTTACGCAACTGTTTGACGTACTCGATAGTGTCACCCAGTATGGAGGCCTTGTCCATTTTAGTGACGAAGGGGACTAATGACCTTAAAATGATGAACCTCTCGTTTAGCTTCTCGCGGCGGCGGCGCTCCGCCAACACGTGGTTGGCACTCAGCTCGTCTTGTGGGGTCCCTTTACGGAACTTGGAGGCCGCGTCGGCTGTGCTGGCGTCACGTGACTTGGGGGAGTTTTCATCACGGTATTTGCTGTGTAGAAAAGGTACGCTGAACAAAATGTATTTGAGAAGCCACTGAGACGTACCTTCCACGGGAATCTGGAGGTGGAGGTCCGACCGATTTGTCCACTTGGCAAACGCTGATTGGGTTGAGTACGTGACGTAGCCAGTAGACGATGATTCGGCCCACCTTGTTGTCTGCTTTTGGATAATGGTTGACACGGTTTGGGAGTAGTGAGTGTCTTCTTGTGTCAATTCTTCCATTCCAAGTTGTCCTACGAAAACAGTAACATTAATTAGTGATTAATTAATTAAATCAATTAGCATTAAGAGTAAGATTTTCGAGGGGTCAATTATAATATTGAATTTTGGAGTGGTTAGTTAGCAAAGGCCAACCACTAGTTTGAAGAGTTTTTTTTATATATTTTTTTTATGGGGATTGCTGATGGCCAAGTAGTCAACCAACGAATCATATCTCTTTCTTTTACACCAAGCAAGTCATGCACATGTTGTTTGGGATTGGGACCGCATTGTAGAATTTATCGGTAAATTTTGTTGAAGACTTGCAGGAGTGAAAAAAAATTCAACCCATGTGCATGCCCTGCATGGACATGCACAACCGTTCAAGCGTCTGATGAACATCATCATATATTCATATAGTGATCAGTGTGGCCCACCAGCAATCAATCATGATATAATATGACGTGTCAAATCTAGGATATATAGAAAAATCCAACTAGCATTACCTGAAGCTGAAGGAGGTGGTGGTGGAAGACCACTACCGGTCAATGGCTCTTGTTGCATAGGCCACCTTCGACTCGACTCAGCTCTGAACGAGTCAGAGCGCCGCTGCTGATCACCCGGGTTCACGGCTTGGCTCACGGCTAGCATATGAAAATCTGAGTCCAAATTATTCGACGCATCGTCGGGGGATCCAACTCGGATATCCTCAGACATCTCCAGCTGCATGAGCTCACTCGGTTCAGCCATGGGTGGAGCCACGACTTGAGGGTTTTGAGAGGCGGCTTGGTTTCTGTTGCGACCCGTTTCGGCTTCAGAGTCGGACTCTTGCTCCTCCTCTTCGTCTTCTTCTTCTTCCTCTTCCTCCTCTTCTTCGTCATCTTCGTCTTCTTGGTTGGGGTTGGCTGGTGGGTCAACAGCTGCGTACATGGCCGGAATTGGAGGTGAGTGGAAGCGGCGGTGGTCGGATGACGTGGCGGGATTGGATGTGGAGTGCTCGGAGAGAGCTGGTTTTGGTGGTTGTGGGTTTGGGTGGTGTTGGTCTGTGAAGAAGCTCTTGATTTGTTGGACCAATCCAAGGTCCTCTTGTATCTATAATAAACACATATATGCACATTATTAAAAAGAATAGAAAATATTTATAAATTATAAAACACATATGAGGACCGAAAAAGACTCAAATAAACTGTCTAAAAATGGTGTCTCAATTTGTGTATATCCAACCAAATTGGAACATATGTCTACCTTTAATTATATTTTTTTCAACTTCTTCACAAGATACATGTTCCAATTTAGTTGGTTAGATACAGATTGAGACACCATTTTTGAACAGCTGATTTGAGTCCGACCAAAAAAGAAGTTTGGTTAATTAATTATGTACCCTCTCTGTTGAGCCTAATTCAACGACGCCGTCTAGAAGAGGAATGCATACCACAGTCTGCATGATTGATTAATAGATCAAATAAAATAGCTGTTTAAATATAAACTAAAAAAATTAATTAGCAGAAAAGAGAACATGAATGAAGATTTACCTGTATACGAGCACTCTGGTGCATGCAATCAACGGAGAGAGAAATTGTTTGTTCATGCGGAGAACACGTGGGAGAATCTAGTTAGTAACATAATACATGGAAGCCAAAATGTAAAGACAATTATATTCCCCAGCTACTTCACTTAGAAAAGTACTGTTAAAGTTGTCAGCTTTTTTTCTTTTTTGGTTCTATTGGCGACGTATACAGATACCAAACTCAATCAATTCATTTGATTTGGGACTAATTTGATTATATGGTAAAATTAAAGTACAGTGGAAGATGATGAATTTGACTGTATTAAATTAATTCACCTTGGCAAGAATTGCTCTAGAGAAGGTTTTGCTGTCAACCTCGTTCGCTCCTGTAAGCCAGACATGTTGCCGCCTTGCGTATGCCTTTCCAGGTAACCTAATTAACACATTCACATTTAATTTTTCTTTACTAACATGCTATAACAATTTACTCATATATTTATATTTCATATTAATATCTAGAAGAAATTAAAGAGAGATCAATACATATCTTTTGTAATTTCAAGTCAATACTTAGGAGGATGATCGATCACCCCAAACAAAACAACCACTTTTACCCAAAATAAGCCTATCATTGCTAAAGTTTGTAATTATCAATGGATTTATTATTAGGCAACTCTCCGTGGTTGATGACATTTAAACAGATGGTGCGCTGATCATAACCCATAGATTAACAGCTACCCAAGTACTAATAATTGAAAAAGAAAGGCTGCAATTATTCATCTAGGCTTTTTTACAGCTTGTATTGGCGAAAATTTCATGCAAGGAGAGAGATAAAAGAGATATATAAGAAGTAGAGTAGGGGCAAGCTTCTTTAGGTGTTTTAAATTCAAAGGTTTTTATCTTATTTGTTTGTCACTTTTTCCAAAGCATGCATATTCAGCTTCCATTGCAATCCAATTTATTACTCAACTCTTATCACTAAAATATATTCCCCGACTGTCTCTTACGTAGTTTTCAACATTGAATTTCTCCAAAGGCAAATTGAAGCAATATAATTGGACTGTCATTCACTTCAGCATCCTAGAAGCTCTTGATGAGACTACGGGAAGAAGAAGGCACATTAATTGAGTCTCACCGAACTCATTGTATTGTAATGTATAGGCAACATCAATTTCCACCTCCACTATAAACAATAATTGCAAATGATGGAGGTGGTCAGCTAGCCTTTTTCTCACAGAAAACATATATTTATATTAGACGTGGTCACTCACTACTAATTAAGCAGACACGGGGATGGTTTTGCAATCTAGTAGCTAGAAAGAATCTATCGTGCAATCTATATACCATAAAGATCCTAACAGTATAATTTTTACTGTTTTGTGAGTACTTAATTGCTTTCCACACAGGCAAACGGCCACCATTTTCTTACACAGACTCAGGAAATGGAGTAATGCTAGCTCTCCATTATTTTGTAATGACAACAAGGAAAGTATTGAATTGTGAGCTTACTATAATAAATGTCCTACTATCTTGGAATGGAAATTTTGAATTTTATCTTAAGTTTTTTGTTTATATATATATATATATATATGTGTGTTTTGACCTACGTGACAAGGAGTGTAAAAACAAAAGAGATCATTCACACTATAACTTTTACTACTTTCACTCGCAGAATCATGCGCTGAGCTACACTATAATTAGAATTTTACATTCAAGTTAAGGAAAACAAGTGACATCAAGAATGGGAAATTAAGGAAAAAGATTTAAAGAAAAATCTATTGGGTAGGAGGTGAAGAAAGCTAGTAATCTAGTAATTAATTAAAGGAGATCAAGTAGTGAACTCACCCGAGGCCAGGTGGGAAAGAGAAGGACACACACATCAAATAGAACCACTCCGACTCCGTTAAGTCCTCCGGCGACAACGAAGCACAAGGCCTCCTTGCTGGCTGGTTCGTCTCTCCAGCCGACAATGAATCGTAAAGCTCTCTAAGCTGCTGGCTTCTTTGCAGAGACGCTTCCTCCGCACTCACCTCCATTGGTTGCACTGTTTTCCTTGTCTTAATCGCTCCATTATAATACCCATCTCCCCATATTAGGATCCTGATCAAACCACATCGATAATAATTAATTAATCGAGTCATTTCTCATTCAAATATTTCAATTGTAACTTTTGCTAATTAATCTCCCATGTATATGAAGAATGTTTTAGTTAGAAAAATTAAATTACCCTTGTTGTGGACAGATTTGCCAAAAGAGACTGTAAGTCCACTGAACTGATTGCACCGCCTCCTGCAGCATGCTTTGAAGCCGGCTACTCGGCGGCACAGCCATTGTTTAGAAACTGTATTCACCTTCTTTACTAACTTGGGATTCAATTCTCACTTCCAAATTTCAGTGGATATTAGAAAAAATAGTAAAAAGATTTAAAAAGAAAAAAGAAAAAAAAAAAAAAAAGAGAGAGAGGGAGAGTTGGGAGTTTCTATATAGACAGAAAGCAGCATAAAGATCTGACTTCTGAGCTACGAATCAAACCCTTTAAACCAAACTGAAAATGGAAGGGAAGTTAGCTGGAGTACAGCTTTAAGCAAATAAAGAAGAGAAGTGACCTGCAGTTGAGTTGTGAATTGTGAAATTAAAAAAGAAAAAGAAAAAAGGAGTAGATGATGACTTTGAGAAGATGATTTGAGTTGCCCAAGAAATGATTACTTGGTTAGATTCGATCCAAACAATTGAAGGGTCGTTAGCTTCGATTGAAGATATAAAAAAAAAAAATAATTCTTTAGAGAGAGAGAGAGAGAGAGAGAGTGGTTAGCTAGGGTTTGTGTATAATTATATGTATGTATAGAGAACAGAGACAGAGAGCAAATGTGTGTTGTGTGGGTTAAGAAAGTTTTGACTGGTCGGTCTACCAGACAGTTCTGATGAGATCTGTAATGATCCTGTACGTCCGCGACTATGTTAGTTGTATGGTCTGTCGCTTGGTGTGCGTATGATGTTTGGGTTGGAATTTGATAAAAAAAAGCTTAGGTGGCAAAAAACAAACAAAGACTGGAAGTTGGGACTGCTGGGTGGGTCTCTCCTGTATTACGTAACCAACCTACCAGAATTTCCACTCACATTTCTTTTATAGATGGATGTTTTTGACAAGTTTACGTCAATTACGTACGTGTCTCTTCATTTAATTCAAATTTATTTCAACGCCCAATATATATATATATATATTTTAATTTTAATTTAGTTTTTTCATGGTTCTTCGATTAACTATTAAACCATAGAACAATTTAAGTGATAAATTGATAATAAAAGAATAATCTTAATTTACTTGTTTGAAATTTATAATTTTCAGATTTTTTGTATTTATTATTGTAAATATTTCTTCTACTTTTTTTAAACTATAATAATTACAAATTAATTGTGATATCATGTTAGATTTGTATGTGGTAGGAATATGTACGTAATTAATTTATTTGAAGATCCAATAGAATTAATGGTTTTTATTTTTTATTTAAAAAAAATTATGATATTTTTGATGACATGTACAAAATATTTATTTATCTTATGTTATTTTGTTAAAATAAATAAAACTTATTATTATTATTAAGCGTTTTTGTGTCTGGACAAATTCCTTTTTAACAAAAATAGTCTTGCAAAAATCTCATATTAATATGGCCTCCAAATAAATTTATTATTATTATTATGGGTTAAGATGTCGTTTTTTTTTTTTTTTTTCCAACCATATTGCTTGTAATTCGAACAGACTAAAAGCATATTATCATAGAAATTAGCAGACCAAAGCAATAAACAAAATGAGTTATTATTATTATTATTATTATTTCAAGTAAATTAATTCATAAATAAACACAAATGGTGATATTATTTTTTCTGTGAGCGATAAAAACATGATCATAATAATAATTATAGTATAACAATGCGTTTCACGAAGTCACATGATCCGGAAAAAAGTTATGGTGTGATTGGTGTGAATAAAATGAAAACGAAGAAATTATAAAAATAAAAATAAAAAAGAAGAAAAGAAAGGTGGCTACTACAAAGCCGTAGGCGGGGACTTTGACTTTACAATCCCACTGTCACTTCTCTAGTTGAATGGTAGATTTCATTTCAACGCCTTCGAACTTTGGACACCTCCATCGCACCCGACCCGATTTCTTCTCCGACTTCACTTACCGGTCTCACTTATTTTAATTTTTTACCCGTCTCACACTCTCACTTC